>OZ022448.1:2155362-2260940 GCA_963989345.1 Clangula hyemalis
GGGCTGGGACCCCACCAGTATGGGACAGGACCCCTGGGACCCTCCCCCAGTACGGGACGGGACCCCTGGGACTCCCCCCAGTATGGGACAGGACCCCTGGGCCCCCTCCCAGTGCAGGATGGGGAGGGCTGGGACCCCCCCCCAGTGCAGGATGGGACCCCTGGGACCCCCCCAGTGCAGGACGGGACCCCTGGGACCCCCCCACTGCAGGCCCTCGCGCTCCTTGTCCTCAGGCCTGGGCCAATTAGCTAACGAGCACCCCGGCTCCTACCCCGGCTCCTCCAGGCCTTGCTGGGTGTGCGTGTGTGTGTGGGGGGGGGTGGGGGGGGGCTCCATGTGCTGGGGGGGGGCCCGTGCTGAGCCCGGTGCCGGTGCCACGGGCAGACGAAGCCGGTGGCGTTCGCGGTGCGGACCAACGTGGGCTACAACCCCTTGGGGGGCGACGAAAACGTCCCGGTGCAGGGCATGGCCATCTGCTTCGAGCCCAGGGATTTCCTGCACATCAAGGAGGTGGGTGCCGACGGGGGGGGGGGGAGGAGGACATCGGGGTTCAAGGGGGGGGGGGGGGGCCGGTAATGGGGTTTTTGGGGTTGAGCCCCAAAAAGGGAGGGTTCGGCCCCAAAAAGGAGGGTTTCGGGGCATGATAAGGAGGCAGCGAGCCCCCCCAAAAGGAGATTTGGGTTCGTGAGGGGTGGTTTCGAGCCCCAGGAAGGAGGTTTGGAGCCACGGTAGGAAGTGTTGAGTCCCCAAAAGAAGTCTTTGAGCCCCAAAAATGAGGTTTTTGTTTTGTTTTTTTTTTGTTGGTTGGGGGTGGGGGGGTGTCCCAAAATGCAGAGCCCTGATGAGGTGTTTGGACTCCCCAAAAAGAAGTCTTTGAGCCCCAGAAATGAGGTTTTCGTTTGTATTTTTATTTTTTTTTGGGGGGGGGGGTGAGTCCCAAAATGCAGGGTTTGAGCCCTGACGAGGTGTTTGGACACGCCAAACTGGGGGGGGGGGGGGGGCGTTGAGACACAAAAAGAAGGGTTTGAGACCCCAAAAGGGGGGTGGAGACTTGAGGGGGGTATTTAGCCCCCTGAAGGGGGTTATTTAGCTCCCCCCCCCCAAAAAAAAAAGAGGGAGGGGGGGGGAGTCCCAAAAAGAAAGGTTTGAGCCTCAAAAGGGAATTTGGAGCTCTGGTTTCGGGGGGCTGAGCCCCAAAAGTGGGGAGGGGGGTGGCAGCGGGGCTGGCTGTTGGGGTGTGTGTGTGTGTGGGGGGGGGTGTTCAGGCATTTTTTGTGCCCCCCCCTCCCTGTGGTGCAGAAGTACAACAACGACTGGTGGATCGGGCGGCTGGTGAAGGAGGGCTGCGAGGTCGGCTTCATCCCCAGCCCCGTCAAGCTGGAGACCATGCGGCTGCTGCAGGAGCAGAAGATGAGGCAGAACCGCCTCAGCTCCAGGTGCCCCCCCCACCCTCTCCAGCACCCCCAAATCCCTCTTGCCCCCCCCCCCCCCCACCACCACCGTCACGACCCTGACCCCTCTCTCTCTGCTTTTCCCCCCCCAGTAAATCGGGGGACAACTCCAGCTCCAGTTTGGGGGACGTGGTGACGGGGACCCGCCGGCCCACCCCTCCGGCCAGCGGTAAGGGTGGCCGGGGTGCCCGCACCCCCCCGGGCTGAGCAGGGCTGGCCTGGTGCTGGGGGGGGGGTCCGTCTGTGTCCCCCCCCCCCTTCACCCATCCCATCAATCGTGGCTGCTGCGTCCCCTCCGTGCCGTGGGGGGGTCCATGGGGCGGAGGTGTCGCCCCCCATGCGGATGGCTGAGCGTGCAGGGGGTAGCCCCGAGCCCCCAGCAGCCCCCCCTGCCCCTCGCAGCCCCCCCCCCCACCCCCCCTCGCTGCCATTATCGCTCTTCTTCTCTCCCTCCTGTCCCCGTGTCCCCCCCCCCGGCTCCGGTGCGTCCCCAGGTGCCCTGGACATGCCTAGCTTTGCCTTTGAGCCCGATGAGTTAGAGGAGGAGGAGGAGGAGGCGGCGGACACCCAGCGCTCCCCTAAGAGTAGCGTGAGCAGTGTCACCACCCCCCCCGCCCACACCAAGCGCATCCCCTTCTTTAGGAAGGTAACGGCCCCCACGCACGACCCCCCCCCCCCAGCTCGCCTGCTGCACCCTGCCTGCCCTAACACTGCCCCTGGGGGGGTGGTGGGGGTGGTGGACCCCCCCCCGGGGCTGCTCGGGGCACACCGTGCCCCTGCTCCTCCCCCCCCCCCCCAGTGCCACGGAGGCACGTGGCCGCTGCGCAGCATGGGCATGAGTGTCCGCACCGGGGGGAGAGGGGCTGGGGGGGCTGCAGGGGTGGCCACGGGGTGTGGGGGGCTCGGATGTGGCTGTGCCCCCCCCCCCCCCCGTGGTCATGGGGTGGTTCAGTCCGTGGCTGTGCCCCCCCCCCCGTGGTCATGGGGTGGTTCAGTCCGTGGCTGTACCCCCCTATGATCAATAGGGTGGACCATTCCATGGCTGCCCCCCCCCCATGACCATAGGATGGTTCAGTCCGTGGCGTGGCTGCCCCCCCCTTCGATCAATAGGGTGGTTCAGTCCGTGGCTGTGTCCCCCTGTGGTCATGGAATGGTTCAGTCCGTGGCTGCATTCCCCCCCCCATGATCAAGGGATGGTTCAGTCCATGGCTGTGTCCCCCTGTGGTCATAGGATGGTTCAGCCCGTGGCCGCCTCCCCCTATGATTGATAGGGTGGATCAGTCCGTGGCTGCCTCCCCCTTATGATCAATAGGATGGATCAGTCCATGGCTGTGCCCCCCCCCTATGGTCATGGAATGGTTCAGTCCATGGCTGCATCCCCCTATGATCCATGGGATGGAGCAGTCCGTGGCTGTGCCCCCCCTACGATCATGGGATGGTTCAGCCCATGGCAGCTGTGTCCCCCTGTGATCCTGGGATGGTTCAGCCCGTGGCTGCCCTCCCCCCCACGATCAATAGGATGGATCAGTCCGTGGCTGTGCCCCCCCTATGGTCATGGCATGGTTCAGTCCATGGCTCCCCCCCCACGATCAATAGGATGGACCATTCCATGGCTGCCCCCCTCATGACCATAGGATGGTTCAATCCGTGGCTGCCCCCCCCCCCCGGCTGCCCCCCCCCCCCGCGACCCAGACATGGACCGTTCCGTGCCCCCCCCCCCCCGGTGTGCGCATGGTGTGTGCCGTGCCCCTCTCGTCTCCCCCCGCGAATGCGAGTGGAACGTTCCGCCCCCCCAGGCCGGGAGGGGGCTCGGGCTCAACCACTTCCTGGGACGGGGGGGGGGGCGGGGGCTGCCATAGCCCCACAGACCTCGGGGGGGGGGGGGCTACAGGGGCTGGGTGCCCCCCCCATGTCCCCCCCCCCCAAAAAAAAAAGCCCCCCAATTTTAATAATTTTAATAGTTTTAATAATTGTAATTAACATCAGGGAGCTGGTCACTGCAACACCCTGAGAAGGATGGGGGGGGAAGATGATGACCCCCCCACCCCCAAAAAAAAAAAAAAAAAAAAAAAAATAGCCCCCCAGGGACCCTCCCGCGCCCCCCCCCCCCCAGTAACACGCATGCCTTGTTTGTCTCCTCTCGCCCCCCCCGGCCCCCCCCCCACGGCGCCTCGGGACGTAGCGAAGCAGAAGCAGAAATCGGTGAGTAGCGGCAGGACCCCCCCCCCCCCCATCCCCCCCAAAGGTTGGGTGGGTGCCCCCCCTCTCATTAACCCCCCTCCCATCCCAATTAACCCCCCCACACCCCTAATTAACCCCCCCCATCCCAATTAACCCCCCCCATCTCAATTAACCCCCCCACACCCCCAATTAACCCTCCTACCCCAATTAACCCCCCCCATATCATGGGCGAAGCGCCCATCCCAACCATGCACGTGTGTGTGTGTGTGTGTGTGTGACCCCCCCCAGGTGTGTGCCCCCCCCCACCCCAAAAAATACCCTCCTGCTGCCCCTCCCGACCCCCCCCCAGCCCCTTAACACCCATCTGTGCCCCCCCCGCAGGCCGAGCACGTGCCGCCCTACGACGTGGTGCCCTCCATGCGGCCCATCATCCTGGTGGGGCCCTCGCTGAAGGGCTACGAGGTGAGGGGGGGGGGACATGGGGACACGGGGGGGGTAACGTGTTGGGGGGGGGGCTGCCCGGGTGCCAGGCGCTGCCCCCTTCCCTCGCCAGGTGACGGACATGATGCAGAAAGCCCTCTTCGACTTCTTGAAGCATCGCTTTGACGGCAGGTGAGGGGGGGACCCGGGGGGGTCCTCAGCCCTGTAGGGGGGTTCTCAGCCCCCTGGGGGGGTCTTCAGCCCCATAAGGGGGTCCTCAGCCCCATAGGGGGGTCCTCAGCCCCATGGGGGGGTTGTCAGCCCTGTGGGAGGTCCCTCAACCCCGTGGGGGGGTCTCAGCGCCATGGGAGGGCCCTCAGCCCCGTGGGGGGTCATCAACCCCATTGGGATCCCCTCAGCCCCATGGGGTGTCCCTCAGCCTCGTTTAGGACCCCCAGCCCCATTGGGACACTCCCAGCCCCATGGGACCCATTCAGCCCCATGGGGGGGTTCCTCATCCCCATTTAGGACCCCCAGCCCCATAGGGGGACCTCCTCAGCCCCATGGGGGGTCCCTCATCCCCTTTTAGGACCCCCAAGCCCCGTGGGGACACTCCCAGTCCCATGGGGATCCCCCAGCCCCATTTAGGACCCTCAGCCCCATGGGGTCCCTCAACCCAATGGGGGTCCCCTCAGCCCCATTGGGTCCCCCTCAGCCCCATGGAGACCCCCCCCTGGTCCCAGACCTCCCTGCCTGGGAGCAGGGTCTCACCGTGGACTGTGGGGAAGATGTGCGTGGATCTTGGGGGGGGGGGGGTCTCCCGATGTCCCCCCCCCTCACCCCCTGCCCCCCGGCTCCTGGCAGGATCTCCATCACGCGGGTGACGGCCGACATCTCGCTGGCCAAGCGCTCGGTGCTCAACAACCCCAGCAAGCACACCATCATCGAGCGCTCCAGCACGCGCTCCAGCCTGGGTAAAGCCCCCAAATCCCATTCCCCCCCCCAACCCCCCCCGGGGCACGCCGTCAGCGCCCCCTCACCCCCCAGCACACCGCCTCCCCGCTCCATGGGGTGATGGATTCATGGGGAGGGGGCTCCCACGACCCCCTTTTTTTTTTTTTTTGCCCCTTCCTCCCCTTTTATCCTCTCTCTGGTGTTTTTCTTTCCTTTTTTTTCTTTTCTTTATTTTATTTTTCTTTATTTTTCTTTATTTTTCTTTATTTTTCTTTATTTTTCTTTATTTTTCTTTATTTTTCTTTATTTTTCTTTATTTTTCTTTATTTTACTTTACTTTACTTTACTTTACTTTACTTTATTTTACTTTATTTTACTTTACTTTATTTTACTTTATTTTACCTTATTTTATTTTACTTTATTTTTCTCCTTTCTTTGGGTTTTTCCTCCCCTCTTTCCCTGCTCCTCTTGTGTACGCAGCGTGGACCCGGCGGGACCCCCGCCCAGCCCCTCGGACCCCCCCCCCCATATCCTCCCTCCCCATCCTTGGGACACCCTGTAGGATCCCCGCCCCCCCCCCCCTTTTTTTGGGGGACACCCCAATAACCCAACACCCCCCAGTTCATTCAATCAACCTCCAACCAACACCCCCCCCCCCCCCTCACCTTCCTCCCCACCCCTACACCCCGGGGCTCAACCCAGGAGCACCCAACCCCTGGCCCACCCCCACCCCGACCCCAAACCCCCCCCCTAAGGTGCCACCCCCCCCGTGTGTGTCCCCCCCCCCCCAGCCGAGGTGCAGAGCGAGACGGAGCGCATCTTCGAGCTGGCGCGCACGCTGCAGCTGGTGGCCCTGGACGCCGACACCATCAACCACCCCGCGCAGCTGGCCAAGACCTCGCTGGCGCCCATCGTCGTCTACATCAAGATCGCCTCCCCAAGGTGGGTTTGGGGGGAATTTGGGGGGGTTTAAGGGGTTTAAGGTTTAAGGGGGGGGGTCCCTGCGACCCTTTGAACCCCCCCCCTTTGCCCCCTTCCCCCCCCCAGGTGCTGCAGCGGCTGGTGAAGTCCCGGGGCAAGTCGCAGGCCAAGCACCTCAACGTGCAGATGGTGGCCTCCGACAAGCTGGCGCAGTGCCCGCCCGTAAGCCACGCCCCCCCCCGGCCACGCCCTGACCACGCCCAATTTGGCCCCGCCCCCTTCTTACCACGCCCTGCCCTTGGCCACGCCCCCGCAGGCCTGAAGCCCCTCCCACCACCTCCTCCCCAGCTATGGGGTGAGCTGGCCCCGCCCCCACACGCCGCAGGCTCCGCCCACAGCATAGTTCGGGCCCGAAGCCACGCCCCCTCCTGTGCGATAGGCTCCGCCCACCATCTCTCTCGGCCTGTGGCTCCTCCCCCAGCCGCTGTAGGCTCCGCCCACCTCCCCGATGGCACCCAGAGGCTCCGCCCCAGGTGCCACAGGCCCCACCCACTGCCTTATTAGGGTCAGAAGCCCCACCCCCGGGTTTACCAGGCCCCACCCACTGCCTTATTGGGGTCTGAAGCTCCACCCCCAGACACCACAGGCTCCACCCCCAAGGCCAGAGACTCCTCCCAGCCTTCCCCACAGGCCCTGCCCCTTCCCCACAGTCTCCCCCCCCCGGTCCCTCCCCATGGGCCCTGCCCCACCCCCTCCCATGAATCCCTGCCCCCTCCTCACAAGCCCCGCCCCCTCCCACAAAGCCACACCCCCCTCCCACAAGCCCTGCCCCTGCTGCAAAGCCCTCCAAAGCCCCTCCCACAAATCCCCCCAGAAGCCCCACCCTCCCCAAACCCCACCCACCTCCCCACAAGCCCCACCCCCCCTCAATCCCCACCCCTCCCCACAAACCCCACCCACCTCCCTAAGCCCCGCCCCCCTCCCCACAACCTGCACCCCACAAACCCTGCCCCCTCCCCCAAGCCCCACCCACCTCCCACAAGCCCCTCCCTTCCCAACAAGCCCCACCCATGTCCCACAAGCCCCGCCCAACCTCCCCCAAGCCCCGCCAACCTCCCCCAAGCCCCTCCCCCCCTCAATCCCCACCCACTTCCCCCAAGCCCCACCCCCTCCCACGCGACCCGCCCACCTCACCCAAGCCCCGCCCACCTCGCACAAGCCCCTCCCCCCAAGCCCCGCCCACATCCCCCAAGCCCCGCCCACATCCCCCAAGCCCCGCCCACATCCCCCAAGCCCCGCCCACATCCCCCAAGCCCCGCCCACATCCCCCAAGCCCCGTCCACCTCCCCCAAGCCCCTGCCTCTAGCCCCGCCCACCTCCCACACACCCCACCCACCTTCCCCCAAGCCCTGCCCACCTCCTCTCAATCTCCGCCCCATCCCTCAATCCCCGCCCCCTCCCTCAATCCCCGCCCACTATCCCAAGCCCCACCCCCTCCCACACACCCCGCCCACCTCCCCCAAGCCCCGCCCCCTCCCTCAATCCCCACCCACTTCCCCCAAGCCCCACCCCCTCCCATGCACCCCGCCCACCTCCCCCAAGCCCCTCCCTCTAGCCCCGCCCACCTCCCCTCTAGCCCTGCCCACCTCCCCCAAGCTCCACCCACCTCCCCCAAGCCCCGCCCCCTAATCCCTGCCCCTCCCCCAAGCCCCACCCCTCCCTCAATCCCCGCCCACCTCCCCCAAGCCTCTCTCCCTAATCCCCGCCCCCCGCCCCCCGCCCCTCCCCCCAGGAGATGTTCGACATCGTGCTGGACGAGAACCAGCTGGAGGAGGCGTGCGAGCACCTGGCCGAGTACCTGGAGGCCTACTGGAAGGCCACGCACCCCCCCAGCAGCACCCCCCCCAACCCGCTGCTCAGCCGCACCATGGCCACGGCCGCCCTGGCCGCCAGCCCCGCGCCCGTCTCCAACCTGCAGGTACAGGTGCTCACCTCCCTGCGCAGGAACCTGGCCTTCTGGGGGGGGGGCGGGTGGCGGCGGTGGCGGTGGTGGCGGGGGGGGTCGAGGGGGGGGCGATGACACCCCCTCGCCCGCCCCCACCGCCGCTGCGCCCCTGGAGGAGCACGCGATGTGAGGCGGCAGCGGGGAGCCCCCCCCCACCTTGCACCATCATCACCCACACCCCCCCCAAAGCCACAGCCTGAAGTGGGGACCCCCCCTCCCTGTCGATGTCGTGGTCATCCCGGGGATTGGGGGCTCCCCTGGGGGCAGGGCTGCCATGGGGACCCCCCCCAGCACACACTCAGGACCCCCCCATCAATGTCAGGGCCACCCCGGGGATTGGGGACACCCCAGCCCACAGTGGGGACCCCCCCTCCCTGTCGATGTCGTGGTCATCCCGGGGATTGGGGGCTCCCCTGGGGGCTCCCCTGGGGGCAGGGCTGCCATGGGGACCCCCCCCCACCCTGAACTCAGGACCCCCCCAGCAACGTCATGGCCACCCTGGAGAGCAGGGGACCCCCCCAGCACATAGTGGGGACCCCCCCATCAATGTCATGGCCACCCCAGGGGATTGGGGGCACCCCTGGAGGCAGGGCTGCAATGGGGACCCCCCCACCCTGAACTCAGGACCCCCCCATCAACTTCGCAGCCACCCCTGGAGAGCGGGGGACCCCCCCAGCACATAGTGGGGACCCCCCCATCAATGTCATGGCCACTCTGGGGATTGGGGGCACCCCAGGGGGCAGGGCTGCCATGGGGACCCCCCCCAGCACACACTCAGGACCCCCCCCATCAATGTCAGTGTCACCCTGAGGGACTGGGGACACCTCAGGGGTTAGGGCTGCCATGGGACCCCCCCCCAGCACAAAGTGGGGACCCCCCCATTAATGTAATGGCCACCCTGGGGAGCGGGGGACCCCCCCAGCACACAGCGGGGACCCCCTCCCCATTAATGTCAGGGCCACCCCAGGGATTGGGGGCACCCCAGGGGGCAGGGCTGCCACAGGGCCCCCCCCCAGCCTGCACTCAGGACCCCCCCCATCAATGTCACCCCAGGGACTGGGGACACCCCTGGGGTCATTCTGCCCCCCCCCGGGTCAAGGTCACCCTCGGGACCTGTCCCCTGCCACCCCAAGGGTCAACCCCCCCCCCCCCCCGGGGACCGGGTCTCTGTGGGGATCTGTGCCCCCCCCCCAGAGATCTGCCCCCTCTAAGACCCCCTGGGAGTGCAGGGTCCCTCTGCCCCCCCCCAGCGGGCTGCAGCCCCCCCCCCCCAGAGCTCTGTGGGTGGCAACGGGGGCTTCGGGGGCACAGAACCCCCCCCCCCCGGGACACCCCTCGCCCCCCCCCCCCCAGGCCATACTCAATCCGGGTGGGGGGGTCCCCAGCACCCCCTGGAGGAGGGGGGGGGGCAGAGGGGGGGCCGTCTGTCCCGTGTCGTCTGTCGCCGCCTCCCCCCACCAAGCAGGACACCCCCATTGCCCCCCCCCTGCTATTTACCCCCCCGTGTCCCCCCCACCCCATCCCCTATCCCAATGCCCCCCCCCCAGGTAAAAGCAGGCCAGGCTGGGCAGAAGCTGCATGCGCCCCCCCCCCACCTTGCACCACCCCCCCCTGCACCCCCCAACCCCACGGCGCGCGGTTAACCTGCCCCCCCCCTTACTAACTGTCCCCCCCCCCAATTCCTGTCCCCCCCCCCCGCACGGTGTGCTCGCTTCTCCTCCCACCCAGGGCCCGTTCCTCGTGCACGGGGAGCCGCCGGGTCGGGGGGAGCGCGGCAGCCCCCCCGGGGGCTCCGTCCCAACGCCCCCCCCCTCCGAAGTTGCCCCCCCCGGGCACCCCCCCGGCACCGAGCCCGGAGATACCCGTATGGACGTGGAGACCGACCCCGGCGAGGAAGAAGAGGAAGAGGAGGAGGAGGAGGAGGAGGAGGAAGAAGAGGATGAAGATTTACGGAGGGGGGGGGGGGCCCAAATCCCCCCCCACCCCACGCCCGGCCACCGGCCCCCCCGGGCTTTACGGGGCCGAGCCAAAGGCCGGGAGCCCCTGGGGCTGGAGCAGGGCGAGGGGGGGGGCTGGGGGCACCACGTTTACACCCGTTAGGGTGAGGGGGGGGCCAAGACGGGGATAGGGCCCCCCCCACCCCAAAAGTGCCGCCTTTGGGGCGAGGAGAGCCCCCCCCCCCCCTCCCCGGTTGCCTTTGGGGGCTGCGTGCCCCCAGCCCCCCCCCACCCTGGGGGCTCCCCTCCCATCCTGGGGGGCTCCCCCCCCATTTTGGGGGCTCCCCCCTTTTCCCGGGGGGGCTCCCATTTTCCTGGGGGGGCTCCCCCATTCCTGGGGGGCTCCCCCCCCAATCCTGGGGACCCCCCCACTGCAGCCCCCCCCCCCCAGCATCTCACGGTGCCTACAGGGAGAGCAAGTGACCAAAGGGGACCCCGGGGGGGGTGTGGGGGGGGGGGCCGTGCACCCCCCCCCCCCCCCAAAAAAAATAAAAAATCCCCCCCCCTCCAGCCCTTACCCTGCTGGCTGCCCCCCCCCTCGGGTGCCCCCCGCTGCTCCATGGTGCTCTTTGCCCCCCCCCCAGCTGCGGGGGGGGGGACGGGGGGGGGGCCCTGCCTGCTGCCCCCCCCCACCCCCCCCAGTTGGAGGGGTGCATGCGTGTGTGGGGTTTTGGGGGGGGGGGCAACACCTCAGGCTGTTGCCCCCCCCCCTTGGGTGCTGGGGGGGGGGAGCACGGTTTGCATGTGTTTGCAGTGTGGGGGGGGGCTCCGAATGGGGCTGGGGGGGGGGGCATTTTTTTGGGGGGGGGCTAACCCGTGCTAACAGCTGCCCCAGCCCAGCAGGTCTCTATGGGGGGGGGGGTCCTACACCGCCCCCCCCCCTTCCCCTCCTTTCCCCCCCCCCTCTGTGCCACCCCCCCCCTCCGTGTGCTCCCCCCCCCCCCCCCCAGCCGTGTCTGTCTGTCTGTGAGCCTGTCTGTCCGTCCGTCCGTCCCCCGCCCCCCCCCCCGGCCCCCCCCAGCACCCTGGGGTGCTGCCCTCACCGGGGGGGGGGTTGAGGGGGGGGGTACCCCCCATCCCCATACCTCCATGGAGGGGGGGGGTCACCCCCCACCCACCCCTCATCGTGGGCCCAGGGCTCGCCCTATTTTTGGCTCAGCCCCCCCCCAAAAAAAAAAAACGTGACCCCCCCCCCCAAATTCGGGGTTGGGGGGGGGGGGGGGCTCCTGGGGTCGCTGCCTTACCCAGACCACCAGCCTTGCCACCGGGGGGGGGGGGGGTTGGCAAGGGGGGGGGCTCCCAGCCCTGCCGCGTGCCTCAGTTTCCCCCCCCCCCCAACTTTAATTTTTTATTTTTTTCCCGGGGGGGGGGACACACACACACTCGGTGCCACTGCCTGCCAAGTGCTTTGAGACCCCCCCCCTCGCCCCCACAGGGGGCCAGGCAGTTGCCCCCCCCCCCCCCCCCCCCCCCCCAACCCCCAGCGGGCAGAGGGCCGTCCCGTATTTATGTCGCCCCCCCCAAAAAAAAAAAAAAAAAAAAAAAATTATTATTTAAAGGCCCGACAAAACGTATTTTATTTATTTATTCTCCTTTTGGGGGGGGTGGGGGGGGGCACTCGCCCCCGCTCGCTTGGTTCTTTGTAATAAAGAGTTCGGTGACCGAACGCGGCCGTGCCTGCTGGGGGGGGGGCATAAATTGGGGGGGGGGGGGGGTACACGGGGCTGGGGGGGGGTACAGAGGTTGGGGGGGGGGCACAGAGCTGGAGGGGGGGGGGCACAAAGCTGGGGAGGGGGGCACAAAGTTGGGGGGGGCACAAAGTTGGGGAGGGGGCACAAAGTTGGGGAGGGGGGGGCACAAAGTTGGGGGGGGGGGCGCAAAGCTGGGGGGGGGGGCACAAAGTTGGGGGGGGGGGCACAAAGCTGGGACCAAGCAGGGCGCAGCCCCGCGGTGACCCCAAATTTTGCCATGGGGTGGGGTGGGGGGGTCGGGGGGGGGGCCGGGACCTGCCCGGCTGCCGTGGGGGGGGGGGTCGGGGGGCGCGGGGGGGGGGGCTCCGTGGGTTATTTACAGGGGGCAGCCCGGGGTTGGGGGCTCAGGGCTGCCGGCAGCGCCACTCGCTCTTCTCCGGCCAGTGCTCCAGCGCCTTCCTGCGGGGGGGGGACACACGGGGGGGTCAGGGCACGGGGGGGGGACATCGGGGTGCAGGGGGGGACATTGGGGGCATGGGGGGACATCAGGGCATGGGGGGGACATTGGGGAACAGGGGGGACATTGGGGGCATGGGGGGGATATTGGGGCACGGGGGGCATTGGGGGCATGGGGGGGATATTGGGGGCAAGGGGGGGGGTCACTGGGGCACAGGGGGGACATCAGGGCACGGGGGGGACATCAGGGCACGGGGGGACATTGGGGCGTGTGGGGACACTGGGAGCATAAGGGGACACTGGGGGTACGGGGGGGACATCAGGGCACAGGGGGGATATTGGGGTGCAGGGGGGACATTGGGGCATGGGGGGCATGTGGGGGACATCAGGGGCACAGAGGGGAAACAGGGGTGTGTGGGGGACATCGGGGCACGGGGGGACATCGGGGTGTGGGGGGGAGATTGGGGCATGGGGGGACATTGGGGGCATGGGGGGACATCAGGGCATGGGGGGGACATCAGGGGCACAGAGGGAACATCAGGGCATGGGGGGACATTGGGGCATGGGGTGGGACATCAGGGCACAGGGGGGACATGGGGAAACATCAGGGCACAGGGGGACATTGGGGCACAGGCAGATATTGGGGGTGCATGGGGACATCAGGGCTTGTGGGGACATTGGGAGCATGGGGGGACATTGGGGGTATGGGGGGACATCGGAGGCATGGGGGGGACATCAGGGCATGGGGGGGACATCGGGGCACAGGGGGACATTGGGGACACATCAGGGGCATGGGGAGACATTGGGAGCACGGGGGGGGGGACATTAGGGCACGGGGGGGACATCGGGGACACGCGGTGACACCGTGTGCACACCACCCCCTTCCCCGACCCCCTGCAGTCTTGCAGCCGCGCTGCGCCCCTGCGGGACCCCACCTCAGCACCCCCCTTTTTTTTTCTCACCCCCACCCCCCACACACCCACACCCCCCCCCCCCGGTGCCCGGACTCACTCTGGGGGGGGCGCGGAGGCCCTGCACAGGAGCCCGGCCTGGCAGGGGCAGCGCTGGTTGATGCTGAAGGCCAGACCCCCGGGGGGGACGTGGCAGCCCTGCCCCGCCGCCGGCCGCTGCTGGCACACCCGCTCGCCGTGCCGCCGCGCGCAGCACCCCCATGGCCCGCAGTCCTCATCCCGCTGGCACCGAGCTCCTGGCATTGGGATTAAAAAAGGGGTTAAGGGAAGGGAGCCCCCGACCCCGTTTAATAGGGCCGAGCGCCCTATTGATGCGGGAGGGTGACACCCACCCTGTTGGCACCGCGGCGCCACCGTCTCCGCATCCCCGCCGTCCCCACCAGCGTCCCCCAGATCCTAGGGTTGGGTCTGGGGGGGGTCTGCCCCATGTCCCCCCCCCTAATCCCAGCCCCTTGCTCACCCTCCTGCCCGTGGGGCACGGGCTGCTGGCACTTCCCGAACATGCAGAGCAGGCCCTGGGCGCAGTGGGGGTCTCGGCGGCAGTACTGCCCCGCGGGGCGCGCGGGCAGGCACAGCCCGAAGTGCTCGTCGCAGAAGTGGCCCTGGGCGCAGGGGCTGGCGGGGCCGCACGCTGGCACCTGCACGGGGGGGGCGCAGCAAAAGGTCAGGGGGGGTCCGGGGGGGGGGGGGGGTGGGAGACGCCCGTCCCCAGCCGCCTCCACGATGGAGCCACGAGGAGCTCGTTGGGGTGGCACAGAAATGGTGCGCGTGGTTTGGGGCACGGCTGCGGCGAGCCCACTGGGGGGGTTTGGGGGGCAAAGGGGTGCTCGGGCAGGACTGGGGGCTCCAGGGCTTTTAGGGCAGGACTGGGGGGCTCTCTGCTTTTAGGGCTGGACCCGGATCCCTGGGGCTTTTAGGGCAGGACCGAGGTTCCTTTTAGGTGCCGCTGGCACACGGGGGACCCATCCCCGCAGGATGCCGGCTGCAGCGGCCGTTTTCTCTCGGGAAAAGAAAACCCGGCTGGGGCGGGGGGGGGGGGCAGCAGCACCGGGTAGGGGGGAAGCAGGGGATGCCCGCCCCACTCCCTGAGCCCCGTAAAAGTCCTGCTCCAGGTGAGGCTCGAACTCACAACCTCGGCATTGCTCCGCGTACTGCCCTATAAGTACCGCGCGCTGACCGATTGCGCCACTGGAGCGCCCGCTGCCGCCCGCGCCCCCTCCCGGCTCCCAGCCCTGCGGGACCCCCCCCAAACCTCCCCGACCTCCCCCTGCACCCCCTGCACCCCCCGGCTGCACACCCTGCGCCCACCCTCGCCACGAACCCTGCTCCCACCCTGGCTGCAAACTGTGCCCCCCCCCCTTCCTCTCCGGGTGGCTGCAGAGCCGTCACCCACCCCTGATACAAAGCCTTCACCCCCCCCCCCCCGCTGCAAAACCTCCTGCCCTGCCTCAAAACCTTCACCCAACCCTTTGCAAAGCCTTCACCCACCCCTCCTGCAAAGCCTTCACCCACCCCTGCTGCAAAGTCTTCATCCACCCCTGCTCCAAATTTCTGCCCTGCTGCAAAACCTTCACCCAGCCCTGCTGCAGCTGCCTGTCCCCCTGTCCCCTTGTCCCCCTGTCCCCCCCCCAGCACCCCCCGGCTGGGGACACGCCACCGCTCACCTCCTCCAGGTTGTCCCCAGGCCCCGCTCTCCTGCCCAGCGCGGCTTCGTCCGGGGGGTGCCGGGGCAGGGAGTACATCCAGGCCCAGAGGTGGCCGCAGGCGACGGGCAGGAGCGTGGCACCGAGGCAGAGGAGGGCCAGGACCGGCTGCATGCTGCTGGCAGGGGGCTGGGGTGCTCGGTTCTGGGGTGCTCGGGGCTGGGGCACCCGGTATTTGTAGCCCGTGCCCTATCTGCCCCCCCCCCCGCTGCTAAAACTGTTTGCCCACCTAATGGGGAAGGAGGAGGCAATCAGGGGTTAAGGGATTATCATAATTGCCAGCCTTCCCCTGGCTGGGGGCAACAGCCCCAAAGCAAACGGCCCCCTCAGAGCAGTCTGGCCCCCCGGCGCCTGCTCGGCTCCAGCCCCATGCTCTGGGCCCGTGGGGGCTGCGCTGCCCTGGAGCCCCCCCCCTTGCACTCAGCACCCAGGGGGTGACGAGCTTTGCACCTTCCCTAACGGTGCTGCAAACGAGGTGTTTGCTGCCTGCCCCTTATCTCCCCGCTGTGCTGAGTGGTCCCCAGACAGTGCCACTGCCACGTCCCCAAGCCTGTGGGGGGGGGGGGGGGGGGGCTCAGCTGGGGCTCCCCCAGTGCTCCCCCCCAAAAAAAAAAACCCTCCAATACACTTGGCAGTGGGGGGAGCCCCCCGGGGCTTGCTCCTGGTGGCTGTCCCAACTGGGAGCTGGGGGGGTTGTTACTGGGGGCTGCTGGTGGCCGGAGGGGTGTGGGGTGCACCGTGGCCTCCCCTCCTATGGGTTCCTCCTCGGGGCCTCCATCCCCAAGCCTCTACTACCCCAGCTGCCCCCCCCAGCCCCTGTGCCTCAGTTTCCCCACCTGCACAAGAGACCCTGATGGGTGCTGCAGTTGATGTGGGGCGGCTCTGATAGGGGAACCCGCTGCAAACCCCCAGCGGCTGCCGGCACCGGGGGCGACCCAAAATCCTCCCTTCGCCTTGTGCCGCTGCAGCCTGAGGGCCAGGACCCCCCCGCGGCCGCCTCCGCAGGCGTTTGCGCAGCGGCTTAGGGAGCAAATATTAAATATTGACCCGGCCTCCCCGGGGACAATCCTGGCCGCTTCCCCATCCGCCTCCCGCTGGGCGCTCGCCCCGGCGCCGTCTCTGCTTAATCCCTGCAGCCGCTCGGCACCCCCCGGCCCTGGTGGCTTTGGGGGGGGGGGGGGGCAGAGGGGAGG
The DNA here is from genome assembly GCA_963989345.1 of Clangula hyemalis. Next base: position 2,171,306 of record OZ022448.1, read on the forward strand.
TTCGGGGCTTCCCCAGCCCCCAGCAGCTCCCAGCAGCTTGCACAGCCCGGGTTTGGCTTTGCCACAACTCGGGGGTTTGGCTCCTTCACTCTCCTGCCTCTGCTGGCTCCGTGTGGCCCCAAAAGCTGCGACCCCAGGGGAGTGGGGCATGGACCCCCCTACAATAACTCCCAACCCCTATGTGGGGGTCCTGCAGGGGTGTGTAGTGGAGACAGTGTGTGTGCAGGGTGAGCAGTGTGAGCAGTGTGAGCAGCGTGAGCAGTGTGAGCAGTGTAAGCAGTGTGAGCAGTGTGAGCAGTGTATGCAGTGCATGCAGTGCCAGAAGCTGCACGGTGCAGGCTGAAGGCACCAGAGCAGCTCCGCAGCTCTCTCCCAGCAGAGGGGGTATAGCTCAGTGGTAGAGCATTTGACTGCAGATCAAGAGGTCCCCGGTTCAAATCCGGGTGCCCCCTTGTTTTGGGGGGGATCCCCCTGTTTTTACACCCCCTTTATTTGCTCCCCAGCAGCGAGGCGACGTGGCACGGCGTCGCCGCCAGCTTCCTGCCGCCTCGGTGGCGCCGTGTCCGCGTTACGGGGCACTTCTCTCTCTCGTTGAGGGACAGATGCAGCTCCGTGGGTGCTGAGCACCTTCCCCACCCCACGGGCACCCAGCTGTGCCCCCCCCCGGGGCCGGGCATCGCCCCCACTTTCCCCTTCCAGGCAGCCGAGCAGGGCCCCACGGCTCCGCTGCGCCCCCGGGGCTGGGCGCAGGGCTGGGGGGGTCGGGGTCACCCCGGGGCCCTCAGCGTGGGGAGAGCACCCAGCACCTGCCCCAGCACCCCAGGGTGCCCCCGTCCCACTCGCCCCCCTCTTCTGGGGCTGAGCCAACCAAGGGGTACCCAACGCTGCCCAAGTCACGGTGCCGTCACCACGTCCCGAGCATGGGACCAACACCTCGGGTGGCTCCGGGGTCTGCGGTGCCGGTGACACCCCTGACCCCGCTCCCCCAACCCGGTTCCTCCTGGGGAACCCCCAAACCCCCCAGAAATCAGTTTTCCTGCAAAAAAAAAAACCAAAGGCTTGGGAAGCAAACCCAGCCCGGCGCTCCCAGGGCGCGCTCCTGGCGCTTTGCACCGTGACCAACGGGGTCAGGTCCCAGCCTGGGGGGGGGGGGGGGGAGCGGGGGTCGAGGGCTGAGGGTGGGGGGGGGGGACACCTGCGCCCCCCCCAACAGCAGCTGCGCTCGCTGTGCTCGTGGTCCTCTTGCTGCTTGTCACTAGATGGCAGCTGGCCGCGTGCCGGGCCGTGCGCGCCCCATGCGCAGCTTTTGGGGGGCCGAGGACCCCCCCCCCCCCGGGGCTGGGAGAGGTTGGGGAGGGGGCGAGAAGATGAGCAAAGGGGGGGGGGGGGGGCTCAGGCCCGTCTGTGTGCCCACGGCGTGGGGTGCACGCGTGGTTTGGGGTGCACGAATGGTGTGGGGTGTGCACACGGTGTGGGGTGCGTGGTTTGGGGTGCAGGAACAGTTTGGGGTGTGCACATGGTTTGGGGGGTGTGCACAGTTTTGGGGGTGCACGTATGGTTTGGGGTGCACACACGGTTTGGGGTGCGCACACGGTGTGGGGTGCGTGGTTTGGGGTGTGCACACAATTTGGGGTGCATGGTTTGGGGTTCATGAACAGTTTGGGGTGCACATGGTTTGGGGTGCGTGGTTTGGGGTGCAGGAACAGTTTGGGGTGCACGTATGGTGTGGGGTGCACACGGTGTGGGGTGTGCACATGGTTTGGGGTGTGTGCATAGTTTGGGGGTGCACGTATGGTTTGGGGTGCACGGTTTGGGGTGCGCACACGGCGTGGGGTGCGTGGTTTGGGGTGTGCACACGATTTGGGGTGCACCGTTTGGGGTTCATGAACACTTTGGGGTGCACACATGGTTTGGGGTGCGTGCACAGGTTGGGGCGCACACAGTTTGGGGTGCGTTGTTTGGGGTGTGCACAGGGTTTGGGGTGTGTGCATATTTTGGGGTGCACATGGTTTGGGGTGCGCAGTTTGGGGTGCGCGCATGGTTCGGGGCGCGCACACGATTTGGGGTGCACGCTTTGGGGTGCTTGCTCGGGGTGCAGGCTCTGTGCGCCCCGTGTATGTTTTGGGGTGTGGGGGGGGCAGCCCCTTTCCCCTCCCGCCCGCGCTGCTCCCCCCGACCCCCCGACGGCTGCGGGAGCCCCGGACGGGGGAGAGGCTCCGGCCCCCCCGGGGGCACCCCCGGCTCCATCCCCCGGGGCCGGGCGCTGCCTCCGGCCCCCTGCCCACCCCCGGCCCCACCCCCGGCTCCACCCCCGGCCCCTGCCCGGGCTCCGGTTCCCGGCTCCGGCTCCGGTGGCGGCGGCTCGTGGGGGGGGGGGGGACACGGGTACCGGCGGCCCATGGCGGGGCGCTGAGCCCCCAGCACAGCCGGGGCCGCGATGCGCTGGGGGGGCCTCATCCTGCTCTGCTTGCTGCCGGGCCCGCGGGGCGCAGGTAGGAGCCGGGAGCGTGCCCGGACTGGGGGGGGGGGGGGGGGGGGGGAACACAAGAAAACCGGGTGTGTGTGTGGGGGGGGGGGGGGTCTGAGCTCCGTGCCCGCGGTCCCGCGTGGCCGTGGGCAGCGGGGAGGGGGACGCCGCGCCCCGGTGCCGCAGCCCTCTGCCCGCCGCGGGGGTCCACGCGTGTCCGTCTGTCCCCCCCCCCCCGCCGTGCCCGTGATGCCCCCACCCCGGAGCCTTGCCGGAGCCGTGGGGCTCCCCCCCCTTCCCCACAACCCGTGGGGAAGGGGCTGGCGAGCGCTCCCCCGACCCTCGGAGCCCCCCTCCCCGCCGGGTCCGCCCCGCGCCCCCCTGCCTCAGTTTCCCCACCCGGAGGGGCTGGGGACGGGCCCTGCACGGTGGCTCGGGGGGGGCACCGAGAGCTCGTTTAGGCAGCAAGAAGCCCAGGGCAGCAGCTCCTGGCCCCACGGGTGGTTCTGGACCCCCACGGGTGGATTTGGCCCCCCCACGGGTGGATTTGGCCCCCCCACGCGTCCCGGCTCTGTCCCTGCCCTGTGTCCCCGCGCCGTGGGCGAGCGCGTGCCGCCGGCGCTGCCCACGCTGTGCCGAGCTGCCAGGAAACCTCGTGAGCCTCCAGAGCTGGTCCCAAACAGCTTCCTCATCCCCCCCCCCCGCCTCGTTCTACCCTTGGCAGCCTCCCGAGGCAGGGATTTGGGGAAGGGGCTGCTGGGGTGGGCGCCTGGAGCCCCCAAGGGCAGCGGCGAGCTGGGGACCCTCAGCCGGGAACGTCACCGGCTCAGCCCCCCCTGCTTGGACAAGGACAGAGCCCTGTCCCTGCTGTCCCCAGGGCTTGGTACCCCCTCCTCGTGCACAGGGCAGGGGGCAGCTCTGGAGGTGTTTTGCCTCTCTTTGCCCCCCCCCCATCCTTGTCCTCCCCTGCCCGTGCCCCCCTGTCCCCGTGCCCTGTGGTGCCCCTTCCCTGCGCCTCCATCCCCGTGCTGCTCATGGGGCCCCCGGGCTCGTGACACCGAGCAGCGGCTGCCCTGCTGGGGGACAGGGCTGGTGCCAGCCTGGTCCCACCCTGACACCCTCCTTGTGCCCCCCTCCCCTCCCAGGACGCCCCCCCGGGAGCCCCGCGGCGGGCGAAGGGCGGCTCGGAGCTGGGGAGCCCTCGGCGGGGCCGGAGGGGACCCACATCAGCCAGGACCTGGTGGGGCGCAGCCTGGCCATCGACACGCTGCCGGCCAACGAGACACGGATCGTGGTGAGTTGGGGGCCCGACGCTGCCCCCCCGAAACCCCTCCGAGGCAGGATACCCCCCCCCCGAGGCAGGATCCAGCCCTGCCACCACTGCCCCGAGCTATTTCCAGGCTGGGCAGGGAGCTGGCGGAGATGCTGGCCCTGATTTAACACATGGGGCTGGATCCTGGCAGCACGAGGGGGGGTAATTACAGCCTGCTGGGGAGGCGGCCGTGCCTGGGGGGCTGCTCCGAGCCCTGCCAGGTCCCCGGGGGCACCCAAGGGCCAGCCCTGGGCTGGGCAGCTTGGGGACACTCCGCTCGCCGCGGTGCCACGTTGCAGCGGGGGGGCTGCTGGGGGCGAGGGGCTGCACAGGACCGGGGGGGGGACGTGGGGGCCCCCAGGCTGTGATGGGCTCGGAGCAGGACGCTTTCCGTGGGGTGAGGACCCCGCGCTGGTGACCTGCGACTCGTTCTGGGGTTTGTGCTGGCAGCCGACTGTGGATTCGGTGGGATTAGTTCACGGAGGAGGCGGTGCAGGAGAGAAACGGTGGGAACCCAGAACGCAGCCGCTGGCAAAGGGACCCCCGGAGAGCTCTGAGGGGGCACCACAAACCCCAGCGGGACTGGGGAGAGGGGGGGGCAGCGGAGGAGGTGGAATGTGAGCGAGGAAGAGACCTGGGGGGCTGCGAGGAGGAGAGAAGTGATGGGTGAGGGGGGCGCAGGGCGAGGGGGGCGCAGGGAGCGATGCCGCAGGGCTGGGGGGCCCCGGGCTGGCTCCAGCTCCCTCCCGGCCTCGCTCGTTGACCAGGGCTGGAGCCGGAGAGGGGCCAGCAGCCAGGAACGTCCCCAATGTGGAAGCGTTTTTAAAATCCCAACCCAAGCAGCCCGACCACAGCACGGCACCGAAGGGCGCCGGGAAGCCGCGGGGAGGGCGCGGCCGCGCTTGTGGGTGCCGGTGAGGGGAAGGCAGCGATTTCCTAGGGCTTGGTGCTGTCAGGGGGCGAGCAGCCCCCACCCCGAGAGCAGGGCCGTGTGCCAGGCCAGGGACACTGCTCCGCTGCCAGTCCCTGCCTCTCTCCGTGCCCTTTCGGAGAGCCTCTCGCCCCCAAAACGCTTCGGGTTCAGGGCGCCGGAGCCGTGCGGTGCTGCGCTGCCCCTTGTTTGTGTCCCCGAACCTCTCCTGGTCCCGTAAGCGAAGCGAGGTGACAACGGGCGAGGACATCCCAGTGAGTCAGCGATGAGCTCAGGGGCTCGGCAGCCAGCTCCTCCGCGCTCCCCTCCTGGCTCCTTCCCCCCCCTTGGTTTATTGGGAACACATTGGGCAGGCGCGGGGGTGGCGAGGCTCGGCGCGGGGGTTTTAGGGCTGGACACCCAGCACCCGTCTGTCCCCGTGTCCCGGGGCCCCCGGAGCCTTCATGCGGGGCCATGTGCTGGGATGAGGCGGTGCCGGCACAGCTCCTCTGTGCCTCAGTTTCCCGTCGGTGCCAAAGGGGCTCCCCAGGGTCCCTCTGGGAGAGAAACGGAGGCTAAAACCTTGGCTTTGCTGTAAGGGACGAGCTGGGGAAGCTCCCCCTGGAACCAGGAGCTACGGGAGGGAGAGGAGGGCAGCAGCTCTCCCTGACTTCAGCTGGGAGCAGAGAAACTGCAGGAAAATGAGGATGCTTCCCCAATCCCTGTCCATCCCCTGTCCCCTCCCCTGCCCCGCTGCAGGAGGACAACCACAGCTACTACGTGTCCCGCACCTACGGCCCGGGGGACGCACGCCTGCGGGGGCTCTGGGTCGACATGGCAGCGGCCAACAGGAGCCACGTGAAGATCCACGGGATCCTCTCCAACACGCACCGGCAGGCCTCGGTGAGCCCCGTGGGACCCGGTGCAGCCCGGGCTGTCCCCGGGGTCCCCTCTCCCAGCAGGGATTTCCCCTCCGGGGGGGGGGGCAGCAGCTCCTCCACTTGTCCTGGTGGAGAGCAAGACATGGGAAGCGTTTGGGCTTCCCCAGAGCCAGCCCTGGGGGGCAGAAGGGGACAGGGGATGAGCCGTGGGTGCTGGGTACCCGCTCCCATCCCTCCGTGGCACCGGCCCCGGGAGCTTGCTCCAAGGCAGGGCAGAGCCAGCACCGATGGGCACGGACCCATCCCGGTGCCTGCACCCCGAGGTTTTCCACCACCTGACTGCTGTTCTCACCCCCTTTTTCCTCCCCAGAGGATCGTCCTCTCCTTCGACTTCCCCTTCTACGGCCACCTCCTGCGGCAGGTGACGATCGCCACGGGAGGTGAGCCGGGGGCTCGGCGTCCCCGGGGGCCGGGGGCTGGATGCAGCCCCCGTGCGAGCCACGGCCTCACGATTCACTTCCCTCTCCTCTTCCTCCCCGCAGGGTTTATCTTCATGGGGGACGTCATCCACCGCATGCTCACGGCCACGCAGTACGTGGCACCCCTCATGGCCAACTTCAACCCCAGCTACTCCCGCAACTCCACTGTCCAGTACCTGGACAACGGTGAGCGCTCACCCCGCCACCAAACTGGGCAAAACGCAGCTCTCGGACCCAAAAAACGGGGCTGAAGATGGGTGGGGAAGGGGGACGGAGCAGCAGGGGATGTTTGGTACCGGGGGACGCCTGGTGGGTTTGGGTAGGGGTGGCTGGGGCGCTCGGCAGGGCGAGGTGCTGGGGATGGGGGATGTGGGGTTGGGGAGCTTTGCAGGGACACGATGGTAAAAGGGGGCTGTAGGGGCGCACGGGGTGAGGAGAGGCAAGAGGGTGAGCTGCTCTGGTCTGCCCCCAGGGACGGTGTTCGTGGTGCAGTGGGACAAGGTGTACCTGCAGGGCAAGGAGGACATGGGCAGCTTCACCTTCCAGGCCGCCCTGCACAGCACCGGGAGGATCGTCTTCGGGTACAAGGAGGTGAGAGGCGGGGAGGGCACGGCCAGGGGGGGTCTGGCTGGGCTGGGGGCGAGCTGCAGGGCCCCATGGGGGTTCCTTGGGTCTGGGAACCATCGGTGCACCGAGCCTGGGCGTTCCCAGAGCCACCGAGGTGCCGGGGGGCTCCGTGGAGAGGCCCCAGCCGGGAGCAGGGCCGGGCTCCATCGCGCCCTCTCCCCCCTGCAGATCCCGGTGCCGGTCCTGCAGATCAGTGCCACGCAGCACCCCGTGAAAGCCGGCCTGTCCGACGCCTTCATGATCCTCAACCCATCTCCCGAGGTGCCCGGTGAGTCTCTGGGGGGGGAGGACGGGGGCAGGCGGCTGTTGGGACCCCTCTCGGAGTGCCGGGGGTCCCGGGGGGTCCCCGACACCGTGGCTGGGGGGGGACAGGCGTGCAGGGAGTGGGGATGCCCTCATCCCCGGGGACCTGCACAGGGGGCTCGCGGACCCCTGCCCGCTCCTCCTGCCTGCCCCGTGCGAGGGGGAGCAGCGGGGAGATGCAGGGGCTGGATGAGGAAAGCTCGCGGGGTGAAGAAACGAGGCTTGAGGACGATGGGATGGGGGGGAGAGAGTGCCTCGTCCTGCTGGTCCCCAGGAGCGGAGCCGAGGAGCCGTGGCAGTGCTGGAGAGGGGGCCGAGAGCTCCGAGCTCCTCCTCGGGAAGAGGAGATCCGTGCCCTGACCCCAGCACCTCCTGCAGCCTGGCAGCCACCCGCTGTCCTGTCCCGCATCCCATTTGATTGCGGCTGGGAGCTGGCAGAGCCCCCAGTGCTGGGATTCCTCTGTGGGGCAGCGCCGCGGGGCCGTGCCCAGCCTCATGCCCAGCCGCTGCTTTCCAGAGTCGCGCCGCCGGACCATCTACGAGTACCACCGCGTGGAGCTGGACACCAGCAGGATCACCAGCATGTCGGCCGTGGAGTTCACCCCGCTGCCCAGTAAGTCGGGGGGTAAGGGGGGGAGCCCTTCAGTTCCTTGTTTTCCCACCTCAAGGGCAGCCCGTTCCGCTGGCACCGTCCAGCTCCGGCATCTCCATCCCTCGGTGGGCACGGGGCCCGTCCTGCGCTGGTCCTGAGCACGTGGCTGCGGTCGTGCTGCTTGCAGGAGGCAGCAGGGCTGGAGGCTGTGCTGCAAACACGCTCCTTGCAGAAAAAAAAAAAGAGCAAAAGAGCAAAAAGAGATCAGGGAGCAGGGGGGGCTCCTTCCACCTGCCCGGCCGCTGAAGTCCCTGCTCTCTGTCCCGCGTGCTGCGGGCACTTCTGCTGGATGCTGCTTCCCCTCCGGCCTGGCCACGAGGCAGCTTCCACGCCCCCACAGTCAATATTTCGGTGAAATCTGCTGAGCATCCCATTTTTAGCAGACCCATTTTTAGTGTTCAAAGGCGAGGATCCACGAGGGAAAGTCGTCACGCGGTCTGTAAATACAGAGCGGGGAGTAAATCCGTCACGAGGACACCGAGGCTGCGCGTTCAGACAGCCCCCCCAGGGTATTTTATGGCAGCTTGAACAGCAGGCAGGGCTCCTGCAGAGCAGATCATAAATAAGCATTCTGCAAATTTATTTTTGTTTCCTTAAGGCTCGCTATTTTGCTCCCCCTGGCAGCCAGGGCAGATGAGAACAATGTCTTCAGGGGAGCCACGGGGTTAGCAGAGCTGGCCTCAAGGTTTTCTTTGGGGTGGGGGTTAATTTTTCGCCTTCTTGAGGTCAGAAGGGAGGCAGGGGCAGGGATCCCCGTGGGAAAGGGGCGCTGCTGCCTTTTGGGATGGGAACCACTGGTGCTCTGCCTCCAAGGCTTGCTCTCCCAACACCAAGCGCCCTGGGCAGGTGCCACCCGGCGCCTTGCTGCTTCACCTCTCCTCTCTCCTTTGCAGCTTGTCTCCAGCATCAGAGCTGTGAAATGTGCGTGACCTCGGAGCTGACCTTCAACTGCAGCTGGTGCCACGTCCTGCAGAGGTAGCGTGGACGAGTCCCTTCCCACCTCTCCTCTCGCTGACGCTTGGTGTAGCTGGGGGCGCGAGCGTCACTCCAGGGCTCACCTCCTGCCATGCCTCTATTGCTGCTGCTGGCTTTTTTTTTTTATTATTTTTTTTAAGTGGTTTTAATATATTTTTTTTATTGGAGCGCTGCTCTCGCTGTCTCACAGCCAGCGATGAAGCAGTGGCCTGATCTCGGGTGGCAGGCAGTTCGGGGGTGACGCTTCCTGGGGCCGGCGGGCCTGGTCCCAGCGCTTCGATGCAGAAGCTGAACGAGTTGGGGCGAGAAGTGAGGCTGAGGCTTTTGTTGGGGAGATGTGAGATGGGGGAAACCGGCCCTGGCTCGGGCTGGGGCGTGCAAGGAGAGCAGGGGATCACGGACATCGAGGACGGGGTCACTGGCTGTACTGGGAACACTGGCTGTACTGGGAACACTGGCTGTGCTGGGAACACTGGCTGTGCTGGGAACACTGGCTGTACTGGGAACACTGGCTGTGCTGGGGGACGCCGGCGTGCCGCAGTCCCAGCGCTGCAGCCATCCCGTGCCCTGCTCTCCTTCAGCTCCAGCAGGAGGGCGTTTAATGAGGTTTTGCAGCCCCGGTTATGTAGAGCTGGCAGCAGGGGAGGGGACCCAGTAACACACATCCTTGGCTCGCCCCAGGCTATGCTCGCTGGTGATTCCTGCAAGGCACCGGGCAGGGATGGGGGGACAGGGACGGTCAGCAGGCATCACAGAGGTGACCCCATCACTCAGTACAGGCTGGAGCATCCCCGGAGCCAGGGGACGATTGTTTTTCAGTGCCAGTTGCCCCACTGGTGGAGGATGTTGTGCCCTCACCACTGAGGGATGCGTGAAACCAGAGGTGGCTCCGGTCACGAACCCAGGCCCGGGATGCCCCCGGTCTGGGTCTGGTTTGGGCTGAAACCCCAGCACTTGAGCACTTTGTCGCTCTGCTTGTTTCATCCTGACAGCGTTCCCAAGCCTGATCTTCCCAAATCCAAGCTGCTGTCGCTTGCGTTTGCTCCCCTCCACCTCCGGCGTGGTGACTCCTCGGTGCTTTGCCCCACGCGTGCTGCAGCTGGAAGCTCACGTCGGCAGCTCGGTCCCCGAGAGCTTAAGTTACAAACGGAAAGCTCGGATGGCGAGGGCTTACGTGTGCTGGAAACTGCAAGCTAGAGCAAGTCTGCTCCTATCGTGTTGGCTCTCAACCGGGCTGCTTTTGCAAAGCCAACGTGATCTTTCCAGGGAAGCTGGGAGGGTGGCTTCTAGGGTTTGGACTCACAGCCCGAGTCCAGCTCAGTGTTTTAACCCCCCAGCGTCCTTTCAGCTCTCTCCTGGGCAGCACAGTTTGTGTTTCTGCTCGTGCTGAGCCCCCAGTTGTCACAGGAGCTCTGCCACAAAAGCGCTCAGCGACTCAGCAGGACCTGGAGTTCTTTGTGGCTTCTCCTCTTTTCTTGGTTGGTAGTTGGGAAAATTGCTGCTTGTAGGGGCCGAGCCCGTGTTTCGTGTTTTGGTAGTCCCCAGAGGCTTTCCAAAGGTCAGCGTACTGCTTCAGTTCCTCTGTTTCTGTAGCTGGTGTTTTCCCAGTGTCAGTTATAATTTCGTTAATGTGCTTTTCCTGTGCAGATGTTGTCGAGAAACAAAATAAAATAAAATCACGGAGATCTTGACCTTGCCCTGGCACAGAGTCCAGGGAATGGAAACTCAAACTCAGCCTATATATTTTTTTCCTATTCCCCCGCTTCTCTGTTTTCCTTGGAGAAGGAGCGCTGACCATTTTCCACCTCTGTTAAGAGGAACATTTGGGTCCTTCCAGCACAGCTGTATTGGAAACCCTGTGCCTTCGGGGATCCGCGCGTGTCTCATCTTTCCCCTCCTCTGCTGGTTGCCTGTACCCGCACGCGGTGCCCCTCGGGGAGGCGTTTGGGGTTCCTGGGCAGCTCAGGGGCCCTCAGCACCCTGCTTGTTGCTGCCTGCGGGGTCCCTGCCCCGCGTTAACCCCGCTTCTTGCTGCAGGTGCTCCAGTGGCTTCGACCGACACCGCGAGGAGTGGCTGTCCTACGGCTGCGGCCAGCAGGTAAGGCTGGGACCGGGTGCTGGGAGCGGTGCTGAGCTCCAGGCAGCACCACGGCCACGTCCCAGCTCCAGCAGTGGGCTCTCAGCTCTGCTTGTCCCATTCTGGATCAGATGGGGCATCCCGAGAGAGACATAGACGCTCCCGTTCCAGCAGGGCATCGGTGGGGATGTCTCCTCCCTACCCATCGGGGTATCAGTAGGGACGTCTCCTCCCTGCTCCTCTGGGGCAGCAAAAAGGTGTCCCAGTCACACCAGCATCACTGCTCGCCTTGCTGGTTGGTGCTGGGTGCTCAGGGAACCCCCCAGGATAACGCCCGGTGCAGCCAGAGCGCTCCGGGATCATTTTTCTTCGCCTTCTGCAGTGGGACTCTTGCTCCCTCTGAAGCGTGAAGAAATTAGCCCTTGGGATTTTTATTTTTATTTTTATTTTTTTTTTTCTGTCCTTGTTAGCACAACTGCCTCCACGTTGGATGAACTCCTTTCTTTGTCTCAGCGAGATCAGCTCGAACAAAACATCTGTTTCTGCTTTGGTGCTTTCTTGTTTTGGTTTGCCTTTTTTTTTTTTTTTTTTTTTCCCCGCTGAAAACTCATCTTTGTTCCCTGTTTACCGAGAGGGCTGAGCCGAGGGAAAAGGAGGTCAGCGGCCTGATCCCCGTGTCCTGGGCTGCGAGGAGGTCAGACCGTGGGACCTTGCCATTGCCATCCCCTAACTCAGCGGTCCCCAAACTCTTCCTCCTGTTCTCCAGCCCCTTCCCCTCCAGTTCTGGCACCCCGCACCATGTCCCCTTGTCCCACACCGGTATCCAAAGCCCAACCGGCTTTAGGGTTGGGAAGCTCAGACCTTACCACTGGCACCCTGGCGCTCATGCGGGAGGATTTCTAGGGCCACCAAGCGCTCCGTTTCCCTTTCAGTCCGACGAGAAGAGCTGTGAGGATCTGGCAGAGGATGACCACTACTCTGCCCCCCCCAGCAGCTCGCTCTCACCACCGGGGGAAGACGTCACCGCCTCCACCTCCTCGCTCTTCGTTGACGGCCTCACGACGGAAGGTACGGGGTGAACCCCCGGGGCGATGGGGCCGACCCCCGCGGCACGGACACCCCATCCCCGGGTTCCTCCGTCCCAGCCGTGCCTCGTAGAGCCAGGCCACGTCCACCCAAATCCCCTAAGGAGGCGTTTTTCCGAGCAAGGAGGGGGGGCAGAGGTGGGTGCTGGCGGCAGTGGGATGGGGAAGGAGCAGCCCAGGAGGCGAGACCCCGATGGGGAAAGGGACGGGGCAGCCCCCGGTGCAGCGTTACAGGTGCGTCGCTGCCTTTTTGTGCTTCGTCAAGGTCTGAGGAGGCGACAGACCAAAGCGTAAGCCCCTGGTGGTCGGGCTCCCAGCACCATAACGGAGGTTAATGCTGCGTACGGTGGGGGGGGCTCACCTTTTTGATGTGCTTGGTTCTTGCTCAGGGCTGGCAGAGCTGCCAGCCTGGCAGTAGCACAGCAGAGACGTGTGATTGCCCCGTGCCCATGAGCGGTGCTCATCCCGGCAGAGGAAGGCTCCAAATAAAGCCCCGTCCTCCCCCCGGGACACCCCTGTTCTGAAGCTTGATAATCCTATTAACGCAGGGCTCGCTCCTCGGGTCCTAGCGGCAGGTATCGCTTCAATTTCGCTGCTTAATAGTCCCTAACGCAAACTGCTAATTAGAATAAATAGAAAGGAACATTAGTAATTGTCCTTCAGCGATGGGAAGGAGCTGGCAGGGGGAACGGAGCGCCTGGCTGACGGGGTTGACTTTGAAAGGAGCAATTAAGGGAAGGGGGAGCGCGACACCACCGCGGAGATTATTTCCCAACTCATCGCCAATTCTTGGAAAAAGAACAAGAGGCTTTCTGTGACGTAGTCAAGCATGAAGTTAATTTGTAATCTTGGAAGGAAACAAACAGCCAGCTGCACCAGGCAGCGAACTTTTATCTGGAGCAGCGCGGCGAAGGCAGAAGCCAAGTGGAGGCGTGGGTCCACCCCTCGAGGCCAGCCCGGCTGCGTCCCTGCGTGCTGGGGATGCTCGTGGCCGTGCCTCGTGGCCACTCGTGGCCACACCGTGGCTGAGCCGAGCCCAGCAGTAATGGATCTGGCTTTGTCTGGACTCTCGAGGGCACTGCAGTGTGGAGCATCAAGACCCAAAGGCTCGTGCAGCACATCCAAGCCTTGTACGAGACATCCTGGTGCTTCCAGAGTGAGATTAAAAAAAAAAAAAAAAGGAATTAAGGAAAAAAAAAAAAAAAGGAATTGGATTTTGGGCTCCCATGGAAGGCATCCACAGGGCAACGTCCCCGTGATTTATTGGGGCTGTACTGGCAGCACATGCTGTCGTCTGAACACGAAGTCATCCCTGACTATCCTGCCTTGCACACCAAGCGTATTTAGGCTACTAAAGACTGTTAAAGACCTATCAAGCCTGTTTTCCTCAGATGTTTGTGCTCCTGGTGCCACCTTAGTGAAGGAAGGTAAACCACAAGGCACGTGCTTACACCGTTGTGCTTTTTCCTCTGGGTGCCTTTCCCTTCCACCATACTCCGAGGCTGAAAAGCGGGTAAACGTGTAATTGCTGTGTAAACGCTGTGCCAAGAGGTGTGTGCTGGCAGCATCCCTGTTACGGAGGGATAAAAGAGGGTGGGAAGCATGGAGAATATGTCAGAAGGCTCCTAACGTTTTTGCTGTTGCTTTCTTTCAGATGACACAAAGCTCAATCAGTACGCAGGGAGTGAAGGTAAGGCCCCGAGCTCCTCTTCAGCTGCTCCCGCTCCGTTCCAGGTGGGAACAGGGCACACTGAAATCAAAAGCAGGGCAGGGTTGTGATCAGCCAGCCGGGTGGAGAGGCGAAAGTGAGATTGGAAAGATGTAATCAAGACAAGAATCCCACTGTCCTTACCTTAATACCGTTTCAGGTTGTGAAACGTGAGGGTTGGGGCCGATCTGTCCTGCCCTGATGCTCTTTGCCCGCTTCTCCCACTTTTCTCAGTCCTGCCAGACGAACCACGATGAGTTTGCTCTCTCCATGCGCCTCCCTTTCTTTGCAATTTTTCCATGAGCCCGAAGTCCTTTGGTATTCTTCAGCTGTGCCAAAAAAGCACTGTGAAACTCAACTCCAAAACGTGTCCTTCCGAGCGAGCAGCCAGCATGTAAAGGGTATGGGTCGAGGAAGGGGGTCCCTGCAAGGGGGTTGTCCAATCTTTCAGACCAACTATTGACATAAAAAGGGATGATGGAGCCCAGACAACAGCTCTCCGTGCCTCTTGCTCTCTTCCCCCCTTGTTGAGCAGCAGGCTGAGCGCTCAGCCCTGCACGCGGGGCTCTTAGCGCACGGTGCCTCGCTTTTCCTTTCTGTCCTTCCTTTCCCCGAGGTCTCAGCCCGGTTCCAGACCCAGCTGGATTCTTTTTGCAGGTGTGGGAAGCAGCCTCCCGGCCAAGGCGGCAGGCGCCCCAGTTCACACCGGTACGATCGTGGGGATCGTCCTGGCCGTGTTGCTGATCGCAGCCATCATCCTCGCTGGGATTTACATCAACAGCCACCCCACCTCCAACGCCGCCCTGTTCTTCATCGAGGTGAGCAGAGAACCTTTCCCCGGCTGCTTTTCTCTTCCTCCGCCATCAGCACCAATGCTGCCCTTCCAGAGAAGGGCAATGAGCAGCAAGGAGACGGGAGCTTTGACAGATCTCATGTCCAAGTTTCTTTCCGTGCCCCTACAGCCATAGCCAATCTCCCAGTTTCCAGCTGATGATGCTTCAAACTTAGGCTCCCTCCCTCCCACACTGCTTCATTTTGCGCTCTGTCATACCCTCCCTTTCACACCTTGCCTCCTCTCCCCATCCAACGTGAGACATTTCCACCTGCCTCCACGAGCAGTTGTACACGGTGGGGGCCGGGGCTTAACAGAGCTCGCTGCCTCTTGGATTGCCCAGCTGGGTTTTGTTGACTAAAACCGTCGGATTTTGCTGATGGAGGCCATGCCATCACCTACCGCAGGAGCGGTGGCGTGAGGGCTCTAAATGGAAGAATTTAATTCTCAGAAAGATGGGGGAGAGGGGAGGGAGGCTCTCAGAAAGCCTCCATCTGCTGCTAAAAGCTTGTACCCGAGCCCCTGGCAGCGTTTGGTGCTTTTTTGCTTGCAGCACCTGGCTGAGGCCAGGCAGTGCCGCTGTCCCCGTGCTGCTGGTGGAGGGGAGGCACGGAGGGGATGTGTGGTCACAGAGCCAGCCCGTGGCATCCCCAGCCCCCTTGTTTTGGGACTGAAGCGAGCTTTTCCTTCACATTTCCTCTTCCACCCCCTCCCCATCTCAACCCTACCACTGGGCCAACTCAGCGCAACCGTGACGCGCTCTTCCAAGCGCAAAGCCGTTTTTCCTTCGTTAACAAAAATCTGAGCTTCCACAAAGCCAGCGTTATTTTGGGCTGAGCCCCCCCCCCCCCCATTTGCAGGGGCTCCTGACGGCTCCGTTTGTGTGTCTCTCTGCCCGCAGCGGCGGCCGCACCGCTGGCCGGCCATGAAGTTCCGCACCCAGGGCCGCCACGCGACGTACGCCGAGGTGGAGGCGGCCGGCCACGAGAAGGAGGGCTTCGTGGAGGCAGAGCAGTGCTGAGCGCTGCCTCCCCCCACAGCCTCGCACCGCCCCGTCCTGCGCCTTGGGGGTCCTCCGTTACCCCAAAGCCTTTCCCCTCCTGGAAAAGGAAGAGCGAAGTAGAGGGAAGCGACCGAGTGGAGCACGGAGAGGAAGGAGCCGGGGCCATGCGGGGATGGGAGCCGCTGGGATTCCTCACGGGATGGCAGAGCCCAAAGCGGTGTCGGGATTTTGGGCTCTGCCCGGCTCCAGAGCCCTTCACGTGTCGGTAGAAAAGAGTGCAGCCCAATTTTTAGCTTGGCTCGGGTTTTTTTTTCTCCTGGTTGTTTTTTTTCTTTCCCCCTGCATGGGGCTGAGCTCTCTGCTCCTCCGCCAGGACTCTGGATGTGGGCCACATCTCAGGCCCCGATTTTACCCCGTGTGCTGCCCCCCAGCTCTGCTGGCACACAGGGAGGTGAGGCTGGGACGGGGCTGGTGGCGGCTGCAGGGCTGTAAGGCTGGCTCGCCAGGCCTCACCTCTGTCCCCTCCCCTCTCCCCCAGCTCCCTTGCTCCTTTGCCTTCTTTTTAGGGGCAGTTCAATTTCAGTTTTGTCTTCAGGGCTGAGAAGCCTCCTGGCCTCCTCTTCAGCCCGCACCTCCCTGGCTTCCATTCCCTGCCCTCCTTTCCCGTCCCAGTAACTGCTGCTTCTTCCCCCTGCCCCGGGAGAAAGGGAAACCCGATGTATTTTAAGGGCAAAAACCCCGCTGAGGATTCACCGTCAGGATGTTTGTGAGCCAGAGGCTCTGATGCACTTTCTCGCATCCAATTAGTTTCCTCAATTACTCACCACAACCTTTACCCTAAAGGACGCAGAGGGTGAAAAAATATCTTAGATTCCTTCAAGACACATCTTCGCCACACAGCTGCTAATCCAGCAGGAGCGGAGTAGGTTTTAAAGGCAGAGGATGGGGACAGAGCCTGAGCAAAAGCCCCGTTCTCCCATGGGCTACAGCCCGAGGGAAACCCTCCTTCACGGGAGCGTCCCATAAATAAAACACAACGGCCTTACCTGCCTTGATCCATTGAAAATCTGGAAAATGCCTTGTTATCAGCATAGTATTCAGAGCCTTGAGTCAGTGGATGTTTTTATTTTTATTTTTTATTGCGTCCGTGGTAGGCCCTGGTCTGCATTGGTAGCGATACTGTGATTCCAGAATCTGACCCTACCTAAGGGCTTCAGCACCAGACCTCTCAGGGTTGTTCTGCTCCTTCTGTGCAATCAAATCCAAGACTAGTCTGCAGAAATGCTTATCCTACTCCCACAGCCCCCAGCCAGAGCAGGACTGGTCCCTAAGCTGAGGACAGATGGTATGAAAAAAGGCAGAGTCCAAAGTCCAGTGTCAGGTACAGTTTTTTTTTTTCACCCATCAAAAACAGGTGTTGGTTGTATGGGCTTTTTTTTTTTTTTTTTTTCCTCTTGATCCTCAGTTATTTATTCTGATATCATCTTTGGTGCATATTTTATCCACTGGCTGGTTCAGCTGTCACTGGTGGTGATTACTGCCAAAGGCAGGGTCTGTCTAATTAATGTCTTCCTTCTCATCTGCTGAATTTATATAGCCATTAAAGATAAATATGGATGCTTTGTGGCATTTAGACCCCAGATTATACTGTCTCATGTGTAGCCACTAGGGAGGCTTTTGCTGCATCTTATTATGGCATAAAGGCACCAAAACGCTCTGACAGGGTAAGTCAGACCGAGCTGTGCCAAGCTGTTATGACCCAGACAGTCTCTCCTTAGATGTATTTTGAAGATAAACCTTATTCCCCAATAAAGCTTTCAACTGGAAAGGTTTTTTTTTTTTCTTGTTTACCTGAAGAAATCAAAGTAATGCTGTCTTTTTTTTTTTTTTTTTGCCCCGGATCTGATCTTTGAAACAGTTATAAGCTGGCAAGGACTTCTCTCTGGATTTCAATCTTTTCAAAAAATGCCCTTGTTTTTCCTCTTTTTCTTGACATGCATACACAATAACAGCAAGGTTGTTAGGTACACCTCTTCTTCTACAGCCCCCAGAAATGCTAGGTAACATCCAACAAGTCTGAAACACTGCAAATTGACAAGAAAACAGACTTTATATAGGAATTGAGCTGTATAAATCACTGCTGCGTTACTACAGACAGAATCTTAAAAGAATTCAAAACAGGATCAGATCCTCAGGTGGAGGAAAACAACATCCAAGCGCCCTAGCACAGAAATGGCTGAGATGCATACAATATACCACAGGACAGATGCCAAATTTGGAGTGCCTGGAGTCAGAAAGGCTTTTTTTCTTTTTTCTTTTTTTTTTTTTTTTTTTTCTCCTTGACACAAAGAAACAAAACAAAGCAGGCTCTTCTGTATTCTGTAGTTGTTCAGTAGATGTCTGTTCTACCTTCTCCTGAGGAGTGTGGTTTGGGGTAGTGTCAGGTTAGCAGCTCCCATTGATCCCCAGTTGAGGTTCGTGCCCCAAGCTGAAGGGCTGGATCCCCCAGTCCAGGCTGCGTAACTGGGCAGTGCTCAGCTCCCCCTGCCTGCCCTGGAAAAGCAAGGCACTTGTGTCTCAAGGAGGAAGGAAAAATAAAATAAACATGTGTCCTACCTCTCATGAGGTCTGGCTCTGGGCACAAGAGCTGGGAACAACCTCTTCCACCTTTTCCGTGCTCGCGTCCTTGTAGTTGAAGAGGCGGTCTGTTAAATTCCAGAAAACCCAACTGTAGTGGTGCTGATGCCTAGAAGAAAATGAAACAAACGTCCTTACCACCACCAAGAGCTGCTCTGGTGTCAAAGGAAACAGGAGAGCAGCACCAAGCCAAGCACATCCAGATCACCACTCCTCTCCTACCTGCACAGCTCCGACTTCAGGATGCCGGCTAATCTCACAAGTGTCAAGGGCCAAAGCAGGAACACGATGGTGACAACTACGCCATAAAAAGGTTTGGGTTTTCCTTTTACTCACGGGACTTCTCCAGCCATGTCCTAAGGCGTTCCTCTGGATTCCAAGGCTCCCAGCACTGGAGCTTCGAAGCAGACTGTGATGTACCCGTGTCTACGGAGCTGTCTGTTTTATTGCTGTCGTGGGCTGGGGCTGTCAAACACAACCAGCTGCTGCCCCCCCTGCTCGTTTTCCCAAGCACGGTGCCCTCGCAGCTCAGGCAAGGCAACTGCTGTCATCGGGCAGAAAAGCAACGTTGTGGGGGGGGTCCTTGGCTGCTCAGCAGCTGTGAAAACACAACAGGGGCTTCGGCACCAAGCCAGGTCCTGCTTCTGCTCCCACTAGAGCTGGGGCATCAATGCATCAAAAAGTTTTTTTGGCATCGATGGGAGCAGGACCCAACTCAAAAAATATTCTCCTACTAAGTAAAAGCCTACTTTCCACATACTTGAATTTACAGCACAGTCGGACTGTTTGGGGGGACTACAGGCACTTTAACTGTCTTTTAATGCAATGTATTTACTATGGATAATCTGCATGGAATACAGTCTTAATATTAAAAAAAAAAAAAAACTTCCTTTTTGGACTGCTTTGTTTTCCAAATAAAACCTGCAGAGGATTGCTGGTCATGTTATGCAAACTTCTAAGCACAATGGGGATTATTTTCACCTTGTATGCTTATAATGGCCACTGTAAGTGTGCACAGATCTCTTTTAAAGCCATCCTTTGCTGGCTCAGTAATAACACATCTTATCAGGAGGTATTCCCAGGACAGATCCAGGATAAAAAAATAACGTAATTGAGGCTTGAATCAAGACTATAATCTTCTTCTAATTTTATCTGCTCGGCTTATTTAGAATTTTAGCAGGCTTTTCAGTTTGAACAATGAAATTTGCTTTTTCCATTTGACTTTCTGACAGCAGCTAAGGGTTTGAATCTCTGCCCAAGTCCCAAATTATTCCACACGCGCTCATTCCTGTAAGGGTTGTTGTCTGAGGCCGCTGGGCATCACCTCCTGGTGTAGGCTCCCTTCACTATGGTCCATTAGAAGTATGAACAGGTCAGCATGACGAAGTACCTGAGAGGAGGTTATGAGCCGTAGGAAAAGGCCCCTCTTGCACTTAGCTATGGATATCGAAAGATTAATTCCAGTGGGGGCTTTGATAGCCCTGCTTCCAGCTGTATTGCACCTTGATAAGGGCCGAGCCAGAGCTAAAGGCATAATTTCCTAAGCAACTTTGTCCTTCAGAAGCAAACGTCACCCTTTTTTGCACCCCCCTTTCAATGGCTATGACCATATCGCAGTATTGGTAAAGGAGCAATATATTTGCTGCTCCTCTGCTTTCCTTTCACCTTCCCAAACCCCTCACATCCTGATCATCCCCTCCTCTTTCCCAGGTTCGGGAGAAACGATGCTACCACAACACAGCTCCAAGTCAATTTAAACATGATAATAATTCTACCGTCCCAGTTCTACTTATTTTTCTGAGCAGACAAGTAGGAGACATATAATTAGAATGTATATGATATATATGTAAAGCAAATATGTAAAAAAGTCAGCTTTCATGAACAAATAGTTTTTATAACAAGCATCATCCCTGAAACAGGTTAAAATAGACTTTATGCAAATAAACAAGGGGCTGTGTCCTGGAAATGCAACTGCAACCTCAGGTCCAGCAGCACACTGAACGTAATTAATAGCTCTGAAAGCGAGCAGGAGCAGATTGCTACAAAAGGGCCTGTGGGTGGTGGAAGAAAACCTCAAATAGATGCGCTGCTCCGAATCTGCATTTTACAAGTGCTGCAGAATTAAGCTTTAGTTACAACTGGGAACAGGGAATTAGGGCTCCCAAAGCCCTTCCCTGGATCTATGTTAAACATCTTTATGCCTTGGGTTTCCTCATCTAGAAAGGAGGGGTGGGAGTAATTTCCTTTCTCACACACAAATTGTAAGTCTGCTAATATTTGTAAAATACCTACAGCTGCTCAGGGGAAAGGCGCTTAAAAGGGGAAAAAAAGAAATAAAAAATGCTTGCTTAGGTGACAGCGAGCATCACACCCGTGTCCGTCTCAGAAGCTGGTTGGGTCGTCCCTTACCTCTCACTCAGACTCTGTGGGGAGCTGCGAGTTTGGCGGTCGTGCTGGGCTTTTCATTACCTTTGGGAGAGGATTTTACAGTTTGCACAGAAAACATTTCCCTCTACTGGCTGCAAGAGACAGGTTTTGTTGTGCCCAGCCATGGCACACCGCTGTTTTCCGTAGCAGAGGCTCACCCTCAGCTGACAGGCTGACTCCGAGGAGGCAGAAAACGCCTGCACGTTCCCATCCAGCTACCCACAGAGGATCCCAGCAATAACCTTCAGCTTTTCCCACAATTTCCTCATCACAAAGGAGTGAAGAAGAACCTGAGAGCCCAATTTATAGGCTGTAAAACATCCAAAGGATGGGCCTTATTTTTTCTTTTCCTTTTTACACCTCAGACCCTGATTGCTTACCAAGTCGGTCAGAGCAGGCAGCAGACCGTCCTTTTCCTCAGAAAAACTGACCTATGTTTTGTTGACGCCCCCCCAATTTGAAGTCAAAGTCACAAAAATCAGGCGGTTTTGTTACCTTTATAATAAACCTGACAATCTTCAGCACGTGCTGGCGGAAGGCACGTTGAGCCCTTTTCCTCTGCACAAAATACAGAACTAATAACATGCCAGGGCTGCTTTGACAGAGAAAAAAGAAAGCCTTTTAAGTGTGTTTTCTTTCTTTAAGCACTGAAAAGAGCAGGTTTGCTATTCTCTTAAGAATAATGGTGGGCTCTGTGCCCCATGGCAAGCTGCATGCTAGTACCTGCTGGCTGCCTGCTGCTGAGGGTTGGTGCAGCCTCTCCACCTCTCTGTACGAGGGTTTGTAACACCACCGGTACACAGACTCCTAAAACAATAAGCAAACCCACGGGGAGACTCTCTCACCTCTTCCCCTGCTGCTCCCTGACGCAGGTGGGGGTAACTCAAATGCTCTGCGACTCTGAAGAGCATTTGCATCTGATTTCGTGTGAACTTGGGTCTGTGGAGAATCGGGAAGCTTTTATCAAACAGATGTGAGACAGACGGGGTGAGTGGAGGAGGTGTTAAGAAATAATTTCTCTTCCCCTTATTAGGTGTTCCTAACCCAAAAATCTTCCAGGAATTCAGCTTTTTCTAAACCTCTATAAAATAGAAACAAAAGGTTAAGCATGAAGATTAACATCTTTGCATTTGTAGGATTTGGTGTTTAATAAAGTAAATAATAAAGCAAACAAAGTAAATCACAAAAGAGGCTGCCTTCTTGTAAACCTACATGCACATTTCCCCCTCCGCCACGAAAAAATACTCCATCAGTGATTATTATACTTCTGTTACATGTTTCACCCAGAAAGATACCGGATTTCTGCCTCAGTAATGGTAAGGTGGCACCCTTCTGCTCAGAGAAACGCACGGACTCTGAGGTGGAGCACAGCAGCACTAATTGCGCACAGGGAGAGGAGACGATAATTTAATGTGGCAGCAACAGCAAATCTTCAGTGAAGACCAGGCCCTAGGTGTGCAAAATGTAATTTTCCAGTATAAGGAGGAAAATTTGGGATTCACCGTCTGATTCTGGGTTAGCAAAAACATCTCTGCTCGCTAAGAGCCAGTAAGTAGGGTCTCAGTTTTGCATTCCCAGGGAGAGGACAAGAGCAAACCAGCCTCCCAGCACCGTGCTGCAGCGATGAAGTGAAGCAAGTTGTCTGAGATGCCCTCCAGACCCCAGGCCAGCACTTTGTAAGCACAAAAGCAAAGGCTGCTCCTGGCTGATCCCATCCCCAGCTTCTTACAGAGCTACACGAACAGCTGCTACCACAGAGACGTGATTGGAAAGCTCAGTTATTTATCATGGCCAGATCCCCGTGCTTTGATATAAGGCAAACCCAAATACCCAAGGAAGATCAATTGCTGATTCATAAATCATCAGTGAACTTTTCCCTATGGAAACAAGGTTTTTCTTGGTGTTTCTTCGAAGGAATAATAAGGCCTACCAATATGCTCATCCTGAGCAAACTGATAAGATCATAAAGCAGGGCGGTATTGGCTGCAATAACTTCCTATCTGTTATGAAGCTTCCCATGGCTCAAACGGATAATTATCTCCACGTTGTGCTGACAGGTTCCCATCTGTTTAGGGCTGAACGTTGCATCTTAAAAAGAAACAGAAAGGAATAGCACCAGTTACACTCTGACAGGTTTGCTCAGCTCTTGGGTTTTGCTCAGAAAACCCAAGGAACTTGATTTGAGATGCTAATGAATTCTTAGTAATCCACTTATTTTTTTTGTGCTGTTATCTATTTCCCTGCAAATCCAGAAGATGGAGAAACGCCGAAGACAGGAATAATATAAGGAATACTTCTAGGGAAGGAGCAGACTGGAAAACACAGAGACCAGATCCTAGCTAGGATTTAGGAACTGCCGAGGAACTACTCTGACTTGAGGGGGACCCTAAATGTCTGGATACGCAGGGCACAGACCCGTACCACCTGGGTGTCCTCTGTTGTCTCAGTTTTACATCTCCTCCTTCAGCTCTGGACTCTACCTCAGAGCTGCCACGTAACTTCCAAGCAGCCTTGAGGCAGTCCCTCGGCTCCCTGCTCCAGCTTGGAGAGGCGAGGAGAAAATGGCAAGTCCTGGCATTAAGCAGAAATGCTCCCCTTCCTCACATGCCCCCGACTAAGACACTTAGGATCCAGAGAGGAACAGGGACAGTGGGAAGTTCTGTGTGGTAGTGAAGACCCTGCTTTGATTTTCTGCAGCCCTGAGTTCAGTAGGATGCCACTTTGTGTTGATGTTGAAGTGAGCACGTGGACGATACAGAACCACAGAACTGCAGCAAGGACCAGAGCAGCCAGGCCAGGTATTACTCTTAATCATTTAGTACATGGAACGTATTAAGTAATTACTTTACAATTTTTTACCCTGTTTGCCTATTTTTTGTTGGATTTTCAATTATCTTTTTTTTTTTCTTTTTTTTTTTTTCCCCCTTTTAATTCCTTCAGCTGCACCCCATCCACATTGCTGTGTTCTGCAAGCAAAATAACATGAAAATTGGACTTTGCGTTATCAAAATTCTGATCACCTTCCGAACAGATCAAGCAGCTCCAGAGGTCTGGGCCAGGCCTCTGGCCGTATACATTCCTGTCCTTCTTAGACCTGTGCCATTCATCAGCCTTTCAGCAGCCCTTAAATAGAACCGCAAAGCAAAGAGGACATTTTATCCGGAGAATTCATTAAAAGGGATGATACAAAACAGAGCCTTAATTCGCTCCATGTCCTTGCATAACGCATAGTAGAGCTCGCGCTGGATGAGTCAACAACCCCCCCCCCCCCATTAATTGTACAGTTTTCTGATTTCGTAACGAGCCTTAAACTGCTCTCTTCGAGTACAAATGAAAGACCGCATCGGAGCTCCTTAATAACATTTCAGAATTTCACTGAAACCTCAGGAGAGGAACACATTTGGCAAATGAGGAAAAATTAGATTTAAACAGAGTAAATACTGAAGAAATTTTACTGCCTAAGACTGCATACGAAGTGACATGAAACTTGGAAGCGCTTTGTCTTCTGTGGCTTATTATTATTATTATTTCCATTTTGTAATGTTTACAGTGCAGTAGATGCTGTTCTTATTAGTGCTGGTCCTAGTGGTGCCATTTTTCCACTACTCTCTTTTGAGTCCCACCACATTTGGCATTTTCTTTTAAAGCCCCAGCTTAATCCAAGAAACCACCAAAAAAAATGCCATCTTTCTGTCCATTGCTTCATAGCTTTCTAGTTATTTAGTCAGAATCTAGCCCCTGTGGAGGGAGGGAAAAATCAGAAGACATGAAGAATGTATATTCTAAACCAAAAGCCAAAAAGAACACCTTAAATAATAATATATAAAGCCAGTTTTGGGAGGCTGAACATAGTGGCTTGGCATTACTGTAACGCGCTTCCTGCCCTCAGAGTCTAAAATGTAAGAAGGCTCGCTTGAACGGGATGGGGGGAAGAGACAATCCTTCCCATACTCAAAACCCTGGCACTACTGGGGCTGGACAGGGCCCCGGGGGCCTCCCCTTCCCCACCCTGAAGCACAAAATTCTTTCTCTCTTTTCTGTTAAGGTATCCCTAACTAACCGGTCTTCTTTCCTATTTGCACCTAGTTATCCATTTAAATATAGCTGATGATCTTATCACAGGGCTCTGCCGTGTTGTTTTTTTTTTTTTTTCTTTTCTTGAAAATGATGCATGTGTAATGAGTGAAAGCTGTGCTGTTTTAATACCAGTAACGATTTAGATCCTGCTACATGAGCATTGCTGCAGAATTTAATACTGTGCTGGAGCACGGCTTCGGAGCATTCACCTCTACCTCGTAGCTTCCTATGAGTTTTAGATGCCTGACATGCCCGTGCTCCTCGGAAAATCTCACTAGCAGCTGTCTGCCATCTAAACCCTACATATTTGAAAAGCTGACTCCATCGAAGTCCCGCTCTTGTCATTTAAATGTGCTGCCACCGTTGCTATCATTGGCAGCAGCAGAGCACTCGAGACACAACCCGTATTTTTACCAGACTTACATAACTCTGCTCACACATACAGCGTAGGCAGGGCAGAGATAAATTGGGTACACAAGACAAGGCCACTCATGCATAGAATAAGCAGTTAGCACTCGAGCAGAACCATTACCATAGTGTATAAAACTCAATTGTACTTTTTTCCTTATTAGCTTTCATCCTGTCATCTCAGAACAGTTTACAAACATTGGCTAGGATTACAGAACCTCAAATAAAAAACACAGCCGTGAGTCACTCATCCAATTTGAAACAAGCATGAGATAATACTTTTACCACACAACACAATTTAATTGCCAAAGTCGGTGTCACTGTTACTACCATTAATTATGCCAATCATTAAGTAGTCGGACATATTTATGTAGGTTAGGTCCACCAGTACATGTTTAACACAGGAATCCTGATGTACCCCCACCTCAGAAACCCTTAATTCACTGTCAGGCTCCAGAAAGTTGTTCCAGGGGAAGCATACTCCATATATGCTCCACTTTCCATTTCCATTACCTGGTCACTAGGTACCAGTGTTTCTAGCAAATGAACAAGTAGAAAAGTGTGAAAGTCTTTACTCAGGAATCCCTAAAATGCATCTCTCTCTATGGGAACACAGCAAGGCAAAACAGGAACGCATTCAGGAGGAAGAGAAGGATGATACCTTACTATGTGTGACAGAAATGCTGAAGGAGCTTACGGATGCAGAATGTAACCGCTATGGAATTGCATTATTTTTGCAAACTTGTCTAATTCACCTTTTCAAGGTGAATATTGCAGTCACGGTTACATCACTGTGGCATTCCCGCTCTCGTTGTTAATTTAAGCAGCAGTTAGCAGAGGATGCCATATTGTTATGTTTGGGTTTGACTCTTATTTGGTTTCTATTTCAGTTTTGCTAAGGCAATTTTTTCCTTCAATAAACTTCCAGAGAGGGAAAAAAAAAAAAAAAAACTGTGAAGAAAAGCCTTCTGGGGAAAAGTCCTTTAAGGCAGCTGCAGCCCTCTGCTGCCATCGTATGGGAAGTGCCTTAGGAGCAACAAGAAAACCTCTCCCCAGGGGTTCTGTTACTATCCCCCAAAGCACTAGTTATTTAGAGAGCTGTTTCAGAAGCAGCAGTGAAAAGAAATAATAGTTCTAAAATCAGTTTTGTAGTGAATACGAATTGTTCGCTGCTCCAACTGACAACGGCAGCTCGCTGTATTTTTCCCTGATCACCCAGCACCCAAAACGACAACGCTGTGCTCCTCTCTCACAGTGCAGTGTGACAGCACGACAATTTGTAACTGCCTGTTGCAACACAGCTTCCACGAGCAGTGTTTGCAGCTGGTCTTGTGCCATATTTCTGTTTTACAGCACTACAGCTTTGCTCCGAGACACACGTTATGGTACTGTGTCTCGGTGCTGTGACATCTCTCTGCAGCATCGTTAGTTTGCATGCAGGCTTCACGTGTAACAAGCTTGTCCCAGAGCCTGCCTCCTTTGCTTGGGGTCAGGTTTTTCCCCAGGAGATGGAGGATCGGGTTTGGTGGCCCTGGCGTCTGATGGGAACAGCTTTGCACAGCATCAGGGCTATGCAGTAACACAAGTGACAAGGAGCTGGGGGTCGGCCTCTTCTCACAGGTAACTGGTGATAGGAGTAGAGGGAATGGCCTCAGGTTGTGGCAGGGGAGGTTCAGGTTGGAAATGAGGAGACGTTTCTTCTCAGAAAGAGCAGTCAGGTGTTGGGATGGGTTGCCCAGGGAGCTGGTGGAGTCACCATCCCTGGGGGCGTTCAAAGAGAGGTTGGACGTGGTGCTTGGGGACAGGGTTTGATGGGTGACATTGGTGGCAGGGGGGCAGTTGGACCAGATGATGTTGGGGGCCTTTTCTAACCCTAACACTTCCGTCATTCTGTGATTCTGTGACACCAACGTGCACACAACACCTACAGCCGTGTGGGCACCCTGACATTCGCCATGTGCCCATGCCATGACTGCAGCCCTCACGTCCCCCAGCAGTTGAATATTCATAAGGGGGGCGTGGCCACATTGCAGCTTGATTGAATATTCAAAAGGGGGCTGGGACGAGGAGGCAGGAAAGGTGAGCCCCGAGCCCACTGCTTCCTGCTGAAAGCAGCAGCAGGGAAAAAGGCGGGAAAGTAATTACCGCAAGCCAATTAGCACAGTAATTTGTGCTAATAATTCCCACACAGGCAGGAAGGGAGGGATTATTATTACTACTTTTGAAATACGGCTGAAATGAAGTGATGCAGCAATTTGTTCCCTTCAAAACACCTGTTGTTGCTTTTACTGCAGCAGGCATCGCCCCGTTGATAACCACCACCCCGAAACTGATTTCTTTAATGTTTGTTTGCAGTTTCTTTTCAAACTGTCTTCTCGCTGGGTGTGCAAACAGTCCGTCTCCTGACCAAAACACACAGCCAGAGGTGTACCCCCGCCTGCGTGTGCATCTTGCTGTGTGCATAACCCTGCCCAGCCCCAGCTTTAAACTTGAGTAAAGGAGGTAGTGATGTTCGACTTAAACCAGTTACATTTTAAATAATAAATAAATACATAAAATTAATTTTGGTGTTTTCTTTTCCCTCCAGGACACGCACGGTGCTCACTGCAGGCGGCAGGGCCTGCTCACCCGCTGCTGCCTCCGTCCCTCTGCCCGCTCCCCTCAGGCAGCCTGGCGGGCGGCCCGGCCCAGGGGTGCGTGTGGGGAAGGAATTTCCGTGAGGTAAAACAGAGCTCATAAAGTCCTGTCTGTGGGTAGGTACGGACTGCGTGGCCTTCTCTATTAACTGGACATGGGTGCGGAGGTGCAGGTCGCTCTTTTCAGGCAGCTAACCCGTGTTTTGGAGGGCTGTACCTGAGAGCGGATGCAGGGAGCAGAGGGGAATGCGGCCTAGCGGGGTGCAGGGGGCTTGTCATTCGGCCTAAGGATCCCTCACGCAATCTGACACAAAAGCACAGGTAAAAAGCCAAATATGACCCGTTCCATCCACCACTGCCGCCTGAGCAGCCCGAGCTGTGCCAAAAGAATCAGACGTTGGCATTTCCCCTCTGAGGAATTCCCGAAGGGATGAGGCCGAACCAGCAATCCCTCACAACACAGAAATCCCCGTCACCATCAGCAGCGGGATCGGGGCTTCCCGAACTATGCTTTCTCATCACCGTTATTCACGGATTTAGATGTTTATGGGTCTGGTCTGAACTACCAGCCTAATGTTAGAACCTTCAGCACAAATACAAATACGCTTCCTGTAAATCGTCAGTGTAGGCCACGGGGTAACAAGTATTTATGTACCCTGTGGCTGTGCTGGGTGCCCTGAGGTTTGTCATTCCTCACTTGAACTTGTAGGTTTGTGTGTGTGTTGACGAGGAAAAAGGGAAGATTCCTGTTAATATTTGAAGAGATTCGTTTATGCAGTTTGTGATGAGGAAAGGAAACAGAAATGCTCCAAACCAATCTCCAAAGTAAACAACCTTTTGTAATAAGTGTTTGCCAAATGCTAACACATACTCAGAAAAATACTGATCAGGACAAAAGTGCATCAATTAGCAGGAATTTAGCGACCGCTTAAGGATAAGAAACATAGTATAGAAGATTGGGAGTTGATGCTTTCTGGCTTGTAAACAAATCAGTTTATAGCAACAAATAAGATGACCCTTCCTGGCTAGTGTTATGGGTTCAGCTAGTTAAATATTTAACGTTTACCTTTCAATTTCCAGTCTCGATTAAGCAGTTCTCTAAACAAGTGGTGTCCCAGCAGCAGATGGAGGTGCACAGTCCATTGCACTGTTCTGGCTGAACTCCCTGAGAAATAAAAAACACATTAAGTCAGAGAGGAAGCAAATGGGAGCTTTCAGTAAAGTCTCTAAGCTTTGGCCTATGAAACTTCCTGCTTGTACTCATTTTTATTTACATTAATTTTATCTAGCCCTGCTCTAAGTTACAATAACGGTAGTCAATCCAACTTCAGTCGAGTTGAATAGAAACAGACTGGAATTGGCTGATTACTTCTGAAAACTTCCCTTGTGTTGAAGTATTCCCTCCTCCCCCCTCCCCGCACCATGCAGACTTAAGGCAAGCTTTTCAGAAAACACTTAAAGATGCCATAAATTCTTGAAGTATAGTCCTCTTAAAGACAGTAAGGGAAGCAGAGGAAGAAAGTAACACAGGATTACAATTTATTTCTAAAGTGAGAATCAGAAATAGGTAGCAGATTTAGCATATCTTGAACAAAATTTAGTGGTGCCCTGTTTCTATACAGGACTGGAGCTACTTTGCATATTTTACACAAGACCTGGAATTTAAGTTGTTTTGAATCCACAGTTGTGTGTATAGAACTTCCACTGACTTTCAGACCGCGCTTTCTTTGCTTTTAAAAGATAAACATTTTTTTTCATATAACTGCGTGTTTAACTATGGGTGATTTCTGGAAAGTTCTTAAAGGATTCTTGAAGGTTACATCAATTTTCTGTCTCTTGCTTAAGTAGCATAAAAGCCAAATGAAACAGTCATTCTAGGAGCAGTCACATTTGCTCATGAGCATTGGGAAAGTTTAAAGTATAAGCTTCCTTAGCTAGCTAGAATAATAACATAACCTAAACGAAAAATGCTTCCTCCAAAGTATAACTTCCTAACATTTCAGTGTAAGGAATGTGCTTTATACAGTGCACAAGCACCAGTCAGCCAAACCAGTTTGTGACATGGGTGAGGAAATGCCCCATATTCTTCCAGTTGTCGGTATAAACAGTGCTTCCATTGTGGATGTGGCGATTTTGTTCAGTGGCATATTAGAGAGGCCTGGCTTGCATGCTTTAGCAATAAATATGAAGGATGTTTGGAACTTGTTTTCTGTAATTTTTGTAAATTTTTAATCTTTGAAACAATGAGGTCTATTCTCCGAGTGTATTTCCCGCTGATAGTAACAGAGATGTTGCAGTGCAGCTTGGACAGATTCCAGTTGTGTTACTACCAGTGCTGCCAGCTCTTATAATTATACTGCAGCACTCATTCTCTTTGGCATTTTCCCTGAATCCTCAGCTGCTGGAATCAAAAAATAGTGTGAAAAATCTCAGTTAATTTTTTTAAGATGTAGTGAGTCTCATTGTTGTTTGACAACGTGAAGTGTACCTACTCTAGGAGACTCAGAAACCAGAAGGTAAATAATAAAAACATATTTATTGTTCTTTTAAAACTCTTTACTTTTCAGACCTTCATTTGGGGAAAACTCGTGTCACTGAATTTTTTGAGATGACGATGTTGTATCATTTGTATATGACACACGTAGTTGTTATATGAAATTAAGCCATGTCAGATGCTGCAGGAAAAAGTTTCTCTCTCTATTTTCTCTCCAGAATGAATTGAAGAGACTAACAGAACAATGACCAGCTACACCTTGATTCCTAACCAGAAATACAGACGCAGTAACCGTCACTCCAGACAGCACTGCGACATGGTGGATAAAGATCCCCAATCTCTGTCAACACTTGGATATTTTAAAACATTACCATTAGAGATATTTCAAATGCTATTGAATTATCTCTCAGGTGAGAATATAATAAGTCCATTAGAAATCTTTCAACTGCTATTGAATTATTTCTCAGGTGAGAATCTAATAAGAAAGGTATTACTTCCAATATCTGAAAATTACCACAGAAGTTTTCCATTTAGAAAAATACATTATTATTTTAAATGTTTTACCTTTTAGATAGTAGAGTCATTTTATGTGACTTATTCTCTGAATTTTTATGTATGAAGAACCACATGACCAAAAAATAATTTATAATTGCAGACTATCTGAAGTTCTTTTTGCCTATTATGTGAAAAGTATTCCTTAGATCTATACATTTATAATTATCACCGTCTGCTGGCAAAGGAGATAAACAGTAATACTTTATTATTGTTATTATTTCTTGACCTATTTTTGAAGTAAGGTAAAGTTGTTGACTACTAATCAGCATGTTTCTTGCAGTAAAAATTTACATGCATACTGAATTTTGCTTTTTCAGTGAAGGATATCAGCATGCTGTGCATGGTGTCAAAAACCATCAGCAACCGCCTTATTACTTACATCTCAACCCCATCAGGAAACCGAAGGCTGTTATTGCAAGACTTTCATAACATTGAGCTACCTGGCAAGAGAGAAGGATCCTATATATTAGAGCACTACAAATCTCTAGGTGATCCTTTAATGCAAATGGTAACAATTACAGGAGAATCAAACTTGGTTAAAAGGTTTCTTCTGTTATATGCATTGATTGGTAAAATGCTGAGGCTATGGCCCAAAACATTTGTGCAGCTCCCTCTAAGATTAAAGTTCCTCCCCATGTCAAACGGCCTACTCAAATACCATTAAATCGGAGGGGAGTGGCATTGCTTGAGATGATTCCAAAACCTTTTAGTTTTGCAGAAAATAATGTATGTTCTGCCTCATCCATGTTTATTTTTTTTTCATAGTAAATGGAAAGCAGGGTTTGAGCAGAGGAACTGGATCAGTTCTCAGTAGTAGGTTTTTCCAAATTTAGTTTATTTGGACACCACAACTGGAAACTGCAGCAGAAACCAAGACTCCCAGGCCCCACATTAGCTAAGGAATTTGGCTGTTCAGACTGCCTTCATGTATCACTTTGGACTAGCTTGCATTCCTCAGTCTGGGAAATGTAGCTGCAGTACTTAAACGCAGTCTAGCTCTAAAATGACCAACAACCATTTTCATCAGAAAGCCTGATAGCCTACTGGAGATGTATTGCAGATCACATTCCGCTTCTTAGAAAAGAAGCATGCTCATCATGAAAATGTTATCACAGTTGTCACTGATCAGCATTCCCCTTGGCAGCCGTGTATCAGAGTTCAAAGGCTGAAATGGGCATGAAGAACACATTCTCCTCTCACTCCTTGCTTATGTGGAAATGCCTGCGCTTTGGCTGTCATGGTATAACTCCTTCTGGACGGAAAGATTCAATTGTTCTCTCTTTCAGACCTCTTTTGGCACAATGTAATAGAAACCCAGAGCACAATAGCATAGGGTTGGTGGTAATGAAGAACACTGTACATCTTCGTATTAGAAATTGTTTGCTTTCTGCTTTTTACTAATTTTTAAAAGACTGATTCTAACTCATTCAGCCCATCACTCAGAAATCGAACATTCTTTCTAGAAGGCTGATTTTTTTTTCACCCACCCGCAATAAGCATTAATCAGTCAGAAACTAAATTAAATCCTAATTTGATCCATATCACTTAACTGTTATCTAGCTGATTAAAAAACACTGAGTTTATTTGACAGGGAAATAAAATGGTGCCATGGTTAGATGCAGAATTGCAGGTAGAAGTATGGTTTGAACTTAAGACATTAAATAAAGGTATACACAAAGTAGAGGAATACTGTTGCAGTCATTCAGACTATAAAGACATCTATTATAAGCAATCCATGTAGGTTTTGGGGTATCTTAAAATAATTTTAGTATTTGTTTTGTTTTTAAAATTAAACCTGATACTTTGAAACTGTTTAAAAAAAATCTAAATTGATTTGGTCATTGTAGTAACCACATATGAAATGACAACTTGTTATTTAAATATAGGTGTGAGCCCATCACTGTAGTAGGCCTAGTAATAAAAAACATGACATATTTAGAATATATAGATCATTGGCAATATCTATCTCATCAGTGGAAGGCTCAAGAAAATGTTTTTCTTAAGAGATCAGTTACAAAATCAATATTTACTTTACAGCAGGAAAGACTGGACTCAATGGGAAAAAGTCATTCCTGTTCAGAGAGCCTGCACAGAGTCTATGTAATACATAAATCTCACTTAAACTTAGAGGAGTCTGGCTGCACTCTAGTGCATGGTAAAATCTTCCATTACTTGTAATGGGGTCAAAATTTCAGTCACTGTTTAAAATGGACTTCAGTTATAACTGATTGTGGCACTGACCTTCAGCACAGAGGGGATTTTGCTGTACAAAACCAGGGGCAGTACATTTTGCTCAACCCTTTTAACTCAGCATATTTTTTTCCCCAAACTGATGTCTGTATTCCTACTTGCAACGTCATTGTCTTAACAGTTTCAACTGTTCTTCAGGGAGTTTTCTCCAAAGTCTAACAGAAAATTGACTTTACTGAGCTTTGGACCGTGTCCTAGGCTGATAAATAAATTATGTCTGTCATGGAAGAATGTGAACACACTTGTAAGGAAAGAGTCAATTTAGAACCACGGTAAATGTATAAAGTACTTTTTGACATTGGAGAAGTTGTGTATTTCTGCAGAGACTGACAGTTCAGGAAGAAAAGTAGCAGCTTTTCTATGGATTTGTTTGATTAATTAACAAGCTCTCTCTATATATTATCCTGGTAGAAGTTTTTGAAGAGCAAGCTGTTAACCCATTTTTGCCATAGTTTAGAAAAAAATGCTTCTTAACAAACAGCTGTTCCACACTATAATGAACTCCAGACTTTGACGTCCTAAACACATACCATTTCAGCCCTGTATAGGAAAATAATTTTACCTCTTAGCTATGTTTTACATTAACAGAGTTTAGAATATTTGCTTTTTAGAGCATGTGGTTATGTCGAAAAAATTTTGGAAGCTCAGCTTTCCATGATGTAAAGGAAAAGCAGATTTCCCTGGGGGACTGTTAAAAGAGGTGCAACAAGCAACATTTATTTCCAATATTTTTAACAGCTGTAACTCTAAAAGCAATATAGTTATTTTAATAGGGATTAGTTGTGACTAACAGGGACTCTAAGACAACATAACAAACAAGCCATGCTGTAGGAAGCTTACATACTTCCTGACAGCATTCCTTTTGTCAAAGGTACCCCTGCTACAAAGCATACATCTCTTCTACAAAGCACAGCTTACTGTTACGTGCTGCTCTTTTTGCCTCAGCATCTTCTTCTCACTGGTGAGAAATGCACCACGTGCACGTGATGTGAATGCTTAAGGTAATTCAGAAGTGTACGTGCCGTGTATGTGTACTCATAGTTGTGTGTGTGTTCGTTTTGTTCACAGGATTGTTGCTTAAAAGATGCACACTTCTATTACCTACAAAAGATAGGCTAAAGTATATACACAAGATACTCTCAGAAGTAAGTTCACATTCCTTTCACTAGAGCTTTGAACTGCCACTTGCATTTCTGTAAGGTAATTTTTAGTGGAATTGTTTTTTACTATCCCTTTGCTGGAGTTTATTACCACAGTATAATGAATTCATTGATTTGAAATCAGTCTCTTCTTAATAATAACAATAAAAAAAAGCCTAAACGAGCATATTGAACATGGGACTGTTCTTCTGGGATTTTTTTTCTGAGAAGCAATGCTGATTTAAGCCGTTCCTACATCCCCTTCTGCCACCCTATAACAGATCTGTCCCTCTTCCCCCTTGTCTCAGTTGAGCTAAACAAGTTATTTGTGGTACTACATGGTGAGTTACATCAGGGAACTGATGGAGGATGAAAATCTGGGGTGGGGAGGAAAGTTGGAGGTAATTCATTACATCAATCTTAGCCCCAAATCTGCTGTCCTCAAATGTCTCAGCTGGGCTAATAAAATATCTCACTTCTTCCTCAAAATATTTTCCGCCTCATATTCCAAGATCAGATGTTAACTTCTCTTCAATGTGTGGATAACTAGAAATATTGTGGTGGAAGAGCCCAGCTCTGCATAGAAATCTAAATCTCCTGCAAATAGCATTGCTCTTCTTAGATACCTTTTGGCCACCCGTTTGACCCTGGTTTTGAAATTAAAGCTAAACTATCACATATGATTCTATGTACTGAATGTGTTGCCTTATACAACAAGAGAAGGGACTCCTTCTGGATGCCCATGATCAGTATTGATGTACACAAGGAGTACTGAGTATCTTCAGTCTCAGGAATTTCCTTATGGTCAGTTACAGTAAGTTACTAATATTCTGTGCTTGTAGGTTTCCTGCTTTAAACTTAATGGCTGTCCAAGTCCTTTGCATTGTTTAGGATTACAGTGCTACGGGGTATTTTTACAGGTATGGTATCTTTCTGGAGAGAAGGCAAGTATCCCAAATATAAAAGAAAATTAAAGTAGTTTTATAAATTAATCTGTGGGTTTGCAATATATTCAGAAGTATAAGACTGTTTTAAGGTTTGGGGAGGGGGGAAGGGGTATTTATTCACTCAGTTCTCTGAATTTCCTTTGTGGTTGTTAAAGTTGCTGATTTGACTCTGGAGAATTCATTGGTCTGGATTTCACTACCAAGCAGTCTGGATTTTGATTAGTGATTTATTATCTAAGAAGACATTGGAGAAGGGGAGCATTTTATTACACAGCTTCGAATTCACAAACCAAGAGGAGAGATCGCTTAGTTTAAAAGTAAAGGATAAGACAATTACTTGTGCCAGGACATTTGTCTCTGTAGCAAATGCTATTGTGTACTTTTCCACATAAGGTTCAAAAAATAAGATCTTGAGCCTGAATGTGGAACACTGTTAGAGGCTTTTGATTCTTAAGTACAACCTCTGGTACAATGTACAGCACCCCTGTAGCAGATAATGGTTTCCCTACACTCATCAGGCAGATGCTGTGCTGGCAGCCACACTCTAGGTATGCCATCTTCCCTTTCTATTCTTCTGATAAATTGTAGGACAGATTTAATTTACCTAATATGAGAAATTGCATTGTGATCTAAATCTATGGCTCAATCCATCTACTTTCCGCCTTTCTTTTGTAATTTTCAGATCCTAACAGCAGGCTGGGATGAACTGGAGTGTCACCGGGTTTTTAACTTCCTCTGTGAGCTGAGCAATTTACCCCGTAAAGTACAGACAGTTGTCAGCAGCAAACCAGGTAATCATCAAAGCAGACAAAGGTCTTACACAATCAAACTACACTGTCATGGAGAAGGCAGAAAATGGATCTTGATTACTGCAAACACGATGCATCTAGATTTGAGAACGTTTTAGTTCAGCTGAGCCTTTTAGTACTGCTCCTTTCCAGTCTCATAAGTATGTTGTTAGCTCCAGTATTATGCAGAAAGTGGCCCTTTTAAAGTAAATGCTTTGCTTTCATATAGATAAATACATTTTTTCCCCCCAAAAGCAAAGCTAAGTGCTTTTGCCTTTGACACATATCCTATAGTGAAGAAAGTTTTCTTGAGATCTTGTGTTTTGTTTTAAATCTTATTATTCCATTATCAAACCAGTGTATAAGTTATATAGAGAGAGAACAGCAACATGGGCTGGAATGTCTCCTGCTGTACAACACTGCCAGTGAATCAATGGAAAAGCAAAAAAAGATAGAAACGCAGTGAAAAGTTAGGTTTAATATTTCTAAAATACTACACTGATGTGGCACATGCCTCTCAATAAATTCTTAAGTTAGCTATCACAGAACCAGGCATTTCTGTGGAACACTTTATACTTGGCCATTCACACACTTCCTCCTATTGCCGCTTACTGATGCCATCAAAGAGAAAAGATCAGAGTAACCGAAAAAACACAGCTGAGAGCCCTTGAATGCATACATGAGATGCTGCAGAAAGGTACCAGGGGGTGCATTGACAGAATCTATGGCCTGAATTACTGCAATGTATTCAAAAGAGCCAAACTCAGGAAGTAACAGCTGAGGATTTTATGAACCTCTCAGATGTTCTTGGGCAGCCTTAAGAAATCCCTTCTCTCTCTTCCTATAAAACGTTTATCTGTGTTGTGCAAGGCTTAATGGAGCTATATCTACATTCTTTTTCCCCAGGAAGTGCCCGAAAGCTGGAGCTGCGGATAAGGTTATTCTGTCGTAGCGTCTTGTTGAACCACTGGATTCATCGAAGTGATTCTGCATTTTGGTTGACTCGTATTTTAAAGCCATGGCCAATGGTTAACCAAGCTCGCTTGTTGTATATTATCTTTGGGCCAGTGTCCTCTCTTGACGGTGAGTAGTTTCAGGGATTTATTTTCAAAGTTTGTTCCTTGAGAATGAGATTTCCCTGTAGGATGCAGCATTTCTGAATACCAGACTTTATGCCAATAACCTGTAATTGTATTGCCTAGAAAAAAATCCTGCTGGTTAACCAGACCTGACCAATATGTGTGCGCATATATATATGTATGCATAAGATACATATCCTGTGTGCGCACACACGTACATATACACTCATATACCAAAAAATAAATAAATAAAGTTACAATTCAAGTGAAGAAATGACACCTCTCTTCCTCTGTTCTCCCTCACTTAGGGTACAGTTAGCTTGAATGCACCTCAAAGCAGCGTCTGCTTCCACGAATAAAAGCCCCTTTCTCACTTAACCGTTAAACCAGGGTTTCTTTAAATCACTCTGTGATTCATGCTGCAACTACTACTGTCCCTATTAAATGACAGATGGAAAAGAATCTCACTGTCACAAAGGCTGAGTTATGTTACCTGAATTCCCCTCCCCTGACTCTGCTTTAAGGCCCAGTTTAGCACCTTCCTTGCTTAAAAATATTACTTTGTCACTTAATAGCAGTTGTGATTAATATTGCTCAGGACATGTGGTTTGGCAGAAAATGATAGAAGGACCAACAGATGAGACCAGTCTGAAAGGTCTAGCAGATGCAATTAAACTGCTGTATGATACAGAAGCTAGAGAATGGACAGCAGACGATGTTATCAGTCTTGTGGATGAGCTGTCAGGTGTGTTTTTGCCTTTATCATTAATCCATAGGATTATATGCTCATGTCCTCCAAATCTGGCAATAATTGTGTTTCAGACACACGGGTGCCTTGGGAAACTGACTGCAATATTCCTTACAGTAGCTGAGGTGTGACTGGAAAAGTCATTACACTTGGAAGTCAGGCAGTAGCTGGGGAAGAAAGAAACCTAGCACTGGTTGTAAATTCAGGCTTTCCCCATTGTGAAGTACTTTAAGAATCTATGAAGAACCTTAAAATTCAAATCTTGTGTAACCATTATGAAGGAAACATTGCCCAGGCTGGGTAAGCCAAACAATATTTGTTCTAACCGAAATTCTACAGAACAATGTTAACGTTTGCACTGAAAGTTTGTTTTGGGTGAGATCATATCACAGAAGCCATTGTGAAGAGCTCTAACTGTAGTACTAGTAAGAATTGCTTGTGTAACTTCATTGCTCTGTATTTCAGAAAGTATCTCCTCACAAATTCTGGTTAGCTACCAAAGCCAATAATTTATAAATTCACGTCTTCCAGAATGGTTTTTAATGGCACTCCTTCC
Organism: Clangula hyemalis; assembly: GCA_963989345.1. The sequence continues at coordinate 2,209,358 of OZ022448.1, forward strand.
TTTTTAAAAAATAGTAATTAAAAAAAAAAAATCACTAAAATTCTATTTTATTGCAAAGTTGTTCCCCGGGAGTGGCTCATGGAGAACAATGCTCGGCTTCTTATTCTGAGTGGAAACAACATCTGCTTCACTTTCATGGCCAGCAAAGCTGTGAATGGAAGAGCATTTGAGTTAGCCAGACTTGTGGTCTTCCTGGCTTTGGTAAGTACTACTGAGCAGGGCCTTTTGTCTTTCTACACCCCGATTTGCTTTCTTAGCCTTGAAAACTGTGCCCCTATCTAGTCCTACAAACCATGACTAGTCCGGCAAGAGTCTTTGTTCTCTTTCACCCTCTCCAACACATCTCTGCAAGGTAGCAAGCCTCCTCCTGAGGAGAAGTACCACTAGCAAAAGGCTGAGAAGTTCCTGTGTTAGCGTGCCAACAATAAAAACAACCTGCATGTCCTCATAACAAGCCTTAATTTTCCAGGGCATGCCTGCAACAAATTCAGTCATTCATTAGAATCAATAGTTAATTCTGAGATTTAATCTTGCCTTTTAAATTGTCATACTCATCACAAAGAGTGTGTTCTAACATTTCTGGTGTACGTCAGGTCTGTGAGAAGGATCTGTACTGCATGGACTGGGCCGTAAAAATGATGCAGAAAGTCTGCAAAGTTTTCAGCACTCCAGGGGAGAGAAACAACTTCCTGCAGAGCGTGGAGAACACCTTTGCTCATATGATCATGGACATGCTACAGGCAGTACTGTCCGGTAAGCCTGCAGGCCTTTAATCAGGAGCTAGCACTGGCCAAGACATCAAGCAACACAGCTGATGTGGCATAACAGCCTGCCCTCCATCCCTACCCCTCCAGGCAGAACGATACCAGAGTGCTTGAAGTTTTTGACATCATGTAGCAATCAATAAATTACTGTAATCAGGAAAGGCGTTTGTTTTTATCTGGTCTTGTCACCTTAATCAGTGTGCATCTTTTCAAGGGATGCTAAAAGCATCCCCTGGTGCAGTTTCAAGGCAGTCACTATTTGTAGAAATGACTGTGCAAGCAGCCAGTATGAACACTCGCCCACAACTGCTAAAACAGGTAGATACACTTGAGGTGGGGATAAGCTGCAGAGACTCAAACTAAGAGAATCCTACAGCCACAGATGGTGGAACCAACAGTCCTTTAAAAATACATCTCACCAGAGCACAGGGCCTGAGCCCTTTCGGGCTGCTCTAAACACAGGCTTTGAGCAGCTGCCAGCCAGCCTGTTCAACTCAACAAGCTGCAGTTGCTCCCTGTCCACAGCTTGTCAGCCCTGATAAGAACTCATGACTGATTACGCTGGCAATCTGTACAGCTCAGTTAGGACAGATTTTTGTCTTAATGCACAATTGTTCTTGTCCATCTTTGGACAAACTGATGAAGGAATTTTGGAAAGAGTCTCCTGTGTTATTCCACAGCTGTCCTACCATCAGGTGCAGTAGCTGAAGCCTTGTAAATCTAAACAGAAGTTGCTGATTCAGCCTCTGTTTAAAACACTGAATGAGTAAGATTTAGCTTCAAATAAGCCATTTAGTTTCTCTGACCATTCTTGACTGTTTTTGTTTGTACTCGTAGGGGATCGTGATGAAGAGGACATCAGCTTTTTGAATTTGTTTCACCTCATAAATGCACAAGCTAACTTCCATAAGGAAATCCTGTACCTGACCATGAGAAGCAACAGCAACACTGTTTGATGCTCTGCATTGTACAGACTCTCGCTCCGCTCCTGCTGGATGTCTTTTCCCTTCCTTTATTTTTATTTTTGCTTTTTTACGTTTGCATAGCAGTGCCTGGTTATTTCTCTAATTTCTACCCCAGTAAGAGCTGGAGTGACAGCAGGAGAAGCTAGTGGCAGACATGTCATAACAGCTGAATGAGCTCATGGAACGTACTGGGGGACCTCTAAGTGTTCAAAGCAGAGTTTCACACATCAGGCTCCTCTGAGGCTGTGTTCAGACGCGCTGAGGAAGCGGGCTGGGGCATTCGGTTTGGGAACATAAACTGCATTCTTTTCCCACTGTGTATGTTTGCATATGCCATAAAAGTAACATGGTTTTCATATTTGATGCACATACACATAATAAAGAATGTTATCTTAGGTCAGAACCAAAAACATTTTGATCTTTTAGTTTTATTTTCTCTTGGGAATCCAAGGAGAAAAAAAAAAAGAGACAGACGTAATTAGAGAAGCACAGCTACATTTTTTTCCAGTTTGCCTGGGTCTCTCTCTCCCTAACTCTTCCATTCTGTGACAGAAGTGCTCCATAGATTCTATGTTCAGTTTTGGCAGAAAGAGTTGATTCGTGAAAGCAATTTAACTGTTTTGATTAAGTAGTTTGATTTTTCTTTTCCTTCAAACTCCAGGTGCCTTTTAACCAATAAAGCAGAAGAAACTTCAAATCCCTCTCCCCGCCTACTGTAGTAACTGCACTGTTAACGTGTATTTGCCTTTCACGGGACCTAGCTAAGTTGAAGACGAGTTAAATAAATACACATAGGCCAAGGTCACCATTTCAGAAAAGTATATAAATGTTTGCCACTTACAAAAACCTTTGATTTTCTGCTATATTGCCTTCAAAACAAAAATACATAATAAGTAATAAAACCCACTTACTTTCCTGTGCATTGCTTACAACATGGTTATTTTCTTCATGTTATCAAATACTCTTCTTCTCCACCTGAACGGCTTTCCAGATGTTTTAGTGTTCCTTTAGGACTGGATTTTAGCTGCAGATACCTGTGATGAGCTTTTGAAAGCCTGGCTCCAACCGCAGGAAGCAGCTGAAGTGATACCAATTCATCTCAGCTGCCCTCACTTGATTACTGCCCTCGTCAGTAATGAGCTGACAACAACCCCGTAATGATTTGCTGGGAAGTTTGCACGTTAAAAACTCCTGCGACGTTTTTTGAATAGAGAATTACAGACAGGATTTGTCTACATTCAGGAGTGGCTACGGGAAGTAAACCTGCTGAGGATCTTTGTGCTGTGCCGGTAGATGGCAGAGGTGAAACCTTTCCCTGAGAGCAGGCGTGCCTGCCAGCGGTTGCTCACATCCCTTTTTTTTCTAGCTGTTTGAAGGTTATATGGGAGAGCACGCTGCAGTACCACGATTGTGCTGTAGCTCCTCACAATTTGTGAAGTGAGCAAAATGCAAGATTCTTTGTCTGAAACCCTCTCAGTGAACTGAATGCCCCCAAACTGATCGCTAATGATCTCAAAATACGAGGGAAAAGAGACTTGCAGTGCACGTAGCCAAGAAGCAGCTGAGGCAGAACGCTCCAGCCCAGCTCGTTACCATCCCTCCCCTTGCAAGCAGCGCTCGCTACCAATAAATAACCTCAGCAGATGAAATTCAGAATAATGGAGCAGAGCCTTCAGCCACCGCATCTCCTCGGCCCATTGTGTTTCTCGTGTGTGATGCTGCTCTGCCGTGCAGCGACACAAAGAGCCGCAGGACGGGTGGAGGTTCCCTGTGTCTCTGCTCCCGGGGCCGAGCAGAGCGGCGATAAATTTCAGCCCATCACAAGGAGTGCCATTATGCGAGCACAGCGATACGGGAAAAGTTCGTTCTTTGATTCACTGGCAGCAGGCAGCACAGATGAAATGTCAGCTCTGCCGGCACTAGCTCACTCCTGCCGCAGATCCTCCAGGAATGCGAGTTCTGTGTAGCTGCCAAACGTGAATTATTGATGGCTTTATTAGTTATTATTAATCACTGCTCTTTTTCTTACATACACAATAGCTCAGCAAGCGTTTGGCGTTAGCTTCAGATTTCTGCAGCGTTCATACATGCGCCAACACTTCCACCAGACAAGGACTTTCCTTCCCCAGGGATCAAAGCTGAGACCCACCGGAGCGGTACTTCCCGAACCAGATTTGTCTGAACTGGAAGACGGCCCCTGCAGCATCCCCACCTCGTCACCTGCCACAATTAAACACCGCTGGGCTAACGGCATCCAGGTGGGGAGCCCCGGGCCGCACAGCTGGAGCGGTGACAGCGACACTGGAGAACCTGGTGCGTTCTCCTCCACCGCCAATTTCTAAAATTGCAAAATTCCCCCTGTGCTGTTACTGCCCTGCTCAGACCGGGACCGATCCCGACTGCGGCTGGAGCCGTATGGAGGACTGGAGGACCGTACCCGCACTGCTCTGGCTGTCCCACGTCTGTCGTGGCCGTCCATCTGTCTGCAGGCACCTCTCCAGCCCTGCCAGCCTCACACCTCGCAGAGCAGCTGCTGGTCCCAGCACCGAGCTGGCTGATGTGGGGCGATGGTCATGCAGAGCTGGCTGGTTTGTAAGGCCCTCCGAGGCGAGCGGAGCGCTCAGAGGAAGAGAAAATTATTGTTCCTGGTTTCACACTCAGCTGAGTTTCCATTCCACGCATTCCTCCTTACTCACGCTCCCTTAATCACTGCAGATGTTGACATCAGATACAGGCTCACGGAGCGGAGCTTAGCGAGAACATGACTTGTGTTTGAAGAAATTCCTCCCAGAATATTTCAGGCTTCTGATTTTCGACTATATTTGGTGTGGAGCGAGCAGAAGCCGCTCTAGCATTGCGGGGTGCCTGGGGCTGAGACTGCCCTGGGAGCCGCAGGCTAAGTCCCCAACCTCGCGTTTCTCTGGGAGTTTTACCAACAGGAAACCAGCTGGCAGCACCGACCGCACGCAGCGTTCCCGACCCCACAACCCCTCTCCTTTCTGTGGCTCATCCTCCCCAAAGTCTCGCCCACCAGCTCCAGCGCGCCCGTGGGTGCCTGCGCTGGGCCCTGTCCCCTGCCACCCACCCCTGCTGGTGCCGGGGGTGAGGGATGGGGCACTGGCAGCTTTCCCCGTTGGAGGTGATTCGGGTGTTTATTGCTCACAAGGAAAAAGTGCTCTGGGAGAGGCCAGGCGTGCGAAAACCTCACCTTCTAGGCAGCCTGCGAAGTGTCTGAGCATGGTGGATGACCTGAGGGCCGGGCTCGGTGCGGGGCTTCATAAAAGGACAGGAAAAAATCCTGCGGGTGCCCCCGACACCTTCCCAGACACCTCCCAAAGCTGGGGAAAATGAAGCTCTGAAATGGCCTTTCCGCCCCACAGAGATTTCCATCGGATGAAAAATGTTTCTTTGGTGCGCTGAGATGAACGGAGACCTTGGTGGGGTGGGGGCACCCGAGGGAGGCTGAGCCCCCGGGTGGCTGCTCGGGCACCCTCTGGGCTGGGTCAGGGACCCCGATGTCTCCTCTGTGGCTGCCCTCATGCCGTGGTTTTGCCACCTCCTCGTCCTCCCCATGGCTTGCAGGGTGCCTGGCACCCCTCCGAGGAGCAGGATTTGCCCCCGGGGGCAGCGGGAGGCACGCTTCGGCTCAGCACAGAAACCACAGGTGCGCTCACCCCCTCCTGTGTAATTCCTCTTTTTTATTTCATCTCTTTGAACGCTTTTCACAAAAAAAAATAATAATAATAATCAAAAATAAAAAATAGTGCTTTCCAAAACAGAACCCAAATCCTGGACCTTGGAAGTGCTCATCCCAAGGGGCCAAGCCACGTGGAGGGGGCAGGACCCTTCGCCTCCCTCCCGGCAGCATCCCTCAGTGGGGCAGCGGGCGTGCGGCGTCCCCCCCCCCACCCCATCTCCCCTCCTTCACCCCCCAGCGGTGCCGACCCCGCGCTGCTCCCTCCTCCGGCGTGGGGAGCCGCTCGTTTGCGAGGGCTGACGCTTTTCCAGAAGGATCCGAGCGAGCTGAGCCGGGCAGCAGCTGCGGGAGAGAAAGGAGATGCTCGTGTGAGCTGCGCCCCGGGATGGGGGGGGCAGCACGAGCGAGCACAGGCAGCAGCAGCCCCCCCCCACGAACACCACGAGCACAGGGAGCCCCCCAGCTGCTTATGGGGGGCACCAGGATCCCCCCAGCTCCTCTACACTGATGCAACCCGGGTCGCTCCTCGTGTCTCCCCTGCGCTGTTCCCTTTCTCCCCCTCGCGGGGACAAAAGCCGCGGGCTGGCGCTGCGGGAGGGAAGGGGCCGAGGAGCCCCCGCGGGGCCTTGGAAACCCAATGCCAGCACCCAGCAGGGAAAGGCTGTGCTGGGGCCCGGCTGCTGCAGCCAGGCAGGGGAAGCAGGAGCCGACAGCAGTAATAAATAAATTATAACACCCTCCTTCTCCCCCCCAGCCACGTCCCTCCCCAGGAATCAAAGCCTGGCTGGATGAGTTGCAGACATCTCACCTGCGCCGCGCGCTGCTCCCCAGGCCGGTGCTGAGCCGCCACTCCCCCGGCATCTCTCTAGAGCATGTAGATGATGTAGGAGAGGATCACCAGGCCGATGATGGCGAAGAACATCAGGATGAAAATATCCAGCATGGTGAGCAGGCAGCTGGCGGGGCGGGGGCTGCCGGGGGCTCCCTGCCGGGCGCAGCAGCAGGGGGATGCTCGGCACGGCCGCCGCTGCCGCTCGCCGTCCCCGGCCCCGCTCGGGGTGGAGGTGACGCCGAGCTGCCCGAGCCGCTCGCCAGCAGCCGGGGCGGATGAGAAAGGGACGAACGCGCGCGATCAGATGGGGCTGCAGCCTTGCACGGGTGGAGGAGCGCTCACGCAGCGCGCAGCGGGCTCCCTGGAGGCAGCAGCTGCCTGCAGCAGGGTGGTTTCGCCCCTGCTTACTGCTGCTTTGTTGCTGGGGATGCCCATGGGAACGTGCCCGAAAGGGCCCAGGCTTTGGGGGACAGAGCAACGACGAGCCCCCTTCTCCCAAAGCTGATGTCGGTCGCCTGGGACCGCGTTGAGCGCTCGGCTTTTGGAGCCCGGCACCCCCGGGCCAGGAGGCTGTAGCATCCTTGTAGCATCCTTTGCTCTGTGTCCGAACACCCGTGTCGGTGCTGTTTGAAGCGACGTGGCTGTCAGCGAGCAGCAGCAGCCACGCAGCCTTAGTTTTATTTTTTTCAGCTAGTGCTGTGGATGTGCAGAGCATCCTTCACTCGCCTTCAAGTTTTTTTTTTCTCGCACCTCTAAACGCTGGTGCTGTTCAAGAGCCACAATGTAAGGGGGGCGCTCGGCCTCCAATGGCAAGACCCCCAAATGGGCTGGCATCTCTACGCCAGGAGGGTTTCTCCCCGCTGCCCTGCTTGCAGCTGTATTTTCCCTGGCAGCAGTAGCCAGGGAATGTCGCCTTTGCGGGTCCCCATTGTGGCCCTGGGTGCTCTCCGGGTGGCATCCGACTGTCCCTGCGCTCAGGGAGCCCCCCCAGACACCAAGCACACGCCTGGCCTCAAGAAGCTGCACCCAGCGACGGCGGCGTGCCCACCCCAGCCAGGCAGAGACAAGGACCCCGGCACCCGCAGCCTTCCCCTGCCCCCAGGCCTCCCCCCACAGTGTCCCGGAGGGGCAAGAGAACAGGTGGAAAAACGGAGAGAAAAGCAACCACAATTAAACTCCAGCACAATCGGCAGGTAAAAATTATACTTTTATTTTCGAGTAAACCGGGAAGGAGAATCAATTGGTCTGTTCCATTTGACAGTTCGCTTAAAAAGGCCAAATCATGTTTTATTCATGGATGGTCAACCCGAGGGGAAGGAGTACACAAGGACAAACCCCAATCAAGCAACGGATCCGGAAGAAAACACGTTCTAAGCTCAGCACCGAGATGCAACCGGGGAAGCAAAGATGGATGAGGTCTATTTTACACGTGATGAGAAGCAATTTAGCTTTTAATTTTTTTTTTTTTTAATCATTTTATTTATTTATTTATTTTAAATACAGGTTTAGGTGCTTTTCAGCTATGAAAAAAGGCAAAAAAGTGCATAAGTTGAGAGAAAAGGCAGAAATCAAGCAGTAAGAGGTTTGTTTCCCATGGCTGGGGGAGAAAGGGGCAGGGCAGGGGCAGGGAGACTTAGGACAATGGTTTCCAGGTAGCATTAAAAAAAGGTCCGTATACCAAAACGTCATCGCCTGTGTTATTTGGTCCATTAAAAAACGGTTTATTCACATTGACACTTCCCCCCCCCAGCTCCCAGACAAGGACGTGATTAAGAACAGGGTGAGCAGGGAGGGACGCAGGCTCCTCCGCCCCCCGCCGCCCCCTCTCCCCGACCCTCGGGCTCGCTCGTTTTAGCACCGACCGGGATTCCCATCCCGTTGAACCCACCCCGGCTGCCTCTGGGGTCCCCAAAGGGATGGATGGCAGTGCCAGGAACCCCGGCCACGCTTCTCCTCCCATCGCAGCCGGCTGGGAAACGAGCCAGGAGCAAGATGCTCGCCTCTCCTGCTGGGGGGCTCTGGCCCCGCTGCGCCCCAAACCCTGTGTCCGGTCACCCCAACCCTGCAACCCGGTGTGCTTTGAGAAAGGGGACTGCAAGCAGGAGGCACGGGGTCCTCTCCCACTCCGTGAGGCTGTCCCCATGGACGTGGCCCCAGACGGAGCCAAGGAATGTCTGAATTTGGCCATTTTGGTCCCTCGGGGCAGGAACTCCTCGCTCCTCCCTCCCCGCGCACAGGCTTCCAGTTATACCCGTCCCTGCTCAGCCCCAGGACCCCCGCAGCCCAAAGGAGAAGGGGACGGGGATGTGCTTTGAAATTTTGGTCCGTGATGCGATCCCAAGTCAGCGGTGACCCCAAAAGCCACCACCGCTGGGGACCAGTGAGAGGTGGGGGGCAACGTGGGGGCTCAGGGTGCCAAATCTCCACCGTGGGGGGGGGGGGGGGACAGGCCCTGGGACGCTCCCCAGCACGGTGGCAGAGGGGGAAGAGCTTCCACGCTCGGCCCAGAAGAGGCACAGGGATGGGGGCTGACCTCTTCTTCTGGTTCGCAACGCTGTGAGGACCGAAGAGAGAGAAGGCTGGGTGGGAACACCAAACCGGAGCTGGGAGAAGCAACGGGGAGAGCCAGAGCAGGATCAGCGCAGGGTGGAGGCTGCCAGCTCGTCCCCCCCGCCCCCTCCCCATCCTTCCAGGGCAGCCCTCGGGACGAGCATCCCTCCCTGCCTGGCCCGTCCCGGTGTGAGGTGGGGGGATTTGGTCCCAGCAGAGGGTCTGCTGCTCCCTCTGCACCAGCTCCCAGCGACCCGGCTGCTTCCCCCAGCCCTGAACTGCCCGAGCACCCAGGAGGGGGGGTCCCCGGCTGGCACGGGTGTCCTAGCCCCTCCGGAAGGCTAGAGAAAGAGGGAGACTGAGGGAGAAGGAAAGCAACGGCCATTTGGTCTCCTGAGCCCCCACCATCCCCTGCAGACAGTCCCTCAGTCCCGACAGAGCGAGAACGAAGCTAAAATTGGCAAGAGGAACCAGAGGCGGCTGCAGAAACACAAAAGAAACCGAAATGTCGGCTCCGGCAGGGCACGCTGGAGAAGGGGTGCTGGGGGAGGGAGGGAGGGAGGGAGACGCACACACACACACACACACACACACTGGGGCTGGCGGGGGGGGGGCTGCATGCCCCGTCCCCTCCCGCGGCTCAGATGGCCTCCACGTAGTTGGCGGGGAGCATGCCCGTGTCGCCCGTGCGCTCCACCGTGCCGTACATCCACCCGTCGTCGATCTGCTGCACGTTGATGATGGTGTCGCCGTCCTGGAAGGAGACCTCGTCTTCGTCGGCCGCGTTGTAGTCGTAGACGGCGCGGAAACGCTTCTGTGGGGAGAAAGAGGAGGGTGGGCACGGGGCTGGCCCCAGGAGGGTCCCACCGAGCACCCCCTGGGAGCCGTGCCGGAGCCAGGAGGTCCTCACTGGGCACCGCCGAGGGATGTTGGTGCCAGCAAGAGCCACGGCAAGCAAGAACCCGGCACCCTCGGGCACCTTCCGAACTGCTCCTCCCCGGCACAGCCTGCGGGCACAGGGAGCAGCTTCCCAGCAGCAACCCCTGACCCTCAGGGGATGGAAAGCGGTGGCGGGGTGGAGCCCTGGGGTGTACTCACCCCCCCTCCAGAAGGAGCGTTGCGCTGCGTGGAGGCTGGTGCCGCGGGCTCCTTGTAGCCGTAGGACTGAGACGACATCTGCTGCTGCTGCTGCTGCTGGTAGACTGGGAAGGAAGGATTGGGGCTGTCAGCCAGAGCTGCGGCTGGGTGCTGGGCTTTGGGGGGGGGCACACGAAGCCCCCCAGCAAGGGTGTGCAAGGCTCTAGCGGCCGACAGGGCTGGAGGGGAGCGGAGCAGAGCTGCCAGCCCTTCGCGGAGCCCTGCGCCCTACCTGGGTTGCTGGGCTGGACGTGATGAGACGGCTGCTGCTGCTGCTCTGCGGGTCTGCGGTAATTGGTGCTTTCCTGGGAGTTCCTGCGCTCCATCTCGGCACCCTCGCTGGGGCTGGGGCCCATCCTGCTCCTCTCAAACTCTTCGTGGTACTTTATCTGCAGGGGTGGAAGAGTCAGAAGAGGTCAGAGCGCAGCCTGGGCAGCTCTGCAGCACTGCTCCTGTGCTGGCCTTGGTCCCCCAGTGACTGCAGCAGCTCCTGCAGCCCTTCAGGGCCAGGAGCATCCTTCAGCTGCTCCCAGCTCGCTGCTGTTTGCCTCTGAGGGCACCACGGCTGGGTCAGCCTGAGCGCAGTGCTCCTCCTCGTGCACCAAGGTCTGAGGAGAGGAGCAGGCGGCCTGAGACACCAGGAGGCTCCCCCTCTGTGCCCAGAGAAAGGAGCTTTCAGGATCCCGAGGGTGGGATGCGTCAAGTTTTCAGGCGTGGGCGAGATTCAGGGCCAGGCTCCCAAACCCCTACACCGCAGGAGCGTGGAGCTTCAGGGATTTCGCCCCGCACACACCGTGCCAGTTGTGCCAATCCCCAGCCCACGGCCCGGTGCAGCCTGTGGCGTGCAGGTACCGCTCCTCCAAGCTGCTCCCAGGTGGCTCTAACCAAAACCCCCCAGGCTCTCCCAGTGCAGGAGGCCCAGCAGATCCCACCAGCCGCTCCTCACCAAACCCTCCCGGCAGCCAGGAGGAAAGGGTTAACCCAAGGGCCTAGGCACCCAATTAATGGCCAGGTGTGTTAATGAATACCCTGAATGCACTGCCGCTGGAAGGCACCTGGAGCCCATTTGCCTGCTGGTTAAACAGTTACAGAAGGGCACTACGGGCTCCTGGCACAGGCGGGAGCAAAGCCCGGAGGAGTCACTCCCTGGGGAAGGGGAACGCTGCTGCCTGGGTGCTGCAGGGCCACCTTTGGGATAACATCGTCAGAGGCAGGGGCTCAGCCTTTGCACAGCCCCATTTCGAGGTTTCCCAATGCGCAGAGGGTGTCGTGGGGCACCGTGCTGCAGAGACGTTGGTGCTGCTGCCCCTGTGAGCCCTGCTGCTCGCTCAGCCTTTGGATTAAAACCCTGCCCGCGGGGCCGGGCTTTGTGCAGGGAGCGGGGCTGTTCCCATGCCTGCGCTAAGTGGGTCACTGCCACCCCAGGCTGGCAGCCAGCAGCCCCTGGGGAAGCAGCTCAGGACGGCTCCGTGGCCGGGAGGGGGCCAAGCAGCCCCTCGGGGTTCAAAGGGGGGGGTCCGAGTGCAGATAGCACCCTGCAGCTCCCCAGGGAGCGAGCAGGGAGCTTGCCAGAGAACTGCACAATGAGATCAAAAGGCGAAGGAATAAACAACCCCCTCCCGCCCCGCCGGGCAGTGCTGTGTTTGTGCACGCGTGGGGCTCCTTCGAGCGCGCTCCCTCGTGGGGCGCAGGCACAAAACCTTCCCCCTGTGCCCTGCTGCAAGCCTGGATCCTGCTACCCCTGGGGGCAGCTCCCACCACGGCCTTGTCCCCGAGGCAGGCACTTGGTAAGGATGGAGGAGCTCCCCCGGCTGCAAAACCCCCCAGAGCCGGGGCAAAGGCAGAGCGCACGTCGTGGCCGGGGGGCTGCGGGGAAGGAGGAGGTGGGCTGGGTGCTGGGACAGGAGGGGCTGTGGGGAGCTCGGTGCCTGCCCCACTCCCAGGCTCGGTCCCACCGGATCCTGCTCTGGGCACCGCAGACCCCAAAGGGGGCAGGGAGCTCCTGAGGGGAAACCCAAACCTGAGAGGTTTCTCATGCTCGGCTGCATCTCCGGGGGCAGGCTTCGTGCTGAGCGAGGAGCCAGCCCCCAGCGCTGCCGGCTGCTAGGCCGGGTTTTGCAACAGCTCCCGGCGGTTTGATAAGGAACAAACACGACTTTCACTATCAGCGAAAGGTGAATTAACCCTCGGCACGCCGCTGAAGGCTTCTGAGCTCCCTTGCCACAACGCCTGCAGTACAGGGCTCAGCTTGGGAAGGGGAGAAGCTCCCAGCCTGAGGCAGCAGCTACAGGAGCACATCCTCCTCTCCCCATGGCAGCATCCATCCATCCATCCATCCATGCCCATGTTATCACCTCCTAAAGAACCAGCACCTGGATGTGGATGGAGGGTGCGGGATGCAGCACAACCTGTGGGGCCAGCTGCCCCCCACCTCGGACACGGGGCTCCTCTTTTTGGGAGGGAGCGGGGTCCCTCGCAGACCCAGGAGGGAGCTCAGCTTCCAGGAGGCCGAGCGAGGACGGAGATGCTGCCACGTGCAGCCCTCAGAAGCCCCCCTATGTCGGCACCAAGGCAGGACGGTGACAGGAGGGGGACCTGCTGCTGCTTGCCATCAACACGTGAGCAGCCGGGTGGATGCGAAGGACCTGGTACCTCTTTGGGTACGGCGACAGCCTCACCCACCAGCTCCAGCCTTCACAGGATGGAGGAGTCGGGAAACGTGCGAGAGGGATGCACGGAGCCCAGGCAGGAAACAGAGGCTGTCAGGCTTTAAGGACGAGGCAGGCTTTAAGGTCGACACAGCCCCGTGTGCGTGCGAGCAGCTCCGTGCTCCCCCCCCGTGCAGCTCCCCCCGGCCTCCTCGGCAGCGGCGCCGGGCGCGGAGATCAGAGGCTACTCACGTTGCTGATCTGATCCTGAGTCTTTTTGATTCTCTGCAGCTCCGGGGTGTCAGCCACCACGCTGAAGCCTTTTCCCTTGTTCTTCTCAAACTCTTCCTTGTAGCGAATCTGGGCGGAATGGAGGAAAAAAAAAACAAAACAGGATTTAGCCATGGGGGAAACCCAGCGCGCGCAGCAGCTGTGTTCGGCAGGACAGGACCTCACCGTGACCCACGCTCTTCGTGACAAGCAGCAGCTTTCTAGCTGGGCCTCTGGCTTGCTCCGGAGACCCCCTCACGTATCCAGTAATAGCAAAACGGGGCACTGCCAAGAGCCGAGGCACACAAACGGCTTCCTATGCTTTCCTATGCTCTGCTTTCTCTTTCAGCAGGGGCCGGGGTGACTTGGATTTACGCTGAATTTCCTGTGGCCTCGCAGAGCACAAGTCGCACGGCGCAGATCACCTCATCCGTGGCAACCCGCCTGCTTGGGAGCCCCAAGGATTTCGTGAGCTACGCCCATACGAGAGCAGCTCTGTGCCGGGGATGTTCAGCAGCCCCTGGAATAGACCCAGCAGGGCTACAGCCGAGGCAGGGTGTGGGGACGGAGGCCAGCAGCACACAAACATCCTCCTTTCCGTCTGCCAGACACTGACGTCAGCATCTCTCCCATCACACCCAGGAGCCGAAAAGTCCCGTTTTTACTTGCTCCCCCTATTTTTTTTTTTTTTTCTTTAATTTAAACAGCTCTACACATCTTTAGGACCCAGGCTTCCAGCTGTCCCGCGGGACGGAGCCAACGCAGCGCCCCGGCCCCGGGTGTCGCTGCGCCCTCAGCCCCACTGCTCCGGAAGCAGAAGCACCTTCTGCGGATGCCCAAACCCAACCGCTGCCTCGATTGCTCCGAAAGGGAAGGAAACGCCGAGCAGCTGCTTGGCCCGCTCTGACCAGCGGCTTTGCTGACATCCAGCCCCCAGCAGCCGGGTGCTCGGCTCGCCCCGCGCGCCCCAGGCAGCCGTGGGTTGTCGCTGGAGCAGAAAGGTCACCTCCGCCTCCGGGGCAGGAGGAATGAACCTCTCGCCACCCATGCGAGGGGGGCAGAGCAGCCTGGTGGTGTGCATGCAATGCTGGGGCTGCGGTGGGGGCGCGGAGCCTGATGGAGAGGGCTGGGAGGGACCAGACCCGCTGCTCCCCGGGCAAGAGCTGGGAAGCGCTCGTCCCAGTAGGGCCAGACACCGACTGGTGCGTGTGGCCGGCTTCCTGCAAGCCTTCCCGTCCTGCAGGGGGGTGGCTGCCTGCCAGACAGACGGACGGACGGACGGACAGACAGCCAGGAAGCCGGGCTGGCCCCACGAAAGGAGTGTGTAGGAGCAGAGCTGAGCCTGCAGATCAGCCCCGCGGGCACACGTGGCTCTGAGATAAGGCTGGGAGGCAGCGTCACGGGGGAGGCACGATAACGCTGATTTCTTCCCCAAAACGCTGCCACGGAGGCGCTGCTCCAAGCCTCGCCGGGTCACGTCCCGCTGGGCCTGGGAGCACCTTGCAGGAGAGGCTGCCAAGGGTGTTGTGTCGCCGTCTGCAGAAGCCAAGGGGCCACAAGGCTCCTCTGCTGCTGTCCTGGGGCCCCGCCAGCTCCAGAGGGGACGGGCAGGGGTCAGACCCCACAGCTTCTACCCCCGTGGGGGGCACAGAGCAGGCCCCCACCTGGAGAGGGGGCAAAACCAGGCAGGAGGCGAGGGAAAAGGAGATGCCAGGGATGCAAAGGAGATGCTGGGGTTTGTGTTTGGCAGAAGGGCTGGTGGTGGGAGCGCAGAGCTGCGTCCTTCCCACACCCGCTGGCTCTGGAAGGAGGCAGAGGTGGCTCGGGGGCCATGCGGAGGCACAGCAACAGCTTTGTCCTGACTATTTTAACAAGCCTGGTGTGGATAAGGCTTGGTACAGCCCCCCTGGCCAGCACGTGTTGCTGGACGCTTGCTTACACCCAGGGCTAGCAAACACCTCCCAAGAGCAGCCCTGGGACACGGGGCCCTCCCTCGTCCTGCCCCAGCCCCTGCTCCAGGGCACCAAACACGTCCTTATCCCACAAGCCAGGAGAAATCAAAGCTTTGGAAGCTCGTCAGAGCCTCTGCCCCCGCTTCAGAGCCACGGCAGGGATGGTATGATCCACGAGTCAGGTTAGATTTCCAGCTCAGAAGTGACATTAGAAAGCAAAGGTTTTAATGAACCAGGCTGCGGTGCCTACCCGGGGAGGATATTAATGAAACCAAGACGCCAAAGCACATCAGAGAGGAAGGCAGGAGACTGATTTCAAGGCAGAAGCCTCTGCTGGCTTGAAGCAGTGAGAAGCGTAGAAAAACTTCCCTGGCTGGGGTGAGGAACCCATCTCGAACACGATGAGGTGGGAAGCAGCAGCACCATGGCGCTGAGCACCGGGCACAAGGAGCCAGAGGTTAAGGGAGCTGCTGCAAAGCCCCGGGGACCCCCAGAGAGGGGGCAGGAGGGGCGAAATTGCCAGCCCCAGGGAGCAGGCAGGGGGCTGCGTTTGTCCTTTATCCGTGCTGCTTTTCATCCAGGCTCTTTTCTTTTAGATCTCCGCAGCCTGCCGTGGGACGCTGCCCCTGCCATCGCGCTGGGGATGCCACTCAGAGCAGCCTCAATCCCCCAGCCTTCTGCTCAGCCCCCCAGGAGGGGTCAGCGGGTGCCAGCACCAGCACAAGTGATGAGCTTTCAGAAAGCCAAGTGAGAAAAAGAAGCTCCAGGCGAGAAGCTCAGCACAAGGCTAAGCACTTCCTTCGACGGGTTCCACGGATTTACCCTCCTAAATCTCACCCCATGCATCCTCCCCGTTTTTCCCCCCTCTCCGTAGCGCTCAGGACAGGGCAGCCTGGCCCTACAAAGTGATGAATGGGGGCTGCCTGACTGCAGGGGGGAGCCCGATGCTGGTCCCCGGGGCGGGTTAACCCAGGAGGTGTGCTGGGAGCTGGGCTCCGTGCCGCGAGGTCCGAGCCTTGGGGACAACGCCGGGAGCAGGAGAGGAAGAGCAGGGGGCAGGGGGGGGGAGCCGCGGCCCTTCCTGGCTCTGCTGCAGCACGGCCAGGTCCTGCGGGGCCGCAGCCACGGCCGGAAAGGAGGGAGGAAGTGCTCAGAAACGGCGATTTTCTGCTGCTCCCTGCCCTTATATGGGCAGCGGCGCTGGCTGTGCCGGGCTGGGCCAGATCCGGGCACCCGCTGCAGGGCACAAGGACAGAGGGACCCCCTCCACAGCCTTGGCCACGGGTCCTTCCCTCGCTCCTGTCCCCGCAGAGCACGGCCACGTGCCTGGCAGCCTGCTCCCCTCCATCCCTCAAAAACCTCGAGCCCAAGTGACCCTGGGTGATGGAGGGAGATAAACGCAGGGGGCCGTCCCCTCTGCCTGCTCCTGCTCGCTGCCATCATCCTGGCTCAGAGCTGCCTTTCATCTAGGGGCTGTATTTAAGGGCTGAGTGACACAGACTGGGCCAGGACCACTGTACTGGGTCTGGCTGGAATGTTAACTTTCCCGGCAGCAGCCCATACAGTGCTGTACTCTGCACTTGTAGCTGGAACAGCAGTGTTATCACACCAGTGTTGTGTCTACTGCTGAGCAGCAGTGGCACAGCATCGGGCCTCTCTCTAACCCTCCTAGGGGGTGGGCAAAAAGTGAGAAGAGAAACATCACTAGGGCAGCTGACCTAAACCAACCAAAGGGATATTCCATACCATGTGATGTCACACAGCAATAAAAGGTGGAAACAGGAAGAAGAGGGGAGGGGTGGGCTCTCGTTGTGAAGACGTCGGTCCTCCTCCCGAACACTGGCTACGTGCGTTGAGGCCCTGCTTCAAGGACGTGGTCAATCATCACTCATTTGTGGGAAGTAAAGAGCAATTTCTTTCCTCTGCACTTCCACATAGCCTTCATTTATTTTGTTTGTTTTCCTCCCTTCTTTTTATTTTCCCTTTCCCCCCTCCCTTTTCCCTTTTCCCCTTTCCCTTTTATTTCCCTTTAGTTAAATTGTTTAGTTCATAATAATTTTATTTAATTATTATTACTATTTCCCTTTAATTAAATTATCCTTATCTCAACCCGTGAGTTGTTCTTTGCTTTACTTCTCCCCCTCCTCATCTAAAAAAGAGGGGGAGTGAGAGAGCGGTTGTGGGGTTTAGCTGCCCAGCACGGTAAAACCACCACAACCACGAGACGTCCAGACCCACGCCCACACCTCGCCCCATAACGAAACAGGATCCACGCTAACTTCCCCGTGGGAGCTAGAGGAAGCCTTCCTTCAGCCCCTCGCGGGTCCCAGCTCAAGCAAATTAAACCAGCGCCCACGTCCCCGTCGCTGCCAGCAGCTCCCCGAGGTGCCAGCCGTGCTGCTGCAGGAAGGAAACGCTGGGGACAGGAGGGGACAGGAGGGGACAGGAGAGCTACCTGCCTCCCACACCCCCAGAGCCTCCACCCCTCGGGCAGGAAAGGCTGCCTCCGGAGCTACCCATTTGAGGAGTTTGAGAGGAGCCACAGAACGGGAACCCTGCAATTTTCTTGCCGCACGTGGGCTGCGAGAGGAGGCTGCAGGCGTAAAAGCTGTCACTTTGGGGACTTATTTAGCTGCAGGAGGTATTATTATCCAGCGTCTGCCAGTGACCGGAACAGAAGACGCCCTCTCGGCACACAAACAGAGAGCACGGGGACGTCACGGGGACGTGCACGAAGCTGCTCCAGCTCCACAAAGCTGTCCTGACACCACCCCGTGCGGGCAGTGGCTCCTCCAGCCCTAGCAGGGTGGGACGGGAGCGTTTTGGGTGGATCGAGCTCCTTGGGGACACCCGCAAGCACAGCAGCTCTGGCAGGAAGGGCAAAGCTGCCGGGGAGCAGGGAACGGTGCTCCTGCAGTCAGAACCCCCTGCGGAGGACACAGCCCCACAAATTTCCTTACCCTAAAGCAGCTCCCAGCCACGGCAGCTCTGCAGGGATGTGCTGAGGGCTGAGTTTGGCTGGTAAATGCTGGCATGAAGGCGAGGGGTGGCTGTTCACATAACCCTGACCTCGCTCCACGAGGGATTTTACCGCTACACCTGCGTGCAGAGCCCTGCCTGCCCCAGCAGTGTTAGCCAGGATGCACTTTTGGGGTGGCATTTGAACCGGCAACCTGCAGCACAAAAGCCTCCCTGCGAGGCTGTCAGCACAGCATCGCCAGCAAGCTCTTTGCAAGCCTCTCCCCGTGTCAGCTAACAGCTCCAGTGTGCAGGGCTGAGCCCTGCTGCCTGCTCTGGAGGGGCTGGAGGTGACCTTCGCTGGTCCTGGAGGGTTTGTCCAGCTCCTGCAGTTACCACGGGGAGGCTGTCAATGAAACAGGAGCGGCTGCATTTTAGCTGGAGTGCTTCAAGAAACACAAACGTTTGCCTCTTGGAAAATAGGAGACTCCCTTTGTAGGCAGAACAAAGGCAGAGAGGAATTAAGATCTTATCTGAAGTGATTCAGGATCTCTCCTCCCTGGAGGGCTGAGGCAGTTTCCACCTGATTTGTCGGTGCCATCTCCCACTGTCACCTCCGTCCCTGTCCCCATCCCCTCCTCCTGGGCTGCCTGTGCCCGCAGCACAGCCTCCTCTCCCTCCTGCTCACACAAGTCGTATTTTCAGCACATCCCCGTGTGAAACCAGCACCGAAAAGGTGTGGTGCTGGTGTCCGAGGGGCTGCAAGACCCTGCCTCCATCCCAGCCCCTCTGCTGTTCACGTGCAGCCCTGTGCAGAAGGTTCCCGTGCCCTGCTCCTGCCCATGGCTTTGCCAGGCAGGTCGAGGGGAGCAGGGCCAGCAGCTGGCACCTCCTCGAGTGCTCTGGCACCTCCTGCAGCCGTGTCTCAGCCCCTTGGCCCCATGGCACTGTCCCCAAGGAGCCCGTGCAGAGGGCTGTCCCCATCACAGCGCTGCCCAGAGCCCTGCTCGGAGCTCTGCTGCACCTCCCACAAGGAACAGCAGTTGCCAAGCACTTGGGAACTTCAAGACGGTGTAAAATGTCTGTTCCAGCTCCCTCCTTTAAAAGGGGCCACGCACACGATGCACTGGAAGCTGCCGTGCTGGTCGGCTGCCTTTTGGTGCCGTGTAGGATGGGGATGCAGCTCCAGCAGGGCTCCCCCTGCTCAGGGCACTGTCCCTGGAACCTCCCCTGCTCCCGGGCGGCTGCTCCAGTCGGGCACAGACGTCTGGGTCTCTGCACAGCTCCCCAGACACTCGGTTAACAGGGAAATGGGGTGAGTAAGACCCTGCAACAACCTCACGGAGAGGAGAGAAACCTAGTTTTGCTTCCAGCACAGCACGCACCGCAAGGAGCTGAAAGTCCCAGCGAGGTATAGAAAAGCCCCGGCAGTGCAGAGCACGCTCCCGCCCTCCCTGGGGTCTCCTTTAATAAGCAAGAACTAATGAAGAGCCTGAGTTCATTGTAAAAACAGCACTGGATACTCCAGAGCATTTGGTACAGCGTTATCTTGATTGTTACCATGGAAAAGCAGCCGTGTCCCCTTAGCAGCTCCGTGAAGCACAAAGCAAGCCCCGGGCTGAGCTCTAGCTCCCTGCTCGAGCCAAGCCGCGTTTGTGCAAGCCAGGAGCTGTTGGGCAACCCGCTCCGAGGAGCAGAGCTTGCCAAAGCAGAGGTTTCAAAACTCAGCGCTGGCTGTGTGGGCACCGTCAGCTCCGGCTGCTAACAGGTGAGGTCCCAATTTCCCCCTCCTCCAGCAGGAAGCACGCCCGAGCAGTCTGCTTTTTTCAGCTCCTGGCACTCCCAGGCTAATGGGGAAGAAAGGAAGGTCGCCGTGTCCTTCAGAGCACAGCCGGGAGAGGAACGTGCCGATCCCAGATGTCTGCTCACCCTGAGCCCACCACCAGGGCAAATCCTGTGCCGTCCACCCTCTGTCCAGACCTTCTGTGGACCGGCACTGTTGGCACACTGAGCTGAGCCAACACGCCTTGCTGACAGCTCTCCAGGCAGTCTTTTTGCCCCTTCCCATTGAAGGAAAAATAATTAAATGGATTCCCAGAACAGTTGCCACATCCTGTGTTCTCCTCAGAGGCTGTGACTCAAGCCAGAATTGCCCCTGGATGCGTTTTCTTCCACTGCAGCGCACTCCGAGCACACATCTGCAGCTGTACAACAAAGCTCACCACCACAGCTCAGGACCACGTCGGGTGCTTTGGGCTCAGCCGTGCCCCACGAACGCCAATTCTTGGTGCAGTGAAGTCTCACAAAGAGAGGCCATCTACCAAGGCTGCCTGTCGTGTGCTGATTTTGCCCTTCCAAGGCACAAAGCTTCTTCGCAGCAGCATCACTCACAGCTCCCTCTCATATCCTCAGTGCCCTGGAGTAGGCAGGAAAGCAGATTGCTCCTGCACCCCCCCAAGAGCCGAGCAGTTCCCCCTGCACTACCAGAAGTTATCAGGGCGAGCACCCAGCCCAGAGCCGTGCGTCAGGGCCGGGGACTTCTGCTGACCCAGGGACACCTCGAGGGTACAGAACAGGACGCGCCTGGACAACACCCCTCTCAGACAGGCTCCTCTCTTCCCTCTGGAGAAAGAGATCTTGGTCTGTGCCAGTCGTTATCCCTTCTATCTGTTTATTTCTGCTTGCCAGCGCTTTCCAGCCCTACAACACCTGGGTTTACCTGAAATACTTGCCTACAGAGCCTGTCCAGATGAGGCCATTTGCCATTTCACCTGATTGCGTTGCTGGGTGCCAGCAGGGAAAAAAAAAAAAACAGTGCAAGACATGGACGTGACCGGGAGAGGCAGACGTGGGCCGGACCCTTCCCACCACCAGGGACGAACAGAACAGCAAAAGCTCAGACATGTGAGACACGAGAAGAGGAGCCCAGCGCCAAGATTGCTGTGCAAGGGCGTTGGGGAAGCACCAGCGCGCTCACCTGGCTCTGCAGCTCGCTCTGCTGCTTCAGGCGCAGGTTCTCGGGAGTGTCTGCCACCATGGTGAAGGACTGCTTCGGGTAGTGTCTGGGGAGGGAAAGCAGATCGTTAAAGCAGATCGTTAAAGCAGATCGTTAACCCACGGTGCTCCTGCAGGCCACCTCCACCCCCCCAACCCCACGAGAGCTCCGACACGGGGCCACGGGACAGCGGCGATGGCCACCGGCTGTGCTGTCCTGCACCCCGGAGCAGGCACGTTTCTCATGATAACTGCAGCTAAAGTCCATCAGCTATTTTATCAAGAAAAGGGGAAGGAGAGGATTTCCTCCCCCCACAGAGGGCGATGGCTTTGTAGGGCTGTAGCTGTCTGGTTTCTGGACAGACCTAACACATCTTCATCGAGACCTTCAATTTGCCATTAAATAGTTCTCCAGGTGACATCAGGCCAAGTAAATGCTACGAATGCCCTGGTTTTACAACAAGACTTTGCTTCTGCTTCACTGTCTCTGTCGGGAAGGGTCAGAGGGAGGAGGGTGACTCCACTTGCTGATTTTACCAAAGTCTCAGCCACGCAGACCTCACATCACGGCCTGCTGACTGCAGAGCATCACAGCCCCAGCATAAACCATGTCAGCACAACCGTGCCTGTCCCAGGGGCACGGGCTGTGCTTCTTATCTACTCCAGTTCTGCGTGCTCGGGGAACGCTCAGGGCATGCCTGAAATGGGAGCAGGAGGCAGGAGACCTCCGCCGCGGCCTGGCTGCGAGCCCAGCAGCTATTATTCTGAAGTGCCACGGAGCAGTTTCTGAAGAGCACACACAGCCCTTGCTGCGGACATAAATCAGCAGTTGGAAGAACTCAGGCGCTGGCAGAAAGCAAATATCTGATCCCAACGCTGGAGGTTGCTACGAGGCCTCTCCGAGCAGACCGGGAACCTTCACGTGGCCACCTCCAGACCCCCGGGAGGTGTGGAAAAAAAAAAGCAGGAGGCAAAGCAGTGCTGCAAGAGGGGGTGTTCGGTGGGTGAAATCCCCCGCTGGGCTTGGCCAGAGCCCGGCAGCAGCTATTGCTGGACTCTCATGCCTCCGAGAGGCTGCAGTGACAGCAGGATGCTTCGGCACGAGTGTCCTGGTGCTGGTCCTGCCCTTGGGGTCAGGAACAGCGCAGGATGCCCTCTCCCCACCATCCTGCCCCATGCACAGCCCACGAGCGGCACGGAGGAAGCTTTACACCACAGGAACACCCACAGGATGCTCAGTGCTGGCCGCCCCCGTGTCAAGCTCCGTGCACCAAGCCCCCCGGGAAGTGCCCACGGAGGAAACCCGATGCTGAACGGATGGAAACTGCTCTCACGGGACAGAAAGGAAACCGAAGATGTCCCACGGCAGCACTTAGGGTTTGTAACTCAAGTAGCAGAGAGCAAGGAGGGGAAAAACGGCCTTCGCAAAGGGCCGGAGGTTTCCCTTTTGAACGATTTAAAGCAGGACTCGCAGCGTGGTGGCACAGAAAGGGTTTTAGGAAGCCAGTTCCTAGCACAGCGCCGTGGCCGGGAGGCACAGGCCGCAGCAGCCCTGGTTCGTGTTTACCACAGAGCTGTGCTTCAGCCTGGTTTCACTTTCAAACATGCAAGAACTGGGCTAGAAGCTCCTGAAAAGGGCAACCGAGCCATCGCCCACCACAGAGGCTCTTTGGGGTGACAGAGGCCTGCGGCTCCTCGCGGCAGGGCATGGTGCCTGGCTCCCCGTGGGGGTTTGAAGGCTTTTAGCACGGTGCTGACCCCAATCTCAGAGCTGTAACCCAGCCTGGGCAGCCTCCAGGTCCCACATCTCCACCAGCACTGCCCAACTGGTGCCTGAACCAAGCTCTCCAGGGTTATGGAAGCTCCAGGAGCCACGGCTCCTGCCCCTTCCCAGGCCATGAGACGCTTTGTGGGTCTCGGGCCCCCGGGCTGTGCTCCAGGAGCTTGCGTGCTGCAGCGTTAGCAATCATCTATTTACAGAATCAGCATTAGCACCTCTGTCTGAGGCTAACCAAAATGTGGCCAGCTGAGGGTAAGTTAGCAGAAAGCCGGCTGCAGGGGGAGGAATCTGTCTGAAAACTGCTGGCCTCCGAGCAGGGCAGCAGCAGACACAGCCACAGACCTGCAAGAGCAGCACACACCTCATAAAGCAGCAATGCAGGAAGCTCGAGAATAAAAATAGACTCCTCCTGAGCCTTGCTGAAAAAATAAAGAGAACCCTCCATGTGCACACAGAAACCAAGCAGATGCAGATGTGGTTTGCAGAAAGGGGAAAAGACAACTCAGCAAGCAGCAGCTCGCTGCCTGCCCCCCTCTCCCCAGCCCTGCAGCGTCTGGGATAGCAGGGGACAGACCTGGGCAGCCTCCAAAAACACAGCACCACGGCAGCCCGGCTGTCCTGCCGGCCTTGGTGAGGTCCCAGCCAGCCCCCACCGAGCGCCGTGCGGCCGGACCCGTGCCAAGTGAGCCCAAAGCAACCCTAACGCAGCCCCCCGCAGCCGTCTGGCGACAGGAGAGACCGAAAAGCACAAGCAGCAGCTTTAGACAGCAGATCACCGACTGCTTCGAGGATATACTTTAATCTCTGTTTAGATTAATCTGATTAGAGGGGATATAATACCGTGTGCTGGGGCTCCGTTCCCCACTACTGCTGGGAAGGCTTCACGCCAGGGTACGCTGTCAGGGCACAGACCTCTCCACGCTGCTTCCCGGGGAAATTTCGGCCTTGAGACTCCGGTAACAATAAAATCTGATCTTCCATGAGGGCCCAGTGCTCACCAGGAGCAATGGACACCGCAGAACCGGGTGTGTTTTTGCCATTTACTTAAGTGCTCACGTGGAAACGGAGCTCGTGCCGTTCTGGCCACCGTTTCTGCTCTCCCAGCAGCTAAAGCAAGCGGCGCGAACATCGGGGTGGGTGCTGCCCAGACCCACCCAAAGGCCCTGCTATGGCCACGGCTCGGAGCTGCACCCGTGGGTCACATTTTAGAAGCAGCAAAACAGCCTCAGACGTGTTGGGACCAAATCCACGCCAGCTGCTGTCTGCTGCTAAGGGATGAGCAGCCTGGGGGGCTGAAAAGGAGGGGGGGTGCCTGCATACACAGCACCAGCCTGTGGTTAGCCAGCTCCTTGGCATAAAGGCTGCTGCAGTTGCACCAGTCACTGGGTGTAATGCTCGCAATACCTTGAATAGATGGCATCGAGGGGAACGGGCCTTGGACCAGGGCACAGAGACACCAGGAAGCTGTTTTTGTAACCCTGTGGTGCTGGGGGAGGCTGCGCTCACCTCGCTGCTGTGGGAAGGAGGAGAGGCAACGAGCAGCAAACCTGTCTGTGCAGCGCCGGGTGCCATCAGGCAGCTGCTGAGGGAGCCAGGGCTTAGTGACCAGCAGTGCCAACCCCATAAGTGCACTGCCTGGGCTCACAGGGCACCGGGGGACAGGGAGAGCCTCGCTTCACCCGAGTTACTCACGTCCTGCAGCCCTCGCCTGGGTTTCTTGGAAGTCACCGCCTGACTGACACCGAGGTCAAAGAGAACAAAGCCACTTTTTAAGCACGAATGCAGCTAAACCCTAACGCCCTCCCTGATGGCTAATTCTCCATTTGGCAAACGAGGTCTTGAAGGCAGCAGGCCTTCGGACCAGCCCCAGATCTGCCGTGGGATGGAGCCACAGGCTGTCAGCACCGCCAGACAGTGGCACGGAGCCGCACGGCTCCCATGAAGGGCAAACACAGTTCCAGTTGTGCACACCAGCGAGCCTGAGCTGCATTTATTGCTCAGCCACGGCCCGTGAGCTCCATGCTGGCTGCTGGTGCTGCAAGCCTAAATCATCCCATTCCCATGGCAACCGCATCCGATGCTCCAGGCATGCCAATATCGCTCCGAAGGCGAGTCCGAGCAGCAGCCTCCAGGGCAGGAGGAGGGAAGCCCAAGTCACTGCAAGGGCTGGGCAGCAAGTGACACAAATCCATCCCCGTGGAGCTCAGAGAAACCAAAAAGCCACAGCTGTAGGGCAAAAAAAAAAAAAAAGAGAATCAATCTGCAAGACAGCCAACAGTGCTGCTGCTTCTTGCATTTCCAGGAGCGCTGTGCCCACAGCAGTCTGTGCCCCGCTGCAGGGCCTGGGGAGGGAGAGGAAGAGATAGGCACAGCCTGCACAGACTACAGCAGAATGAGGTTTCCTCCTCTGTCAGTGAGATGAGGCTCGGGGCAGCCTTCCTCTGCGCCTTGAGCCCCTACAGACCGCTGTGGGGAGGCAGCAGCGACCTGTCCACATGAGGCATGGGAAGGAACGCACACGTGGAACCATTTCCCTTAATATTAGGCATCGTTTTTCTCCAGAGCGTGGCTCGTGAGATCCGCCGGGTAAAGGAAAGGCATTTCAGTCCTCTGGGAATTTCAGGTCAGGAGCTGCTGATTCAGGAGCGGTGACAGCCCCCCCCCGCCAAAGCCAGCGCTTCCCACTGCTCAGCCAGCACAAACACAGCCGCCCATATCCCCGCAACACGCCGCCGGAGAGGGGAAAGCCATCTCATATGCATGAGAATCAGCCCCAGAAATAGTCGGCAGTAAATTAAGTCTTAATGAGAAAGCACCGAGCGAGTTGCCTTGGGTTCGGGGAGAGCGCGGGAGGCAGTGGGCGCGTGGGAACCGGGCGCCTGCTCCCCTGGGATCTGCGGGACTGGTGCTGAGGATGGGACTGAACTGGTCCTGCCCTCCCCAGGGGGGTGGTCTCACGCTGTCTCGCTTCTCCCCCTCCCCATCACCAGGCCCAAAAGGAGGGAGCAGAGCAGGGGGGGTCCTTGCTGCCCTCCCCTAGGCGCCACCAACACGTCCTGGGGAGGGGAGCAGGAGGGTGCTCACCGCTCAGCCTGCCCCCAGGCGTGCACTGAAGGTACCCGCTCGATCACCACGCACCATCCTCACAAGCAGGGACCAGCGAGGAAGGCACAAGATGGCTTTTAAAAAAAAACAGGAACCAGGGGGAATTTCAGCAGCCCCGATGCCACCGGGCTCGGCACCGCACGGAGGTTGCCGAGTCCTTGACGGAGGCGGCTTGCTGCCAGCCGCTGCAGGAGCTCGCCCAGCCGCTGCCAGCAGCTCCACGCCAGCACCACCACGTTCACATCCTCCTCCAACACGTGCACGCCCGCCCTGACGCCCTTTGCTCCTCGCCTCTTCCCCAGAAGCTCATTCCCGAAGTTAAGCCACCAGGCAGCGAAGCACGCAAGGAGCAAAAGTCACTCGAATCGACACTGCAGCCAAGGCGACTGAGCCCTGAAAGGCCAGCAGAAAAACCCTCCGGGCTCCAGGGCCTCTGAACACGACAACCACTATGACAAACAGGGGACCCTGCTGCAAACCATCCTTCTGACAAACTGCAAGGAGCTAATTAGGAACTAATTAGTCCCCTGCACCCTTCAGTATGACATCTGGGCAAAGTCTGCTGCTCAGCAAGAGTCGTCCAGACAAAACCAGTGAGCTTTCCAGAACAAATGGGGGCCAGGAAGAAACCACCACGGGAGCTCACGCAGAGGTGCCCCGGTTCTTTCCTCTGGCTGGCACAACCACAGTACTGAAGCTCTTTGCTCCTGGTTTGGCACAAGCACGGGGCTGCTCTCCCTGCCCAAGGCTGCAGGTGCACGGGGAGGGGATGAAGCATCCGAGCTCCTGGTGAAGCCCTCCCAGCGAGGCTGCTCCAGCTCCGCCACGGCTGCCAGAGATGAGGCATTTTGTGCTGCATGCTTAAATCAGGTCAGGGGAGTCTTTGCGAGCCAGATCGAGCCTGTCTGGCTCCTGCATTAGGGGCTGCTTGGGTGCGTTAGCTCCAAGGCACCTGGAAGCTCACCCCGCTGGTTGCAGCGGCTGTAGGATGGATTACTGTGGGATAAGGGTCCGTCTGCTCAGCAGCCCTCCCCCAGCTGGCTTTGCCATCTCCCCCCTGCCACTACAAGGCCCTCGCGCAGCCCGGGGAGACACAAAGCTCCCCTGGTTCTTCCCAAGAACCTCCCCAAAGAGCTGCACGAGCGAAGGCAGGGCTGAGCCAGGGAGCTGCTGGTGCAAGCACACCGGGCACAGCCTTTCCCACGCACTGACCAGCACCAGCCCTGGCTTCCCGTGACCCCGAGGCAGACAACCCCATCAGCAATTTCCCCTTCCTGCATCCAGCACAGCGATGGGTGTGACAACAACCTCAGCTCTGGACCGGTGCAAAACTTTGGGCTGTTGGCATCCCCACCACGTCCCAGTGCCCGGGAGCAGCCGCCCCTAAAAGCTTCCCACCCTGAGAAGCTCCACTCTGCTCCCTCCCTGCCAGCCAAAACGAGAGGCAGGGCTCGAGCCTGGGGAGCTTCTCAGGAGCTGGGAAGCAGAGAGAAATTCTCCAGTGAAGACACCAGCAGGACACGGCTGCAGGACCTCGTAAGCAGCGCTCTGGTCGTGCACACTCCTCAACCACAAGCCCCCGCAGGTCTGAGAGCTTTGGGACACGGATGTGCCACCTCCAGCAGGACTCAGGCGTGTGTTTGGCCCCTCAGGGTGAGCAGGAGATGGCTGGGTGTCTACAAGAGCCTCCCTAGCTCCAGGAGTTGCTTTGTGGCTTGTGTTCAAGCACAGGCACTACGCAAGTGCCCTTGGCAGACGTGCCGGGTGCTGCCCTGGGTGAGGCCGTGCAGCCCCTTCCCCACCCACAGACCTGCCCCCCTGGGGGCCACGGCCGCCTCCGTGCAGCTGCCTCGAGGTTTTGGGAAAGAAGAGTTAAACAAAGGAAGTAATAGACCCTGCCTTGCCAGAACGC
Source organism: Clangula hyemalis (assembly GCA_963989345.1). Next base: position 2,236,922 of record OZ022448.1, read on the forward strand.
TCTAAGTTCACATCCTGCCTTTCAAAGGCTCGCTGAATCCTGGGGACAAGCTTAAAAAAAAATAAACTTTTTATTTCTTTTTTTTTTTTTCTTTTTTTTTTTTTTTTTAAAGAAAAGCAGCACCATGCCACTTCGCAGAAGGCTTGCAAACATCCCACCCATGAAAGAGAAAGGCGGCGCGGGGAGATTTCGGTTCCTCCCAGCACTTTCAGGGAGAGGCTGCCAAAATGGCTGGGTCCAGCTCTCCACGTGTGCAGCCGCCGCCTCCCCCCCAGCATCTGCTCGCAGCCTGCCCGAGGCGGGTGTGCGAGCTCAGCGCCACCCCACAGGGCTCTGCTGCTCCCGTTCCCACCGTCCAGCTGCCAGGCTGGGGGAGGCAGAAGGAAAAAAAAAAAACCCTCGCCCTCAGCTCCCCGGGTGCTGAGCAGGGCGCAGTGGGTGCAGCGCTCTGCTCGGCAGCTCCGTGCCTCTCCCCCCCTCGCCCGGGGGCTCTGCCAGCAGGTAGCAGAGGGTGTTGCAGAGCAGAATGGAAAGCAGCCTGCTTCAGGAACCTGCTCCGAGCCACAATGGAAAGGTTTCAAGTGAAAGCAGCAGCACAGGGGGAAGCCAGCACTCACTTCTGGAATCGGCCCCCGCTCACCACGCTGCCCCCGTCCCATCCCCAAGCCCCCAAAACAGAGCGGTGCCTGTCCAGCCCCCCCCCCACACACTACAGACAGGGCTCAGAGGAGCTGTTTACGGGAACAGGGCAGGCGTCACAACGGTGCTGTGTTTTTCCACAAGGTTTTTGGCCCCAGGCGTGGATAAATAAGTTCAGATAAATAAGATCAGGAAAGTCAACAGCCAGCCTCAGCCGCCCCCACCCCACGTGGCGAGGGCTGTGCCAGGCAGACCTTGGTGCAGCCTCAGCCAAAACCCCCCCCCCAGGGCTCTGTGGGTGCTGCCCCCTGCCCAGGGCAGGGTAAGGGTCTCTGCCTGAGCCCCCCCGTGCGGGGTGAGCTGCGTTGCTGCTGCTGGGGGCATGGGGAAGCCGCCTGGGTTCTGCTGCCATGCGCGGGGAGACGGCGCCTGCTGCACGAGCAGGAGGGCCCCGGATCACAGATGCCCTGAGTAAGGGGATCCTGTTCCTCGGAGAACAAGCTCACCTGCCATCTGCTTTGTCCTGAACAATACGGCAACGTCCTATTGACACAGCTCCTACCTGAGCTGGAGCACATCACCTCCCCCCTCCAGGCTCCAGGAGCAGCTAGGAGATGAGGCAGGGAGCCCACGGGCACCAGGTGGTCACAATGCCCTGGGCTATGGTGAGAAGCCATCCGGCAAGGCAGGGGGAGCCGGGAGGGAGCAGCGAGCTACAAAGAGGCACCGCGAGGTCTGCCCCCAGCTCCTGCTTCTGCAGAGGGTTTTGTGTACAGGGGCATCGCTGTTTGATGTGAACAAGGCAGGCACCAGCCACGGAGGAGGCACCAGCAGAGGATGGGGTGGGGGGAGGTAGAAGAGCCCCTGGGGAGGGATTTTGGGTTTCCATGAACTGACCAGGAAACCTGGAGCAATAGCACCAGCTGCCAGAGGTCCCTGCATCGATCCCAAGTACATGGAGTCAGCTGCCCTTCCCAAATACTCCAGAAAGCAGACATCGCACCCCAAAGGGGACAGATTTTGCACCCCAAAGAGGATTCACCAACATTTGCACCAGGAGCCCCCCTCTCCCCAGTCCTGGAGGCACCAGGACAATGCGTGGTGCCTGCTCGGAGCCCCACGGCGCACAAAGTGTGCGCGCCCAGACAGAAAGCCAGTTATTCTCATCCCGAAACTCGGCACAAATAAAGCGTCGGACAAACACCTGGACCGCGTCCCAGCAGCACAGTTGTTCCTCTTTCCCTTCCTGCGCCTCCCCCCCTTAAACTCGGAGGATCACTTATTAGTGTGGTAGGCTGCTACCAGATGGAGCGGCGAGGAGTGCCAAGAACAGATCCCTGGCTCGCTGGGGAACTTGGAGCAGCTCTGCCCACCGCTCGCTAACTTTTTCCAAGCGAGAAGCGAGCCCCAGAGGTATCAGGGAAGCTCACTCCAAATGGAAAGGCCAGGATTGAGTTACCGGGGAGGCTCCTCGGGTCGCCACCAGAGGTGGGAGGTTTGGGGCTCGTGCCCAAGCGATGCTCCTCGCTAGGTGAGCTTGGGGCTGGCAACGAGGAGCATCAACCCCACGGCCTCAATCCCCCCGTTGTGGCCCCACGGCCCCGATTCCCCCTGGACACGCTCGGCACGAGGAGGACAGCCACCGCCGGGTGTGGTTTATTGCAGGGAAAGGCATCTCCTCGATGAGACGCTGAAGTCACGCAAGCACAGCAGATGGAGGGAACGGGGACCCTGCTGACACACCTACGTGAGATATTTCTGGCAGCCTCGCATTGCCTTTAGCCCCTTTGTGAGGAAAGGGGGGGAAATAAAAAAAAAAAGAAAAGCAGTTTTCCCCTTCCCCTGCCAACGAGGGGGCCGAGGGGAGCAGCACAGCGCCTGCCTGCAGGGCTCTGCCCCGGATAGCAAGCGGGGCTAGGCGGAGGCGAGCAGGGTCTGGCCAGCAGCACGTGGCCATGCGAGCCCCAGCAGAGGATGCCGGAGCTGTGCCAGGCTCCCAGGGGGCAGGGGAAGGCCACTCGCTCCCTGCCCACCCAAAATTCACATCCAGCCCCTCCAGCCAGCCCCATTTCAGCGGCAGGATGCCAGCACGGAGGCGCATCCAGAGCGATTGCTTTAACTCCAGCAGGAATTCGTGGGAGCCCATAGCTCTGCCATGAAGTCCTGCCTTGTCTAGACGTCCTCTGGAGGGAGATGAGCAGAACAACCGCAGAACCGGGCACAGCAGAGGAACCTCCCCTGCCTCCACAGGAGAGCAGCCTGGTGCCCGCAGCTGCAGATTTTTAAATCCTGTGTATATTGCTGCAGAAATTAAATCCTGTATATAATGTGTATTTGGGAGCAGCCGGTCCCCTGGACACCCAGAGTTTCCCCTCCACTCTCAGAGGCCTCGCACTACCTGCATACAGCCCTACCTTGAACCAGAATGAGGTGGAAACGGAGGAACTCACACAAAAATATAAACCCAGCCTCAAATGCTGCTTCCAGCGAGCAGCCAGTCACCCCAGTACCCAGCTGAAGCCACGAGGGGAAGGCTGAGGACCTGGTCACATCCACCAGAGCTCCCTGTGGGCACGGGGAGCTGAGCACTCGGGGCAGCTACCAGCCACCTCCCTGAAAGGCAGCACACAGATTTACTGCTGGGGCAGCGTCACACGGGGAGGAAGCCCAGCCCTCTTCCTCCTGCTCTCTTGAAGAAAGAAACTTCGGAATTTGGCAGCCAGCCACAGCTCAAACAGAGGAGACCCTGTGCTAGGGCACGTTCAGAAGAACAGCCTCCTCCCGGCCAGCACTAACGTTGCTTTTCCCCCCCCACCGCTGCTCGGGGACAGAAGATGTCACCCCTCAGCCCCAGCCCCGTGGGAAGGATGAGACCCTCGGGGGCAGCTCTGGGCTCACCTCGCCCGGCTCTTTCTTCCTCCCCAGGATATTGAAGGCCACCGCAGGTCCCAGCTGCAGGGGCTGGGAGGGAACAAGCCCTGTCCCTGCAGCTCCCTGCGCCCCGCGATGGGCGCTGACCCCATGCAGCCCCCAGCCCGGGGGGCGAGGGCCGTGCCAGCAGCCCCCAGCCGCTCTCAGTTCCCTCCACAGCCAGGCACCGCCACGCCAAGCAGGAAGAAGAGAACCAAAGGCAGGTTTCCGTGCACCATCTGAGTGCCTTGGGGGTAGCGGCGAGCCAGGCAGCTCCAGAGGGAGGGAGGCTGCTGAAGGGTTAAGGCAGCGAGCGGCATCAAAGGGAGCTCTGAGCAGAGGGGGGTGAGAAGCTGAGATGGGTCGGGGTTGCGCAGACTCCTTGGAATCTCAGGAATTTCCCATTATTATCCCACTTCCCTTGCAGCAGCGTGGAGGGAGAGAGCACTGGAGGGACCCCAGGGCCGTGCCTGTGGCCAGGCTCAGAGCTGCAGCTCCCTTCCTGGCAAAGGGGAGGACAACAAGATTTAGGACAAGGAGGAGAGCTCAGGGGGCTCAGCTCCTGCAGAGACCTGCTGCTCGCTGCAAACCAAGGCCCCCACAAGCTCTCGGATCCCAGACTGGCTGCTCCCTCACCACAGCAGATTTGGGGACCCGCAGAGGCACGGAACAGGCGCTGGGGAGCCCCAGCAGCTCAGTCCCCCCGCACCGTGCCACCACTGCAGGGGTTTTCCTTCCACCTTTAGGGCAGCTGAGCTGGTGCCAGGGGTCCCCACTACAAGATAACGAGGGTTATTTGCTGCTTTTCACACCACTGCCACTTGAGGTAGGGTCCCAGGACACAGCATTACCAGCAGACTCAGACGCTGCGCCCCATCCAGTTTGCCCACCAGGGACGGGTCACAGCCATCACGAGCACGTGGTGCCAGCAGTAACCGAGCTGAAGGGGAAGTTTTTCTGCCAGAGCACCATTGATTGGTGAACTTACGGCTTCTCCTTTCCATTCTTAGACATTAAGATGATTAATACCCATCTTACAAGGATGTTGTCAGGATTACAGTTTTTAAAGCACTCCGCGAATGGAACCTGCTGTACGAGAGCTTAGTGTCACGTTATCTAATTTTCCTTCTCAGGCCTGTTAATATATAAGAAGCTGCTACAAAAACCTTACTGCAGAGGTGCTTTACACACATTAACATGCACAGCAAGCACACTTTTACTTACCTACGGGCTGAGTAGGGACTAGCTGCCATGACCCAGCCCCGGAACCCAGAGAGCTATCGCTGTTGGACTTCAACACACGAGCAAGCTGGGTTACCATTTAAAGCTCCTGACTCCAGTGATCACCCACTGCAGAGGAACTGACTAAGGAGAACTTTAAAAACCCGACACAAAGGCAGCATTGATGTTTTTATGCAAAGCTTCCTGCCTAAACAAACCGCGCGCTGCACATCCCATTTAAGACCTCCTCGAGTGAAAAACCAGCCTCAGAAGGGAGCGCTAGCGCTGGCTTGGAGTCACCCCTTAGCGCTCAGAAAGTCTTTGTCAGCGCTATCACGCACAGCCAAGGGTCTTCTCTTGAGAAGAAAAAACAATCATGGGGACCAGCAAGCACCAAAGAGAAGCAGGGAAGTGAGCTGAGGAGCAACACTCGTGCTGCTCCTGCCCCACATGCTGCTCCCAGGGCATGTGGCAGCAGGCGAGGGTGAAGGCACTGGGCTGTCACCCCCCACAGGCTGCAGCGACACCCCCGTGCCCCATTTCTCTGTCCCCAGGCACCTGCATTCAGCTGGGGGCACAAGCACCTTCTCGTTTCCTCCCCCTTTCCAGGGATGCAGGTTCACAGATTAAGAGCAGCTCCACGTGAACGCCTGCCTGCATCTGAATTTTATCCACCCTTTGTCTGGAACTCAGAGCAGAGGCCATCGGTTGGCATTTCTGGTGGCAAAGGTAGTTTAACGGGGCTTTAACCAGCCTGGGTCACCCCATCAAACCGGCCTGCATCCCCCCTCCAGTCGGACCTTCATCTGTACTTCCAGGAAACGCTGCAGAGCAGTGGGGAAAGACCCCTCCTGCTGAGCGAGGTCGGGGCTCCCCACACCCCACATTTCAGGGCATGAGGCCCAGTGTTTGGGAGGGAGGAGGGTCCAGCATCCCCCTCAGCACCCCCAGACCCGGAGGGTCCAGCGACCCCCTCAGCACCCCCAGACCCAGCACCGGCACAGCCCCAGGAGGCAGCGGGTACTCACGCGTTGCAATACGGCTTCTTCTCGTAGCCCTTGTAGTTTTTCATGTTGAGGGTCATCTTGCAGATCTCGCAGTGGAAACATGCTTTATGCCAGAACTGGAAACAGATGAGAGAAGCATTAGCACGAGCGACTTGCTGCTCCGACGGGACGTGGCCCTGCTCTGCATCATTCAAACTCAGGGGCTCCTTCAGCCGAGACGGCACTGACATCCCCGACCCCAGCAAGACCCAGGGACTGACAATTCTCTTACCAGTTTAGGACAAAGCAAATCCCCCCTCTGCCAATGTTTCTTCTCTCACCAGGGCAGCAACATTTATGGCTTAGCATTACAGCAGCATGCTGCCTTATCTCCAGATCGGGAATTCACTGGGCTAGGCCAAATACAAGAAGGGAGACTGTCAGCAGAGTTAACAGCTGTGGTTCGCAGGCTTCAAAGTTACCGCTTTGGGTTTTTCTGCTGATGTTAGCCAAGAGATAGCCAGAAGAGCAGGTCAGGTGAGGCTGCACAGAGATGCTGAGCCAAGGAAATGAAGATAGCGAAGGAAAGGTTCTCGTGAGAAGCAGGGGGACCAATGCAGGTGTCCCAAAGGTCCTCACCACCCTCCTGTGGGCTCAGTGGCTCACCCCAGCCCTCGCAGAGCCCTACAGCCCCCTGAGATGCTGGGTGACCCCACGCACATCTCCCCAGGCAATAAGATATTTGCCAGGCACCGCCATGGAGAGCAGGCTGGGTCAGGAACAGGTTCAGTTCAGGAAAAAGAGACTGGAAAGCAAGGAAAGGTGGTTTCTAAAGCAAAGCAGGCTAGGGTCGTGTCACATCTCAGGTGAGGGAGCCACCACCAAACCAACATTATGCGCGGGTGACCAGAAGTGTAAAAAGGAAGAAGAAAGAGGAGGAGCTTTAATGAAAAAAAGGGGAATGTTGTAGCACAGGAAAAAAACAAAAACGGAAAAAAGAAAAACACAAAAAACACAGCAGATGAGATGGGAGAGCCCAGTGAGACCCGCTCAGAGCTGCTTCACCAGGGAGCTCGGGGAGACAGCCAGGGCTCTGAGTCAGGCTACGCTCAGCGCACGCTGAGCGGACACGGGGAGAACAGCTGGCAGCAGCCGCTGCGCTTTCCACCTTCAGCTTTTTCCACCCTTCAGCTTCTCGAAAGTCGTTTCCAGCGCCGGCTGGGCGCTCTGCACAGAGCCCAGCAGAAGCCCTTGTGCCACCTAAGCCCAGGTACCACACCCCGAGCACAAACACGGCCGCGCTGGCGGGCGATGACTCAGCCGAGCAGGACAATTTGCTGCCTCCTTTCAGTTGCTCAGAGCAACATATTTGTTCTTTTCCTCCAGTTACACGAGTTCCTCCACAGCCTGCTGCTAGCAGCGGCCGAGCAAGAGGGGCTCTCGCTGCATCGCTCTGTGCCAGCACCTTGCCCTAGCTCGCATCCAGCCCACAAGGGATATTTTCCCTCCTCTCCAGGTTTTTGGACCGGACAGAGAAATCAACAGCTGAGTCCCCAGAGTTTTTGAGGCCTCCTGAAAGTTGCAGCCTTTCAGCTGGGTTATTGCCACCCCAGAGGCAGCTCAGGGCCCTTCGAAGGCTGGGCAGGCAGCTGGGGTGCCTGGAGACCCTCCCCTACCTCTGAGCCTCGCTGCCTCTGAATTATCTCGCCCCTAACAGCATCACCACCGGGTCCAGAAACCTCAGCCAGCCCCAACGAGGAGGCTGAAGGGCTGCTGCAGCCAGCACAGGACCAGCAGCCCCAGAGGCTTCCCCTCCACCACCGCAGAGAAGGGGGGACAAGCTTCAGAGAGCTTTCTGCAGGAGCATCGACCCCTGCGCTTCCAATTCCAAGCTTAAAATGCTCTGAGCACCTGGAGCAGGCCCCAGGTACGACCACACAGCACGCCGTGCCCGCAGGCTGGGCTCCACCGGCACCAACCCGCTGCCACCCAGGCCAGGCGCTCTCCGGACACGCGGCGCTTTGAGCACCGCCACTTGTGGCAGATAAGGGACAGAGCTCACAGCCAGGGCGTCCTGCACCCATTTTGCAGTCCTGCACCCATTTCGCTGCTCGTGCTGCAGCTGCAGAGCATCCTCCCGGCAGGCAAACCACGGCTGCATACCCAGGAGCAAGCTCAGGAGCCGGCACCACCCGAGAGGCGGAGGATGAAGACGACATCAGGAGAGACTAACGGGGCTGGGGACACTCGTAACGAGCTTTTCATAATGAGGTTTCACACACTAAGGGCAAAGTCTGGTTTCTGCTTGTTTTAAAGTCACCCAGCATCAGCCTCACGAGGGCTTGGAGCCCGGCAGCCCCAGCCACTCCCTGCACAGAAGTCACCCGTGGCACAGCACCCGATGGTGGGATGGGGGGGGGGGAAAAAAGGATGGGCACTGCCCGGTGCCCACACGGGGCCTTTGCCTTGCAGGGTGTCGACATCGGAAGGGGAGAGGCAGAACTTCGCCCCACGCAGCCTCGCTTGGGCTGCCGCATTTCTAAAGCCCAGCAGAGAAGCAACTTTTTCCGCATTTGCTGTGAGCCTGAGAGGAGAAGCTGGGAGCTGCCCTTCCTGATCTCGCTACCAGGACGCCGGGGAGAAAACCAAACAACATCTGCCCGTCACACACGCCAGCAGAGGCACGGAAAACCTCCGTGCAGCCTCACACACCTCTCCTCCCAGGAGCCCTTCGTGCCTGCTGCTTTGGGTCCAACTCCAGCCTTGTGCAAACAGCCCCGGAGCTGCCCTTCAGACTTTGCTCGGGGCAGAGCGAAGACAGGGGGACATCCACGCTAATAAAACCGCTTGTCCTGGGCTCCTCGGCAGCCAGGGACCCCAGGAAGGATTAACGGGGAGCTGCTTTGTTAGGGGGTGCTGGATGTCAGGAGGGGACTCGGAGCAGAGGCACCCAGCAAGGCCCCAGAAGCAGGGGGTGCCCGCTGCAGCCGGCTGCTTGCCCCCCAAAAGAGCTAGAATACGTGGAACGAGGACGCACATTACTCATGCCTTGATGGCAGCGCACAATTGCCAGCTCAGAAGTAGCACAGAAGCCAGAGGCTGCCTGCACAGGGAGAGGCAACACGCCAGCCCCCTTTCCCTTCCAGTTATCCCCACCTCGGAGCCCCCGGGACACTGGGCTGAGAGCGGAGCACGAAGCCCTTCCCAGCTCAAAGGGAGAAGGAGGGAGGGGAGGAGGGGGGGGGGGGGGGCAACATCATCCCTGAAAAATGCGAGGAATAGGGTCTGCCGAGCTGAGGAATGTCGCCGCTGAGATCTTTGCATTCTTGGAGTTACTTTTTTTAGTCCCCGCTCGGATGGTCCCAAAAGCCCGGGGCAGGAGGAGAAGGAGGAGGAGGAGGAGGAGAGCAGCTCCTCTCGCCGGGAGGGGGGGGGGGGTCTGGGGGGGGGTCCCGGGGGGGGGCCACGGAGCCCCGGTGGCAGCCGGAGGACAGCGAGGGATCGAGGCTCGACCTCCTCCTCTTCCTCCTCTTCCTCCTCTTCCTCCTCCTCCAGGCTTGAGGCCAGACCCCGACAGCACCCGAGAGGCTGCACCGGGGAGGGGGGGGGGGGGGTTTGTTGCGGTTAAAGCACCCCCACAGGGAACCCGGAGCCGGGAGGCAGCGAGCGGAACCGGAGACTTCAATAAATAAATTATATATATATATATATATATTTTTTTTTTTTAAAAAAAAAAAAGCACAAAAAAGCAACAAAAATCCGGCGTAACGCGAACCAGATGCGGCTCCCGGGGGGCAGCCCCCGCTGCCGCTCCCCACCCGGCCGGGACCGGGGCTGCACCCCCAAAACCCTCCCGATTCAGGTCGCCCCCCCCCCGATCCAGGTCGCCCCCCCCCGATCCAGGTCGCCCCCCCCCGATCCAGGTCGCCCCCCCCCCGATCCAGGATCCCCCCCCCCAGCCCCGCAGCACCCCCCGGTGCGGGCGGGAGGCACCGGGAGCCCCGGGGGCGTCCAGCACGGACCGTGGCTGTGCAGATTACCCCCCCCCCCCCCCCCCCCGGGACCCCCCCCCCACCTTGTGCCCCCCCCCCGTGCCCACCTTGTCGAGGCAGTTGACCTTCTCGGTGGGGTACACGATCTTCCCGCAGCGGGCGCAGTTGGGGTTCATGGCCGGGCTCCGCTGCCGCCTCTGGGCCGCCGCCCGCGCCCCGCGCCGATTAAATAGGGAGGGGGGGGGGAAGGGGGGGGGGGGGGGGAGAGACGGGAAAAAAAAAAAAAAAAAAAAAAAAAAAGGGGGGGGGAGGAGGGCATGGGAGGGGTTTCTAAGGGGGGGGGCGGAGCGGCGGCGCGCGCCCACCCACGCGCGCCCCCCTCCCTGCGCGCGCACGCGTGCCCTTGCACGCGCGCCCCCCCTGCCGTGAGCAAATCTGGGAGGGGGCGGGCACACGCGGCAACCCCCCCCCCCCCCCGAGGGGGGCTCCCGCGTGCACGCGCGTGGTGCGCGGCCCCTTTGCACGGCCCCTTTTGCACGGGCGCCCCCGCGCGCCCCCGCTTCGCCCCTGCCCGCAGCCCCGCAGCCCCCCCCCCGGGACCCCTGCGCGCCCCCCTCCCACGCGTGGGGCCGCGGCGCGCACTTAGAGCACGCGCGGAAGCCCCAGCGGCAGCCGGGGGTATAGCTCAGTGGTAGAGCATTTGACTGCAGATCAAGAGGTCCCTGGTTCAAATCCGGGTGCCCCCTCGATGAAGAGTTTTACTTTATTTTGTTTTATTTTGATTTATTTATTTTTATTTATTTTGTTTTATTTTACTTTACGTCATTTTATTTTATTTTACTTTACACCATATTACTTTATTTTACTTCATTTTATTTTATTTTATTTTATTTTATTTTACTTCATTTTTTTTACTTCATTTTTTTTACTTCATTTTATTTTACTTCATTTTATTTTACACCATTTTATTTTACTCCATTTTATTTTACTCCATTTTATTTTACTCCATTTTAATCCATTTTACTTCATTTTACTTCATCTTATTTTATCGTACTTCACTTCATTTTATTTTACTTCATTTTACTTTATTTTATTTCCGCTCCCATGCGCGTTTTCCCCCTCGCCGTTTCGAGCAGGGACACGCAGCCAGCAGGGCGCAGCCACGCGGCCCTGGCTCCCGTGGGTGCTTCCTTGGGGTGTGTTACAGAGCTTGGGGCCAGGCCGGCAGCATCGGATCCCGACCCCACAACCAAAGGCCGGGGCAGGTCACAGAATGACGGAATTGTGGTTCCCCCCCGCGTTATCTCACCCCAGAGCCTATCTCAAAAGAAGGAACCTCACGAAACCTCGCTGCAGGAGCCCTTTAATAACGCACACCCACACCGACCGCTCAGCTCTCTTCCCCTTTCTTCGTTTCAGGCTGCGGCTTCAAATTGGTTTCCTTCGTTGAAAAGCAGCTCACCCGCTCCTCTCGCAGGGCGCCCACTCCTTCCCTTTCTCGTACCTCACCCGGCACTTCCCACCCCCGCCAGCCGGCCTCCCACCCTTTCCTGGGCCATCTCGCCTTAAAATAAAGCACATTTTCCTGTGCACCCAGCTCGCTGGGACGTCCTCGTGGGTGGTTTTTGCTCTCTCGCCTCAGGAGACGCCTCTGGGTGACAGACCCCGCTTGTCACCCGAGGGTTTTGGGAGGGCTCCCCGCACGCCACGATTCGGCCTCACCCTGCCCATGGCGAAGCTGCTGCTTCCCCGGGGCAGCCGAGGACATGGCTCTGCCGGCTGCTGTCCCACCTACGGCTCGATTTATTTATTTTTTACTTATTTTTGATTTAGTTTTTTTTTTCTAGAGCTGCATCTTGTGTCTGGCACACTCGGCCCGGCCCCACGCGTCAGCTCGGCCTGATGGGGTGGCTCTGGTGATGGGTGAGAGCCGATGGCTTTTTGGGCTCCCGCTCACAGAAGCCAACAGAGCAGCGCAGGGCGTTCGTGCTGGTACCCCCGGCGATGCTTTGGTACCTCTCTCATCACCAAAACCCACGAGTTTCCCACCAGCAGCTCAATTTACGGCTGTTAAAAGCCGCGTTATTTCCCGTTGTTTGCTCTCGAGCCATCAGGCTGCGTCCCCAGCCCTGCGCAGAGCACCGGGGGCAGGTGGAACGCGGGGAGCTGCATGGCTTGTGCCCCCCCCCAAAAAAAAATTAAACACGGAAACCCCCCGAATAAATCAATTCCACGTCACCCCCAGGCACGAGTCTCCTTGGTGGCCGGGATGAAGCCTCCTTCTCTGCGTTTGGTGCCGCTGCCAGGGCTGGAAAACCCCCGTGGGGGCAAAATTCGGGGGAAGCCAAATTCTGGGGGTTGCCCAGGGGAACCCGAGACCCCCCCTGGCCCCATTCCGGACCCCCCCCGCCCCATTCAGCCCTCCCAAACCGAGGGTAAAAGGGGCGCGGAGCGGAGCCGGGGCAGCCGGGGGTATAGCTCAGTGGCAGAGCATTTGACTGCAGATCAAGAGGTCCCCGGTTCAAATCCGGGTGCCCCCTGTTTTTTTTTTTTTTCCCACCTTTCCTTCATTATTTTATTTATTTACGGCCCCTTTCCTTCTATGCTTTTTTCCTCTTCCCCTTTATCAGCATCAAAAAAAAACAAAAAGAAGGATTTTCACCCCAAAATCCCCCCCGCTCCGGTGCTCCCGCTCCCGGCGCTGCGCCCCCGCCCGCCGCCTCTAGGGGGCGGCCACGTGCCACCTCCTGCACGTGACATCCCCCCCCTCCACGTGACACCCCCGCCACGTGATCCGGGGGGGGGGGCGGTGCTGCCCCATATCCCGGCGTGCCCCGCGCGCCTCCCTCTCTTCCGGCGCCAAGATGTCGAAGCGAGGTGAGGCGGGAGCAGGGCCTGGGCCCCATCCGCCGCCATCCGCCCCCATCCGGCTCCATCCGCCGCTCCCGGGGCCGGTGCTGGGCTCGGGGGGATCCCGAGGGGATCCCGGAGCGCCGCTGGGCTCGGGGATGCGGTCGGGAGCTCGGAGGCCGGAGGAGGCCGCAGCCGGTGCCTGAGCCCCGGCGGCCCCGCGTAGGCCGCGGCGGCCTCACGCCTGTTCTCTGCCCGCAGGACGCGGAGGTTCCTCCGGAGCCAAGTTCCGCATCTCCCTCGGTCTGCCCGTGGGCGCCGTCATCAACTGCGCGGACAACACGGGTGAGACGGGCCCCGGGCCTGCCGCTTGGGGACAGGGAGGGGGACAGGGGGCAGGGAGGGGGGCAGGGAGGGGCTGTGTGGGCCCGAAATACGGCTCTTTTCCCCTGTAAAACGCTGGGTCTGGCCGTGCTTCAATGAAGTCGTTGTGGGAGGGCCCGGTAGTGGCATTGCCTTGGGGCAGCCGGTGCTGTGAGCTGCAGTCGGTGTTTTGATGGGGTCCTGCAGGGGAGGTGGTGCTGTGCAGACTGGTTGATGCTGAGTTTTTCTGTCCCCAGGCGCCAAGAACCTGTACATCATCTCCGTGAAGGGCATCAAGGGGCGCCTGAACAGGCTGCCGGCGGCTGGCGTGGGTGACATGGTCATGGCGACCGTCAAGAAGGGCAAGCCAGAGCTGAGGAAGAAGGGTGAGTGTGGAGATGGGGGGCTGTGCCTGCGGAGCGCTTCTCAGCCTGAGCTGCAGCAGCTCTGAGAAGTGTCCCTGTGAGCAGGGGGCTGCAGGCCTTCCCCTGCAGGGCACTGGGAGTCCTGGCCTTGTACCGCTGCAGGAGGCAGGCATCTGCTGTCCGGAGCGCTCGCTCCACCCTTCTAAAAAGCACTTGTTGGGTCTGCGTCCAGTGGCTCAGTGAGTTGTCGTGGAAGGGCAGAGAAAAGCATCGCTTTTGGGTGAAGTGGCAGCTCGTGCTGTTTATTTCAATCAGTGGTGTGACAAGCTCTGGGAGGTTGCTGCTGTTCTGGAGGGGAAGGAAGGGCTTCTTGCTGAGCATTGTCTCTAAACTGACAGATTTAGACATAAATGTGAAAAACAGTGACTTTTGGGAGTAGAGATCTAGTTGTCAGCTTTAAGCATACTGTTGTTTTCAAGATAGCTTCCTTTATAACCAACAAAAACACCACAGGCTATAGGACGTGAGACACGATGGCAGCTGACACTTTCTCCTTTTGTACCTGAGGTATGACTAAAACCCTTACATTTACACCCGTGTCTCTACACGAACTTGAAGCTTCATTCCAGTAGAGCCAATGGGTTGACAGAGTTCTCTGTTATCAAAGAGGTGAAGCTCATATCAGATTTCCCAAGTTCTGTAAATGCGCAGTTGTTGCAGCTGATCAGAACTGATCAGAGCGGAAAAAGTACTACCTCCTATAAGGGTGGTTAAAAAAAAAAATGCCATTGGGGTAAACTTCTGATTTACTCCACCCCAATGTTGTAATTCAGCTCCTTAGCATGGATAGGGGATGTTTGGGGCTAAATGCTGCAGCAGAATTGTTCCTCTGGGGTGTCTGGTGCTGAGCAGGGTGCTCAGGGTCCTGAGTTTCCTGCCCCTTTCCCTCTGCAGTGCACCCAGCAGTGGTCATTCGGCAGCGGAAATCCTACCGGAGGAAAGACGGCGTGTTCCTGTACTTCGAGGACAACGCAGGAGTGATTGTAAACAATAAAGGGGAAATGAAAGGTACGGCCGGGAACCCTCCTGGCAGAACTTGCAGCACCTGGTAGGGAGCTCGGCCAGCCTGGGCACAAGGTCCCGGATTCTCCTCAGATTTGAGAGCACAGCCAGGCTGACATGCTGTTGGTGCAGGATGTCCCCATGTACCATCACCCTGCGGGGTTCTCTAATGCACTGTCTTGTTTCTCTCCTCGCCAGGTTCTGCAATCACAGGCCCTGTGGCTAAGGAGTGCGCAGATCTGTGGCCCAGGATAGCCTCCAACGCAGGGAGCATTGCGTGAACACGCTCATCTTTGCAGAGAGGAAATAAAAGTACTTGTACCAAACGCAGAGTGTCTGTCTTGCTGTTGTTAAGCTTGAACTACACTCCTGTGCTGGGCGTGACGGGGTTAAAACGAACTTACTGCAGGTCTGGGAAGCCTTTTCCACAACTTTGCATGCAGGAGAAGGGGCCTGGTGGGTTACGATCCGGTGCTCAGCCTCTTTGAGGGGAGTTGTTGTGTACTGGAACTTCTGCATCCAGAGGGGGCCTGCCCTGGAAGGACAGAGCTCCCCAGCTCCGACTGAATTCATCCAGCATGGATAAAAACAGAGAGCTCCTTTGGAAACTGTTCTATAAAAACCATTTGGAAAGTGTTCTATAAAAACCAGGTGTAAGAAATCTTCTACAGTGGGCGATTTTAACTTTTAACTGTTTAAGTCTGATTCCTGCCTGCGATGGCTCGGGTTAAACTGTGCCCAACAGGCTGAAAAATGCTTCCTCAGACCTTGCTGATGACGGTGCAAGGACACAGCGAGCACACTGCTGCCAGCTGAGGTCGTGGCTGCAGTTTGTGCCTCAAAACCTCGACCAGTGGTGAAACAGCCTGGGGGGGGGCGGTCACTGGCTAACTGCCAGCACTGGGGGGGACCCGAAAGGGCTCAGTGCGGGTGCTGCCTGGTGCTGTAAGAGCTCCCTCAGCAACGTGAAACTGCTTGGGATGGTCTCTGGCTGAAGAAGAGCCATGAGTGCATTTCTGGAGCTAAATGCTTTGCTTGAGGAAGTGACAAAAAGGAGGTTGGATGTTTTGGGGGTGTTTAGGCCAACGTCTTGTGGCCTAAAAGTAGATTTTCAGACATTTCTGCTGGATTCAGCGCGAGCTGTGCGCCAGCAGCAGCAACACCCCCGGGAAGTGACCGCCTTCCATTCCCCTGATGGTACTGGAGCTGTTGGTGAGGCCGTGGGGAGAGCTGCGGGCACCTGCTGATGAGTGAAAAACAAGCACTAAAATCCAAGCGTTTTCCCTCAATCTGACTTTTAACAGGCTGATTTACGAAGATTTTTTCCTAGGTAGGACACGGCCCGGCTGGAAGGCGGAGGCGAGGCTCCGGGTGTCGGCGTTTCCCTTTCCTGCAGCCTCCCTGCGAGGTTTGGGTGCCCTGCTGGCAGGGCGGGCCCTGAGCACACACAGGCTGCGTGTTCTGAGGTGGGTGCCTCCAGGTGTTGTGTTTTCCTCCTCTGTCATGGGGTTGCTGTAAGAGAAAGCAAAGTAGAGAGTGGTTGGCGTGGCCCCCAGGAGCCTGTGAGCAGGCGTGCTGTGAGGCCAGGAGGAGGCCAAGGAGAGGGAAGTCCACAGGGAGCCCAAGGGGAGGATGAATTCAGCGGGAGCTGTGCTGGAGGTGCTGCAAGCACAGGCTCTGGAATGCAGCAGGGCTGCCCCACCAGCAGCCACAAGGAGCTTCCCGGGCAGGTGCTGCCCAGGTGGGGGTATAGCTCAGGGGTAGAGCATTTGACTGCAGATCAAGAGGTCCCCGGTTCAAATCCGGGTGCCCCCTCCCCTTTTTCTCCTCTTTTTTGTCCCCAGAAGGTCCATTTGGGGCTTGTCAGTTGCCAGCTTTCCCCTGAACTCCCTGCAGGGAACGTCCACTGGCAGATGCAGAGGCAGGCAGGCGCTGAGATTGCTGAGGAGAGGACTGGCACCACGGATGCTGTGAGTAGAGAGATGATTTCGTCCTGGAGCGGTGCTTTTTGTGCTGGGAGTACTTCACTGAATTGTGCTGGAATTGTTTGGAATGAGTAGAAAAAATCCCGTCCAGGAGGGGGCTGGCCCAGGGGGTATAGCTCAGTGGCAGAGCATTTGACTGCAGATCAAGAGGTCCCTGGTTCAACTCCAGGTGCCCCCTGGAGGTGTCCTGTTCCTCAGAGTTTTTAAGGGGTAACAAGTGAAGGTTTACAGCTTCATCTTCTCAGAATGTTGCAAAATGCCTCAGTTTAGGGGACATTTCTGGAATTGTCTTTCCAGTATGGATTTTTCTGGTCTCTGAAGGGCTCCATCTAACACGAGGTCTTGGAGAGGAGCTCACCTTCCTCTTTCTTGTTTTTCACGTTAACAGAAAACTTAGAATGGTGGCCAAATCTAAAAGCCACGAGGCAGTGCTTCTCTCAGCTAAGTTATGGAGTAGTAAACCTACGCAGAGTAAAATCAGAAGAGGAAGCAGCTGTCACTGGGGAGGGATTGGGGAGGTTGCCTGGTAGGGAACAAAGAGAACCAGAGAGTGTGTCCTCCGAGGGAGGCTGGGGTCTCGGTATCTTGGCCCCTGTGATGTTTTAAGCTTGGATTAAAATCTTCCACAGCAGGATTTGCTGCATTTGATTCCTGTCGAGGACAGGTAGAAAAACAGGGGGAGAGCTTGGTTTAAACTGCTGTTTTATTTGTGTGTGCACTCAGCCACAGGGAGGGGGTATAGCTCAGTGGTAGAGCATTTGACTGCAGATCAAGAGGTCCCTGGTTCAACTCCAGGTGCCCCCTTTTTTTGAGAAATAAAACGTGTTTTCATCACCTTTAACTTCCTTGTGCTTTGCCCAAAGGGCTGGTCTCTGAACTTGCATATTCAAGACACCCAGCGCTCACCTGAAGATGTGTGGCCCGAGTCCCTCTCCTTGGTAGTGACGAAGCAAAGCTGGTGGCTGCTGAACCCTGGGAGTTGTTGTTTTGATGAAGGAGGAAGCTGTGGTGGCTCTGGGCTGTGTAAGTACACCGTGTGCTTGTCTGTGATTCTGACTGAACTCGCTTTATTGGGTATGCTAAGGTCCGAAGGAGCCTGACACATCAAAAAGCAGCAGAAACTATACGGAGCTCTGCGTTTGTGTTTTTTTCTGCTCCTTGACTGGGTGTTAATGCAAGGGGGTATAGCTCAGTGGTAGAGCATTTGACTGCAGATCAAGAGGTCCCTGGTTCAACTCCAGGTGCCCCCTAAGGATTGTGCTTGTTTCCTTTTTTAAGGAAAAAAAAAATGAGGTGAATTCCCCAGTTTTAGAAGCTGCGTGTTTCTGCATTGCCCAGAGGAGTGGCCTCTGAACTAACGTATTTAAGACACTGAGCAACTGCCAGAAAATGTATGGCCCAAATCAATACCCTTGTCTGTGAGAAAGCAAAGGGTTATGTGTAGTCCCTGTGCTGTGGAATTAGCTCCTTTTTTTCTGCTCCTTGCCCAGGTGTTAAGCCAAGGGGGTATAGCTCAGTGGCAGAGCATTTGACTGCAGATCAAGAGGTCCCTGGTTCAACTCCAGGTGCCCCCTCTCTTTACCTCCTTTTCCAACCTTTCTTCTTTGCAGGCAGAATAGGGAGAGACCTCCTTATGCTTCCCATTTCAGAAACCACTCCGTGTTCTTTTACCAGGAAGAAAACTGACTTTTTTCCCCTTTTTTTTTTTTTGCTGAACAACGCATGGAAAAGCCAACAGCGTGGTTGTGCAGAGGTGGGATGCAATTCTAGGCTTTTCCTATCCAACTAACTGCCATTAAGGACGCAGTACGCACCAACCACAGGGTCCTTCTAGACAGCTGGCCCTTCCCCTGCGCTGTTTCATGCCGGCAGCTGGGGTTGGTGCCGCAGGAATCAGCCCGGGGCTGATCCCACAAGGGAGCAGCCGCAGCCGGGCGCTGCCTCCCCACGGGGGGGCTCGAACCCGGCACCTCGGGCCCCGCGGGCGGCCGCGCTCCCCCCTGCGCCACCCCCCGGGGCCGCGGCCGCGCCTTAAGGGGGCCGCGCGTGGCTCCGGGGCAGGGCGCCGGGCTGCGAGCCCGCAGGACCCCGGTTCGAGGCCCACCGAGGGCGGAACCAACCCCGGGGGGGGGGGGGCTCCTTCGGTGGCTCGGCGGCGGGGCCCGGTGCGCCCCGGTTCGGTGGGGGGCGCCCCTTTACCTGCGGTGCTGCTCGAAAACATTTTGGGTTCCCTCCTTGGAGGCGGAGGGGGGCGAAACGGGAGCCGTGAGGGGGGCGCCGGCCCCTGCTCCGCCACCCGCCTCCTTCCGCCATCTTGGCGGCCGCCCTCAGCGGCGCGGCGGAAGTGACGTCATCATGCGGCGGCGCCCGGTGAGGAGAGAGAGAGGGCGGAGGTCGGGGGCCGGGGGCGGAGGCCGGGGCCGGGGGCTGCGCCGGGCGGGCCGGGCCCGTGACCCGGTACCGAGCCCCCGGTAGCGGCAACCGCCCCCCGCCGGCCTCAGGAGCCGCGCTCGGCTGGGATCCGGCCGGTGCCGGGGTCTGGAGCGGGGCCCGGCCGTTAACGGGCGGTGGGGTGAGGTGGGCCCGGCACCGGGTGCGTGCCCTGCATGGGCCTGTGGGGTTGGGGACGGTCCCAGCTCGGTATCCGCACCTACAGCTCGTTATCCCCGCTTATAACTCATTATCTCTTTGCTTCATTACCTTAATTACACGCCCCGGCGCTCCCTGGCTGTGGCGCGTTACCTCTGGGGAGAATTATTTTACCCTGCAGCCTTTGATGTCTGCCTGGTGCTAAATAAAACGTTTGTGCTCGTCCTCACAGGGCACGGCCCGGCTGGAAGGCGGAGGCGAGGCTCCGGGTGTCGGCGTTTCCCTTCCCTGCAGCCTCCGGCCCGTCAGCGAGGAAGGCGGCGAGGCCGCGGGCAGCACCGGAGCTGCTCCCTGCCAGGTCTGGGTGAGGCGCTGAGCACACAGGGGCACGGCCGAGCGCCTTCGGAGGCCTCCTGAGGTGGGTGCTTCAGGGTGTTGTGTTTTCCTCCTCCGTCACGGGGTTGCTGTAAGGGAAAGCAAAGTGGGGAGTGGTTGGCGTGGCCCCCAGGAGCCTGTGAGCAGGCGTGGTGTGAGGCCGGGAGGAGGCCAAGGAGAGGGAAGTCTGCGGGGAGCCCAAGGGGAGGATGAATTCAGCGGGAGCTGTGCTGGAGGTGCTGCAAGCACAGGCTCTGGAATGCAGCAGGGCTGCCCCACCAGCAGCCACAAGGAGCTTCCTGGGCAGGTGCTGCCCAGGTGGGGGTATAGCTCAGGGGTAGAGCATTTGACTGCAGATCAAGAGGTCCCCGGTTCAAATCCGGGTGCCCCCTCCCCTTTTTCTCCTCTTTTTGTCCCCAAAAGGTCCATTTGGGGCTTCTCAGTTGCCAGCTTTCCCCTGAACTCCCTGCAGGGAACATCCTCTGGCAGACGTGGAGGTAGCCAGGCATCAGGAAGAAGATTGCCAAGAGAAAGAGGAGCGGCACCGTGAAGGTTGTGAGCAGAGAGGTATTTCCTTCAGTGTTTTGTGGGAGTACTTCACTAAATCGTGCTAGAATTGTTTGGAATGAGCAGAAAACTTCCAGCCGTGGAGGAAGCTGGCCCAGGGGGTATAGCTCAGTGGTAGAGCATTTGACTGCAGATCAAGAGGTCCCTGGTTCAACTCCAGGTGCCCCCTCTTTTTCTTGCCTTTTTCAGCCAGCCTTTTGCCTAGGAAAGCTCAGGGCTTCTGCTCTGAGTAGCTCTGTGCTGTTTTTGTGTAAGTTTGCGATTTTCTCTAGTCACTCTTTGCAGAAATTACACCCATTGCTCTGTCCAGGCTGCTGTCAAGTTAATGAATCTTACCCTGTGGTCAGACACTGGGTGTGTGCAAGTGCTTTTAAAACCACCTGGTGCAGGGGTTGCTGCAGGGGGTATAGCTCAGTGGCAGAGCATTTGACTGCAGATCAAGAGGTCCCTGGTTCAACTCCAGGTGCCCCCTAAGGGTTTTCCTTTTTTTCAGGATAAAGTACGAGGCATTTGCCACATTTTTAGATCCTTTGTGCTGCTGCGTGGCCGAAGGGCTGGTCTCTGAACCAAACCCAAGACCTGAAACCCAAATTAATCTAAAAACAGCCTAATTTGTGTGCGTGTCAGTGACCAAGCAAAGGCACGATGCTGCCTTCTGGGCTGCAGGAGTCGTGGTTTTGATCAGCCCAGAGATCTCAGAGATTCCACACTTTGTCTCCTGTCTTGATGCGCTGAATACGCTTTGGCACGTGCATTTTAATGCGAAGGAGTCTGTCAAATAAATAAAATCTACCCAGTGGGCATAAAATCCGGGCTCTGTATTTTTTTTTCCTGCACCTTTCTGGTTGCTCACCCCAGGGGGTATAGCTCAGTGGCAGAGCATTTGACTGCAG
Organism: Clangula hyemalis; assembly: GCA_963989345.1. The sequence continues at coordinate 2,257,719 of OZ022448.1, forward strand.
ATCAAGAGGTCCCTGGTTCAACTCCAGGTGCCCCCTCTCTTTACCTCCTTTTCCAACCTTTCTTCTTTGCAGGCAGAATAGGGAGAGACCTCCTTATGCTTCCCATTTCAGAAACCACTCCGTGTTCTTTTTACCAGGAAGAAAACTGACTTTTTTTCCCTTTTATTTTTGCTGAACAACACATGGAAAAGCCAACAGCGTGGTTCTGCAGAGGTGGGATGCAATTCTAGGCTTCTCCTGTCTGGGTAACGTCGGGTTGGGGGTGTTTGGGCAGAGAAAAGACTCAGTCCTGCTGTGTGGGGCTGTGTAAAGGCTCCCCAGGGGAGTTGAGATGGGACGTTGGGGACGATACCATCACGAGGGAACACACAATCCCAAAAACCTCCTGACCCGTGGGGTCAGCTGAGGGGCTGAGCCTGGCTCCCCCCCCACACACACTGGGGCACCTTTGGGTGCGATGTGAGCGCTTGGTTACGCTGGGGGTGCCCCTATAGAAACCCCCACCCCCCTCTGTGTGCCTTTTAATGTTTCTTCCAGGCTGTGCCCCGTGTGTTTCGGGTTTTTGCAGGCAGTAAATCCTTGCGGGCAACCCGCAGAAGCCGCCTTTCCCCATAACCCCAACCGGGGGGAGCCCCCCCATAGCCCCAACCCAGCAGCGTCCACCCCATAGCCCCACTGAGGGGGGAACCCCCCCCCCCCCCAATAACTGCAACCTGGGAGGAGCCCCCACCCCCTGACCCCAAAGCAGGGGAATCCCTTCCACTAACCCCAAAGCGTGGGGGGGGGGGGGGGGGGAACACCCCAAATAACTCAAACAGGGGGAAAGCCCCCCCCCAAATAATCCCAACATGGGAAGAGCCCCCCCATAACCCCACCTAGGGCATTAACACCCCCCCCACTTCATTGGGACCATTTTTCCCCATTCCCTATACTTTTACCCCAGAAGCCCCCTGCCCCCCCCCCAATTCCCCTGAAGAGCCTCCCCCCTCCCCCTTTTCCCACCACCCCAGACTTCTCTGTCCCCCCCCCCCATCGGACCCAGAGGCCAGACACGAGGTTACAAATCCCAGAGCGAGGCTTTATTGGGCCCCAGCAAGGGGGGGGGGACACATGGGGGAGGGGGGACACATTTATGGGCTGGGAGGGAGTCACAGAGCCCCCCCAGACCCCAGTACCGACCCCGCTCCGGGGCTCAACACGCACAAGAGACACGGAATAACTTAACCCCAGCTCCGTCTGTCGTGGGGGGGGGGACGACAGAGGAACCCCCCCGGGGGCTACAACTGAGGGGGGCAGGGGGCACCACCCTCCCCAGCAAGAAAAGGGGGGGGTGAAGGTGCAGAATGAGCCCCCCCCGGACTGCTTGAGGCAGGGGGAGAAGGCACAAAGCTGGGGGGGGGGGGGGCACAGCGCAGAGGACGATTTTTTTTTGGGGGGGGGGGGGGGGGGGGCAAGGACATACCCCCACCTGGGGACCCACGGGGGGGGGGAGGAGGAGTGTCTGCACAGGCCCCCAGGGGCAGAAGGCACTCAGTGGGGTGAGGACGTGGTGTGGGGGGGGGGCAGATTTCGCTTGGGAGGGGGTTGTTGTGTGTGTGCCCCCCCCCCAAAGCATGCACAGCCAGCGCCGGGGTGGGGGGGGACACAGGGAGCGAGGGGCTTGTGCAAAGTAAACCCAAGAAGTCCTGGCACTCCCCGAGGGCTGGGGGGGGGGGTAAAATTTAGGAGGGGGGGGGGGGGTCAGTAGTACTTGTCTGGCTCCTGCCAGTTGGTCACCCAGTGCTTCTTGGGGCGGGGGGGGGCCAGGAGGCCGGGGGGGGGGCGGTGGCGGCGCTGCTCCTGCCGGATCCTCACGGCGTGGTACTTGGGCATCACCCGGTAGTAGCGAGTCCGCTGGAAGAAGTCGCACTGGGGGGGGTGTGAAATAAAAAAAAATAAAAAATAATAAAAAAAAAGAAAAAATTAAAAAAATATATAAAAATAAAATTGGGGGGGGGGGAAGGGGTCAGCTGGAAGATGGAGAGGAGACGGCGGAGAGAGGCTGCGGAGGCAGAGCAGAGCCCCCAGCCTACACAACAGGAGGTGCTGGGGGGGGGGGGGCAAGATCTGGCTGTATGGAGCCCCCCCCCCACCCTCAAAGCCCCCCCCCCCCGTGCCCTGTAGGGAAGAGCGGAGAGGCTGGAGAAGAGGAAGAAGAGGAGGAGGAAGAGGAGGATGGCCGCAGCCACCCCTGGGGGGGGCATTACCGGGCGGGTGGCGCGGGTGCCGGAGTGAAGGGTGGGGAGGGGGGGGGGGGGGGGGCGCAGCGGGGTGGCTCCCCCCCCCCCCGGGCTAGTAGTCATCCGTCAGCCGCTCGGTTTCCGACGGCTGGATCCGCATCTCCGCCTTCTGGCCCTTGGCTTCGTACATGGCCCGCGTGCTGGCCCGACGGAAGAAACCGCACTGCGGGAAGGAGGGCGACACGGCTCAGGGTACCTACACAGACCCCAGTGGGGGGGGGGGCACACACCCAGGTAGCCCCCCACCCAAAAAAAAAACAACAACAACAAAAAAAAAGGACCGGGGGGTGCCGCGGCACCGGGTGATTTCGGCTCCCCAAATATTTGGCGGCGGGAGCAGCTCGCGCGGGTCCGTCCCACGAGGTGAAGCCACGGGGGCGATGCACGGCTCCTCCACCCCCTCCTATAAAAGGGGGGGGGGGGGGGGGGGGGTCCCGGGTGCGCCCCCACCACCCCCTCACCTTCCACAGCAGCAGGATGATCAGCCCCAGCAGCAGCAGCCCGGCCGCCACGGACACCAGCACCAGCCAGAGCGCGATCTCGGTCGGCTGCTCCTCCGTCAGCTCCGAGTCCACGTCCACGGAGAACTGGGAGAGCCCCCCCCCCGGCAAAAAGAGCCTCAATTAGGGCGGGTTGGGGAAGCTCCCAGTGCTCCCAGTACCCCCCCAGGGCGAGGACTCACCCCGCACCGTCTGGTTCTTCATGCTGATGCTGGGGACGTGGGTGCGGAGGAAGAGCGTGGCCGTGCCGTCCACCTTCACCCGGTCAAAGTCGCTGTAATCCTGGGGGGGGGGCACGCAAGGATTTGGGGGTGGGGGGGTGGAATTGGGGGCAGGGGACGGTGCCGGGGGTTGAGATCCCCCGGGGGACTCGGTGCTGGGGGGTTTGGGGGGTGGCACTGACCTCGATGAAGGTGCTGTTCCACACCCGGGCGCGCACGCGG
>OZ022448.1:2861140-3011401 GCA_963989345.1 Clangula hyemalis
CGCTTGCACATCTCTTCCAGGACAGCACCTCATCACTGCCATTGCAGACCTGATGTTTGGATTCAAAACGACTTCATGGTGAGCAGGAAACAGGCTCCTTTCAACCTCAGTCTTATCTCGTTTGGCGGATGCCACTGTGCTGGGCCGTGAGGAGGTGATCGCTGATAATTTGAAAGCAGTTTGCTCTTGGATATTTCATTTGACCATGGAGGGCCTGGGAGAATTGACTGGGCTGGGGGCAAGCTGTACAAAATATTTGCTTTGTCTCATTGTGTTCCAAATGCGTGGTACACATCTGATGCTCTGTAATGAGGAGGGAGAGGAGAGAAGTGTGGTTTGTTTGTCCCCACATTCCCAGCAGCTAGTCCTGGATGGCACTTGGTGCTGCGCGGGGGGATCTTCCAGCTGCTCTTCTCCACAGCAGCTGATATTTCCTCATCCGTGCAGGGAGCTGGGCCGTCAGCGAAGTGTCATCGAGCTGGACACCCCCTGCGTGACGGCGGAGCAAATAGAAGCCCTGGAGAAGAGCGTGAACGAGAAGATCCGGGAGAGGGTGCCCGTGACAGTGCGGGAGCTGGCTGCGGATGACCCCGAAGTTGAAACAGTGAGCGATGGGGTAGAGCTGACGCTGTCCGTGGGGCCAAAGCGGTTGTGGCACGCGTGTCGCCTCCTTGGCTGCTCTCCCCCTTTGCTAGGTGAGAAGCCGTGGCTTACCGGATGACCACACAGGGCCAGTGCGAGTTATAAACATTGAAGGCATAGACTCCAACATGTGCTGCGGGACTCACGTCTCCAACCTGAGCGACTTGCAGGTAGGGGGGCTGCAGCCCAGCTGCCTTCAGGAGCCTTGCTCCACACGTGCAGACTGAGCACAACAGAAGTCCTGAGGATCCAAGCTGTGGTGGAAATTGTCCTAGTGGTAAAGGGGTGGGGCTGGCCACCTGTGGGTAAGAGCAAAATACTTTTCTCCTTTTCTGACCAGAGTGTTTTTCTTTTCAAGGTTATTAAACTCCTTGGCACAGAAAAAGGGAAAAAGAACAAAACCAACTTGGTTTTCCTGGCAGGGAACAGAGTTCTGAAGTCCATTGAACAAAGTCACAATACTGAGAAGGCTCTAACCTCACTGCTCAAGTAATAGCCTTTGCACTTTGGTTCTTTCATCTTCATTGTTCCCTCTGACAAATATAACATAAGCCTGAGATGCTCGTGGCAGAGAAACAGTTGTGGGTGCATCTACATGGTGTTTTTTGTGATACGCTATCTGCTTTTGCTCCCTTAATAAGTCTTGTCTACATCCTTCTAAGTATCAATTAAGGCTCTCCTTTTTCTTTCAGAAATGGACCCGGTGAGCACGTTGAGGCCGTGAAGAGACTGCAGAGCTCAGTGAAACTGCTTCAGAAGGTATGGAGATGGCTGAGAAAAGCACACTGTGTCTGCTCCCTGCAGGCTCAAGCCACTGAATTTTAAGCATCCATTTTTATCAGAACTGCTCCATCTCTGGGAACAAAGCTTGGTGTTCACGCTGGCTTATCCGTCTTCTCCATTCACTTTTCTTTCAGAATAACTTGAACCTGCTTAGAGACATTGCTGTTTTGATAGCGCGGGACTTCAAGAGCAAACCTGTTCAGAGTCAGCTGTTCGTGTTACACAGGTATGGGGAGTCCAGGGAAAGGGGTAAGAAGCCATGCTATTATGTGATTTCTGATAGCTGCATCTCTCTGACACCTACTCAAGCTTACAACTATTACTGTTTAAAAGTCAAACATTCCTCATGGATGAATATAAACAAGGTGAACAAAATATTAAACTGACTGGGCCTACTGGAAGGTTGTGTAATGGAAGAAATGTGTAAGTTATTCAGTCACTGAATTCCTCTGATTTTATAGCTAAGAAATAACTGTGTCTGATTTCTTTCTGCCCTCAGTATTTTCAAATAAAACCGAGGAGCTCAATTCCTTAAACACTTAAATAATTCTTAATATGTCCACAGAAATGCACAGAAAGGATTTAGATATATAGGAAAAAAAATAGTCTCTGTTCTAACAGCAAGAGATCAAAACGCCAGGCATGATCATAGGCTGCTCTTTCAACGTCTCTGAGGGCAGTGGGAAATTTTAGTCTTTAACAAAATGGAAAACTAACAAAAGCTAAACTTAGATACTGTCATTGCCTTTGGTTTGTGATTGGTGTTTTGGACTGTGGTGTGGATTTTTTTCTTCCTCTCTGAAGTGGCTTTTTACCCATCCATGCAGGAAAGAGGGTGACTCGGAGTTCATGAACATCATCGCTAACGAGATAGGGACGGAGGTGAGTCATTGATGCTGCCTAACCTGACACCGGTGGCATTTTCCTTCAAGTCTGTAGCACAGGCAGGGGCTGGCTTGGCTTCTGTTTGTGCCACAGTCACAAGCTACACATCTCTCCTTCCAAAAATTGCATGAGGTTATTGTCCCCAGCAGCCTCAGTGCACCGGGGGATCCCCAATGATCAAGAAATACAGCAGCAAAAATTCTGAGCACTGTAGAAGAGCCTGTCCCTAAAAAGCCATACAGATCTTCTTTGGCCGTGTTAAGGATACCCCAGTACCTGTTCTGTTCCCTACAACATAGGATTCAGTACAAGAGATTCAAAAGCTTCTCTCCCTCTTACTTCAAATTGAGTTTTGGTCTCAGTAATGAACTCATGACTTCGTTTATGTGCTTTAAGGGGACCTGTAGCCGGCGTCTCTGTACCCTTTCCGGAAAAGGAGGGCAGTGGCTATTCTGGAGCAAGGTCTGTCTGTCTGTCCACAGGAAACCCTGCTGTTCCTGACTGTGGGAGATGAAAAAGAAGCAGGACTCTTCCTTCTAGCTGGACCTGTCGAAGCAGTTGAGAATTTAGGTCCCAGGTACCGTGTTCTATGGTTTCTTTAAAATTAGTAAGAATTCCGACTAAGCAGCTGAGCCATAGAATTAGACTATGGACCCTTCTTTGCTGCCTGCAGCAGGTTAGGGCAGGCTACCCTCTTCTCTACGAGTGCCCTTCAGCATGTGCTGTCGTTACTGCAGGGTGGCAGAGCTGCTGGGAGGCAAAGGAGCTGGGAAGCGAGGCCGCTTTCAGGGCAAGGCGACCAAAATGAGTCGGCGAGGAGAAGTGGAAGCTCTGCTCCAGGAATTCGTCAGCCACCAAAGAGCTGAAACATAAAGAATTCTCAAAGTACGGCTGTCTTCTCTGCTTTGCATCATCTCCACCAAGCTCTGTCTCAGAGAATAAAGACATTTAAAAAAAATAATGCATCTCTTGTCAACTGATTTGATGCTCATGGAAGACAGGGGGAGGGAAACTGCCATCCCCATTTTTTTCTGACCATAGATGCTGTGAGGTTTCTTTAATTTCCCCAGGCAAGTGGTACACTTCTTAAGCAATTAAGGAGCTTAATAATGACTACTTTTATGAGCTTCCTACAAACCAAGAGAAGGGCCCTCCGGCTTGCAGTGTATCATGGCTTTTTGTTTGTACAAGTTGCTTTGTGAACCTATTTATTCACAATAAACTGGATGCATTTTTAAAAAGATCAGAATACTAGTAAGAAGCAGAGGGTTTGAACGTGGTATTTTCAAGCAACTACAGAGAAAAATGATTCAAGGTTTTACGCTGAGCCTTTGTAGGGAGAAAGAGAGAAACATGGCAGGAGCTGGAGGGATTCTCGAGTCAGTAAATCCCTTTTAGAAGACCAAACTAAGCTGGGCACCAGGTGTGGCTGCTTACTGCTCAGAGAGACAACTGATGCAGTGCTGAACCTGTGAGCAAGTCTCCACGAGCCCTTTCTTTAAAAACAAGAAACCGGCTTTTTTCCTGGCTACTCAGAAGCCTCTGCAGATGCTGGAGGGCTGAAGGTGGTCATGCTAAAGCCCCCAGAGCTGCTGCTGACCTCCAGACTCGGTGTTTCCCTGCACGGCAGCCGGCTGCTGACCCAGCTGTGACGTGCTGGGAGCAGCCCTCAGGTAGCACCAGCTTCGTCGCTGCAGTCCTGAAGCTCTTCTGCACTAGCACCAAGCACGTTTTTAAAAAAGGGAAGTTCATCTGCTTGTAGGAGGCCTGGCAGAGCCATGGTAACGCACATGTGCTGGCTCTACATGACAATTAAATGCAGCTGGAACCGCCACCTCGCGCTTTGTTCTGCAGGCAGACAGAAAACCACATCCAACCCCATCACACCGGGTGTTTCCGAGCCTGTACCGATGCAAAACCTCCTGGATTAACAACTCCTCCCCGCTGCCTCTCAGGTTTGCCTTTTCTGCCAGGGAGGTTCCTGAGGCTGCCGCAATCTCCGCTGCAGAAACAAAAGGGGCGCTGCAGAGCCACGCTGAAAAAAAAACTGAGTTGGGAATAGGTGTTTTGTTTTGTTTTTCCTCCTTCCTTCCTAGATCTAGCACTACAGCTTCAGCCCAGATATTGATAATAACCAGAGAAATAAAACATGAGAAACCTCCATCCTAAAACCGTTTATCTGCCACGAGCAGCAGCCTCAGCACCTGCAGTCTCCTCCCCTGGCCGCATGGATCAGAGCCCCCCCTGCCAGCTCCTGAGCTGTTTGTGCGCGGCAGGATCAGGCCAAGGGTCAGGGCTGTGCAGGCCACCAGCTCCTGCTGGGTCACTTTGCTGCAGGAGGAGGGCAAGCAGCAGCAGCAGCCCTCGTTCCCTGGGTTTTATTGCGGGGTTTGGATGATTTGCGGCTTGGTCTTCATCACCACGCGGCACCGGACACTGGCTGAGCCCCATGAGGACACGGGGGCTGCAGGCAGCCCGTTCACACACTGTAGTGTCCCCGAGAGCCACCAGCCCACACTGTTAATCACACGAGCCCTGCGGGGACGCGTGCTGGAGCCATACCAACAGGGCAGGGGGTCGGGGATGCAGGAGAGCCGAGCGGGGCTGCACCAGGGCAGCTCGACCCCAAACAGCGCAGACCCCAAACAGCTCAGACCCCAAACATCCAGACCCCAAACAGCTCAGACCCCAAACAACCCAGATCCCAAACATCCAGACCCCAAACACCCAGACCCCAAGGAGCTCAGACCCCGAACTGCCCAGCCAGTCCTGAGGCAGTGCTGGCTGCTGGCAGCAGCGAGGTGCCATGCGTGTGGCACACGGCGAACGCAGGAGCCTCGAGCAAACAGCGTGAAAGCGGCTTTGCCTCCCTGCCCAGAGCCCCGCCGCTGCTGGACGTGGGCCAGAACAGCTCCGCGCTCCTCCGAGGGGCTCCCGGGCTGTCCTTTCCCCACCCTGTAGATTTGGGGCTGCAGGAGGACGTGGGGAGCCCGGTGCTGCCATTCCTGGTGCTCCAGCACCCCGCAGAGACGTCCTTCCTCCAGCCCCCTCCCGGTCCCTGCGGGTGGCACTCGGTCACCGTCCCCCTGCCCACGAGACAGCTGAACTCACCAACTAAATACACCTCCAGCTTTAATAAAATACCCTTGTTTCCCCTCTGTATACACGCACACACACACACACACCCCCTAAACCCCACGCTGCTTCACGCAGCAGCGAATACCGAACACCGGGGCCCATGAGATGACAGCCTACGGGCTTGGGGGGCTCCCACAAGCCCATATTTGTCTCCAAATCCTGCTCCCACCCCACAGCCCGCCCGTTCCCGTGACAGAGTCACCTCACCAGCAGCCCCTGAGCACCCATGGGTGCGCAGCACCCTGCTCCCGGCGGTCCCTCGTGCCACCAGCACCCGTGGCACGTCCAGCACCGGTGATGGAGTTGGCCCGTGCTGCCGTAACAGGGAGATAAACCAGCACAAACCCCACTGTCCCACAGTCTGTTCCTTGCCCCGGAGGGGCCGCGCCGTTACCTGGGGGGACACCCGTGCCACGGCTCCCCCCCTAGACGCCCTTCTTGTCCTGCGTGGCCAGGAGCTGGGAGACGCAGTAGGGGATGAGGCCGACGGTGGCCAGGGGCACGGCCGCGCTCTTGCAGAAGGAGAGGACGTAGAAGAGCAGCTGCAGGTGGGAGGGCGGCCTGAAGGCGTCGAAGAGGTGCAGGACGAGCAGCGAGGCGGCGGCGCAGCCCAGGCGGAAGGGCAGCTGCTGGCCCTGCTTCCCCCGGCAGCTCTCCAGGTACATGTGGGAGTTGAGGGCCAGCCCCAGCCCGAAGAGGATGCCCAGGTTGCGGAGGAGGCTGGCGAAGGGGGTGGTGTCGATGTGGACCCACTCGGGGCGGGCGCACCACCTCTGCGCCTTCTCCAGGGTCCAGAGCAAGTCCACGCCGAGCACCCGCAGCAGCAGGTAGAGGCCCAGGGCGAAGCTGAAGAGGAAGGTGGTGACGCCCAGGTACCTGCGGAGGCTGGCGTGGTAGATGGAGCGGACGTGCTGGAAGGTCTCGGCCACCACCATGCCTGCGGGGAGAGGAGGCAGCGCTGCTCAGAGCTGGGGGGGCTCCTGCGTGGTCAGAGCACCCCGACGGCCACCGCTGCACCCTGAGAGTCGCCAGCCCCTCGCCCTTTGGCCGCCTCTCCCCACGGATCCCCTGGACACGGGCAAAGGCCTCAGCTCTTCTGCTGCATGTGGTGGAAGACCTGGGGGGGCTGCTGTGGGGTGAAGGGGATGGGCCCAGGGGGTGCACTCACCGGAGAAGACCCCCGTGATGACCTGGTGGGGGAAGTGGGCGGCGATGAAGACTCGGGACAGACAGACGCAGACCTGGACCGCCCAGAAGCCCGTCCAAAGCACCAGCCACAAAACCCTGCAAGGGGCAGAGGGGCTGCGTCAGCACCAGGGGGTCGGCTCCTGCTGCCATCGGGGACCCCGAGACGTGCCAATACAGGATCTGCTGCCCCCCTTTTCAGATTTGGGGCTGTCCCCAGACCGGACCCCAGTTTGGGCGCACGGCTTACCAGTACTTCAGCGTCTTCAACTGCCTCTTGCCCGACGCGATGGAGAGCAGGGCAGTCACCATCACGTAGTACACGCCTGCTGCGCCCATGGCATGGCCGGAGGGGCTCCCTGGGTGAGAAGGAAGCCCCCGGTCAGACCCCTGTGGGAGCAGGCTGTCCCCTGGGGCTCCCACGCAGTGGGGTTGTGGCACCGAGCACCCATCCACAGGCGGGTGCCAGCATGGCACGAGGAGCACAGCTCAGGCTCCATGGCCCGTCTGGTGATCAGGACAGGGCAGAAGGCAGTGACCACCCTCAGTGGCTCGTGCTGAGGCCACCCACAGCCCCAAGCCAGCTGCAACCACGGACAAAAAATACCCACAGGGTTGCAGTGGGGCCGAGTGAGCCTCCTCCCCGTGGAGCTGCTGCCGGCACAGCCCCAGCAGGATTTGTGCTGAGCCGCCACGTCTGCGCACACCGAGGGTAAAGGTCCGCTCTGCGCAGGGACTGCCCTGCCTCCGCCCCGCCAGGGCACGGCAGTGGCCCCGCAGCTCAGTGATAACAGCAGAGATAACGGTCCCGGCCATGCCAGCACCCCCCTTTGGGACCAGGACCCCTGGGTCCCATGGACAGAGCGTCCCCGTGCTCCCCCCCTGGGTGTGGGACCCTACCGGGGCCGGTCTCGCAGGTGAGTGGGAATTGTTGGATGGCTGGGGCGGAGGTGTTGCTGTAGTAGTTTGTCTCGTGCACCCACCAGTACGGTCTCTCCCCAAACAGGATCCTGAAAAGAAAGGAGAAAGGGGTTTGGGGTGGTTCTGGGTGCTGGAGCAGGCAGCACGGCTGCGGTCCTCGCTCTGGCTGGGAGCTGAAAGGGGCAAAGGACCCGCAGGGGGTCCAGGGCATCCATCGGGCACAGCACCCAGCTGGGTGTTCACAGCAGGCACTGCCCAGCCTTGTCCCCGTTATTCCTGGAGCAAGAACTTCCCAGGAGCAAGCAAATGTGCTGAGAAGAGGCCACCTGCTCCCTCCGTGCCTGTTCCAGAGAGAGCACCCCAGCAGAAGGGGAAGCCACCCGTCCCCATCAGTGCGGGCATCCCGGGGCATCCCAGCCATGGGGCAGGCACAGAACCAGAGCACCCAGCACAGCTCCCTGAGCACCCCGCAGGGTCCGGCCATGGGACAGAACAGCCCCAAATCCCCGGCACAACGCCAGGCAGCACAGCAAAGGTGGCACCGCGCTGGTCCCCTTGTGCCACTTGCACCACGTCCCGTGGCTGACACCGAGCCATGCCGGGCTCGAGCTGATGGCAGGGGGGTGTCTGTGTCTGTCTGCAGCTGGCTGCTTCCTGCCAGCCTTTGGGGAATGGGGAAGAGCCTTTGCTGCAAAGCTCGGGGATGAAGAACTCCAACCACCACCGCCAGGCTCGTAGCCGAGCCGCAGGACCTCACATCAGGGCTGGATGCGCACATGTACCCGGTTAAGGTGAACCCAGCTGTGCTGGCACACCCAGGGGCTACTCACCACTTGAAGACGAGGTTGAGCCAGTCCCCGATGACGGCCACCCAGATGAGCCGGATGCCCACCGGCTCGCAGAAATGGAACCAGAGAGGAAAAAGGACGAAAAAAGTGTTCCTGAGGTCGGCGGCAAAGGAGATGAAGAGGAACCAGTCCTGGGAGCCCTGGAAGTGCTCCTGCAGCCAGTGTGTGGCCTGGATGCCCGCGTCGTGCAGGACGTTCATGCCAGCCTCCATCCTCCTCCTCTTCTTCCTCCTCCTCCTCCTCCTTCTCCTCAGCTGCCTCCTGGCGGGTCCAGGCTGCCCCGCGCCGCGCCGCGGTTTTATACCCTGCGGGCTCGTGTTTGCTGCCGGCAGGTCGCTTGTCCCAGCGCCGATCTTTGGACCCAAAACCACTTTTGCCAAAGGTGCATCACCGGGGGGTTGTTACAAACATGTTTGGAAGGACTTACGTAAAAACAGGCAGCGGGGCGGCGGGGAGCGTGCCCGGTCGGTGCCTTAACCCTTCACCACCCCTTCCTTCTGCACTGCCAGGTGCCTCTGCTGCTTGGGGTGGGGTTCTGCAGCCCCCCACTCCTCCTGGCTCCTAATAAATTGCTCAATGTGCACCCCAGTGTTTACTTTTTTTAGCATGGCAGAGGCTCAGGCACCTGCAGAGGGATGGAAAAATGCTGCTCCTATCCTCGGAGCCAAAACCTCTGCCTGGTGCCCAAGCACGCTGCTGCCACAGCATCTGCCAGGCTGACTTAACCAGGTCTCTGCTCGTTAGGAACCTTTCCGAGCTGTTTTGGGAGCTCCTTGGAGGCTGAGAGCAAAGTTTGGAGAGGTCCTGGCTGCTGGCGATGTTGTCCTGAGCCCTGTGGGGTTTCAGGACCTGTACAAGGGAGGTACGGGGAGCAATCCTGCCCAGCACACCCCTGGGTTAACCCCTCCTGCCCAGCCAGACCCCATCCACGGTCATGGAGGCGAGCACATCACTTGTCACTTGTCGTGCCAGGTCCCTGCTCATGGCTTCTCCACCCCAGGCTCACGGTGCTGGCAGATTTATCTCCCTGGTGTCCCCTGGGAGTCAGTGATGAAAGAGTAACACGGAGCTGGCTGCAGGGGCCCAGGACACTGGGGTCAGCATGGCAAGAAAAACCCCACGTCCCAGGGGGACAAACCCCACGTCCCAGGGGGACAAACACCACGTCCCAGGGGGACAAACACCATGTCCCAGCGCTGTCTGCCTGGCCACTGCCGCAGGGAAGCACGGCCCAGTGGTGTGGTGCCCCCCACGGGGGGCAGGAGCAGACAACGGGGCGTTAATGATTAGCAGCCAGTGAAAACGCACCACTTATCTCTCTCCTCAGGAAAGTTCAGGTCAGGAGCCTTGAACCGCTCCCCGCTGCGGCCCCCAGCAGGCAGAGGTCGCGTCCAGGCAGCGAGCGGTGGCACCTGGGGGGCATCCTCCTCCTCCTCCTCCTCCTCCTCCACCTCCTTCTCCTCCCCCCTGCCCACCCCATGGTGACCAACATGACGTCCTCCTCCCCGGGAGCACAGCCCGGACAGTGCTGGCTAAAGCCAAGGAAGGGTAAAACGTTGGCAAACGTCAGTCCCCTTAGGGCAGCGACGTGGTTTCGAGATGTGCCGTGAGATGCTGAGCTGTGACCAATGATGCTGAGCTGATGCCACGGCAGAGCTGCAGCCGTGAGGGAGCACCGTGGGTGCTCTGCGAGGAGCTTTGCCTCGGCTCCAAGGAGCTGGGGCTTTCCTCGTGCTCCCAGGGAAGGGGAATGAGGGCATGGACCAGCTCCAGCCCTGTGCTCGGCCACTTTGGTGCAGGCTGGCAGGGCCCCAGCCCCGCAGCAGCCTCCCTGTGCTGGCCACGGAGAGCCCCAAAGCAGCCGGGCTGCAGGTGGGGGCTCAGGGGTTCCCCCCACCTCCTGCTGAGCAGGGGATTCCCAGCCACAACCAGCCAAGATGAAACCCCAAACCAGAGGGGAGCAGCTCGCCACCAGCCTCCCAGCCCAGCCTCCCGGGGAGACCAAAGCTTCCCTGCCCAAACGGAGCAGAAGCTTGCATGGAAATGGGATTACTCTTGCAAAACACATTCCCCAGCAGCTCGTTTCAGGGTCCTCAGCCGAGAGCAGCTTTTGGCCAGCGCGAAGGAATTCAGCAGGCTTGGCTCCCGCGTCCAACATGTTTTGAAACAGTTGGTAATAAATTTTCCCTGAAAAGCTTCACTGCAGAAAACGAGGGCAAAAGGTGCTGGGGGGATGGGGACAAGCATGCGCCAGCCCCCTTGGAAAGCGCCACGACAGCAAAACCAGGATCGCAGCTGGGAGAGGCCAGGAGCTGGGACGGGAACTGGGATCGGTGGCTCCCCTGCAGCCACAACAAGCCGGGGACGAGCTGGCAGCCTGGGACCTTTGTGCCCTGTGGTGACAGCGGCTGGCTGCAGGACTCGGTGTCCCGGCGGTTCCCAAGGCACCGGACACGGGCAGTGCACGCGCAGCGCACGCCCCATCACACCCGGCTGCCCCTCAGTGCCAAGGTTTCATCCAGAAGTTTCCCAGCCCGCCGCAGCACCGGCAGCGGGGCCAGCGTCGCCTGCGTCAGCACACGGGCAGAGTCCAGGCAGCGCCTGCAGACTCAGGGGAGCACGGCCACAGCTGTCCCTGCACCCCCAGGACTGATGTCCCCAAGTGTAAATGCACCTGCACCCCCAGGACTGATGTCCCCAAGCGTCACCTGGCCATGCAGAGCCATCCTCTACCACCCCAAATCCTTTCCCTGTGCCACAGCACCTCAGCCCCGGTGCTATCCAAGCTCCCTGCCGGACACACACTGCCATTAGGGCTCCTCGAGGCCATCGTGGCACAGCCTCGAGCAGCTCCCACGGTGAGGGCAGATGCCCGTGGAGCCCCCCTGGGGACACAGCAGCCAGTGTTTGGCAGCTGCAGCCACATGCTGGGGCTGGGCAGTGGGGTCGGAGCCAACCCGTCCTCACCAAACCCATCCCGCTGCAGCGGGGACGGGCTCCCGGGTCCTGCATCTGGGGCTGTGCACACACCGGTGGCACCGGAGCAAGGGTCCCCACGCCGGGGGGGGTGAGCACACGGCGTGGGGCAGCAGCCAAGGCCAGGACCGATTAATCAGCCTCGGTACAGCTGTTACACATTAACTCCCTTGTTTGTCCCATATTTTGCAGCGGAGGCTGCTGCCAGTGCACGGGGTCCAAGAGCACGGCCAGTGCACGTTCACACAGCAGCGCTGGGCTCCGTGCCTGACCCCAGCCCTTCGCCCTCTCCGGTGGGCGCTGGCAGAGCGGCTCAGCACCGCACTGAGGCAGCCACGCAAGAGTTGGGTCAGAAAAAGCACTCGCGTGCCTCTTTATTGGAGCCGTCTCCGCTTCCTGCAGCGCACTCACTCTGTGGGCACCCAGTGCAGCCCAGCGCACTGTCCCCATCCCCAGTTCCTGGCCCCCATCCCCAATTCCCAACCTCCCCATCCCCAATTCCTGGCCCCGCCGTCCCCAGTTCCTGACCTCCCAGTCCCCAGTACCACCTGGAGCTGCAGCAGACGCGTTCCTCGGGGGCTGCTGTCCCAAGGCAGTGCCCGAACGAGGACCACAGCACCCAGAGGGCAGCTGCAGCCTGGTCCCGAGTGGCTCCATCACCCAGGGGGCACCCATCTACCTCGGTGGGATGGAGCCCCGCACCCACGTCCCTGAGTGGGATGAGGAGGAAGAGAGCAGGGCAGGTCCCGGTGAGCCAGCCACACACCCTCCATCACCAAAACCCCTCCGAGGATGCAGCCCCATGGCCAGACAGGGGCCATCCATGCCCGTGGGTGTCCCCGTCCCCATCAGAGCCTGCCGGGCGGTGGGGGCAGGCTGATGTTGAGGAAGCCCCCGTAGCGGAAGGGGGGCAGCTGTGGGGCGCAGGCGGCCGGGGGCAGGCAGGCGAGGGGGTTGGTGTCGCACGCCTCCGCCTCCCGCTCGCTGCTGAAGTAGATGCTGTCAGGTGAATCCACCGAGGGGTCCTCGTCAAAGTAGTTGTAGGGCCTCAGGAAAAAGCCGACGCTGTTCCCCACGGTCACCGTGTTGGGGATGTCCTCGGCGTGGGGGACGTGCAGGAACCCCACAGAAATCCAGGCGACCAGGTCCTGGGCACGCAGAGCACCCCGTCAGGCTGCACGGGACCCTCCCAGCCTGGCCCCCAGCCCCATTCCCACCCGGTTTGGCCTCAGGCAGGTTAAGCCCCAGCCTGTCCAGGTGCAGCAGCCACGGTGCCCAGCTCCCCTCACCTCGTTGGTGATGGTTTCGTTGTCGATGAAGTCGGCGAAGACGACGGTGGGCGTCCAGGGGTCGTTCTGGTTGTAGACGCTGGTGCTGGTGGGCTCCTCTTCCTTCCTCCTGGTGACGGCCAGCTTGTACCTGTGGGAGAAGGGGGGGCTCGTCCATGCCCCCGGGCATCGCCACGCAGGGATGGGGACCCAGGGCTGGCTGCAGCCCCAGGCAGCAGCCCCAGTGCCTCGGGGGCTTTGCTGCCCCTGGGAGGCACAGCTCGGTGCTTCACCTCCAGCCTCTGCCAGGTCTAACTCAAACAACCTCCCCCTTCCATTTCACCCTGGTAGGGAGCCAACGCTGCGGTTAAACGAAGCGTTTTCCCAAAAAGTATCCTGTCCTCACGTGGAGATGTCAAGACCTGGGGGTAGCAGCACTGCTCCGGGAGCCCCACTGCCCCCGCAGGGGAAAACACGTGTGATCGCTGGAAACTGAACTCATCTGGGGTCAGATTCCTGCATGGGAACTGCTATGAATGGATGCCGTTGAGCAACTTTTCTAGGGATATTTCAGAGCCAAGAAACAGGCGAGTTTGCTGTTTAACCCTTCCTCCCCACAGGGAGGAAGGGACCAAGACGGGGACGCGGTGACCGGGAAGAGGCTCAGCACCTGCAGGGGCTGGCACCAGAGGGTTCCCTTGGCACAGGGCTGCCCGTGCACCACCCTCCCCTGGCCGTTTGCAGCCTGGGTGCCCCCGTTTGCTGCCCCAGCCCCACACCTACCTGCCCCAGCTGACGGCCCTCTCCATGGGGCTGCTGTCGGGCAGATGCTTCCCGGGGGAGCTGACCACCTGCAGCCGGTAGCTGCGCGCGTGTCCCCACCGGTTGGGCTTGGGGCTGGTGAAGGAGAGGTAACGGGGCAGGGGGTCTTCGAGGGGGAACGCCGCCTCGTTCTCCCGCTCCAGCCTGTTCCGGCGGAGGAACAGCCGCTCAATGGTGTACTGATTGTTCCAGGGGGCTCTCAGCTGCTTGTAGCCCATGTCCTGGGTCTCCAGCGAGTTCAGCTGGCCTGCGAAGCACAAGGAAAAATCCCTTTGAGCTCCGTCCCCACCAGGAAATGCAGCCGGGGAGCTGCCCTGCCCTGCATCCCAGGAATACAGGCAGTACTTTCTCCCCCAAAGACACACTCCATGCCCGTAACCCAACCTTTGGAGCCCCCAGACATGCCAAGGACAAGCAAAACCCTCGTGACCACGTGAGTCAAGCCCTACCGTCGATGTCCAGGTCCACCTTGTAGTGGATGTGGTGGAGGTGCATCGTCCCCAGCGTGTGGGGCCCAACCTTGTTGCCGTAGTCGGTGCCTCGGCCGTGGAAGAAGGAGGAGCTGATGTAGCCGGTGGCGTGGACCCGGACCTCCACGGCCCCGTTGCTGTGGAACATGAAGTCCCAGACGTAGTCGTAGTTGATCAGGGTGGAGACGGCGCGGATGACGAGGACGCTTTTGCGCAGCCCGCCGTAGTACAAGGACTGCATGTCAGAGAAGTGGCGCCGCAGGGGGAGGGCGGCGTCGTGCTCGAAGACACACAGCGAGTTCTGGTTCGTCCTGGGCACGTCCGACTCGGCCAGGTAGTGCCTGTCCACGTAGGTGGCCGTGTAGGGGCAGTCGACGCCCCGGACCAGCTCGTAGGCAAACCTGCCGATGCCGAAGCTGCCGTCGAGGTAGCGGGTGGACATGCCTCCAGGGCAGTTGGAGCCGTACAGAGCCAGGGCTTCCTGCAGGCTGAGCTCGTAGATAATCCTCTCCCTGCGGTAACGGATGTCGAAGAGGCGCGGGCCGGTGTTGGGGTTCATGCCGAAGGCGATGCTCCAGCCCTGGAAGGTGACGCGGTTGTCCCTGACGCTGTAACGGGGACCCTGGGGCTCGTACTGCAGTGGCCCCGGGGCGCCAGGAGGGCGCCGGGGTCTCATGGAGCCCATCACCGTGGCATCCTGTGGCTTCTCCACCCGGATCACCTCCAGCGAGCCGGCCAAGAAGTCGGCCTCCAGCTTCACCGTGCTGGAGAAGTAGCGCCCATTGTAGAAGACCTGGCTCAGGTACCAGAGGGAGATGTCGAGCTCCCCATGCTCCACCAGCACCTCCAGCCCCACCGGCAGCACGAAGTAGCCGCTGCCGGCCACAGCATGGAAGACGACAAACCAGGAGGAGCGGTCCCCAGATTTGAAGCCCCGGGGGGCTGTGGTGAGCACGGCCAGGTCGGTGCCGTCGGAGGCGCAGCACGCGGCGAGGAAGTGCGGCGCCTTCCTCAGCTCCTGCTGGATGAGGGCGCTGATGGCCACGTACTCCACGCCGGTAACAGGTCTGCGGTGGTACGGCACCTTGCCCCCGTACTTCTGCACCGTGACGTCCCGGTGATACGTCGGCACCGGCAGAGGCCCCACCACGTACTCGGTGACGTTGGGGTCCGCCTGGTCCCCGAAGTACAGCACGGCCAATGCCTCCCGGGGCGGGCGATCCCCCCCTGCATCCAGGAACTGCAGCACCTCCGCCTTGGCAGGGAGCTGCACGTCCACGGAGGCGATGCAGTTGTCGGAGGGTTTGGCACGCGACGCGTCCACCAGCGGCACCCCGAGGCTGCCCTGCAGGTACCGCACCACCTGCGCCAGCTCCTCGGGTGTCAGATCGGCAAAGACCAGGCTGCGGCCGTCCTCCGGGACCTCGGGCTCCGGGGGCTGGTGCTGGCAGGTGCCAGGAGCTCGTCCCCTGGTCAGCAGCACACAGACCAGGGCGAAGATCGTGGCCAGAGCCAGGAGGAGCAGGATGAGCGCCGTTTTCACGTTCATGGCTGCTGCGGTGGGGTAGGACGGGCTTTCGAGCAGCGAAACTCTTCGGGACCTGCAGCAGCAGCAGCAGCAGCAGGGGCTGGAGGGGTTGTGGGGTTGGCTGTTTGTTTTTGTTTTTTCCCCCCGTTTTTCCGCTCTGGGAACAGCCCAGACAAGCTCGCAAGGAGGGCGTAGGGTGATGTTCTTGGACGTGCCTGGGATTTGCTGGGAACCATAAAAGGCAACTTGGCTCTGCTTCCCCCGGCGGGTCACAAATTTAAATAAACCTCATTCTTCTGCACCCGTCCTTCCCGTCCCGTCCCGCAGGCTACGCTGCAGCCCTTGGGGAGGACAGATCCAGACAGCGAGGAGAAAAACCAGCGCTCCTCCCTGCACTTCCTTCCCTCCACACCCCAGCAGAGCCCACGGGGCCACTAATGCCCTGCACCGAGCCTGGTGCCCCCATGCTGCAGATCCCAGCCCCGGACCACCCCGTCCAGCCCCGCAGAGCCCCAGCATCCCCCAGCAGCCGGCGCTGGAAGCCGCAAGAACGAGACAGGCGGGATGGATAGCACCACATCTTTTTGTTTTTAAAACCTGAGATAGGCACTACACGGCGTTTGCTGCTACAGCAGAGGAACAGGATTTTCTTCTTCCTTCCCCCTACCTCCCACCCTCCCCAAAACAGACCCAGATTCAGCAATTAACGGAGATAAATCAGGCTGCCGCCTGGCAGCGCACCAGGACAATTACGCTCCCCTCGTGCCGAGCACTAAATTAAAAGCAACACAAAAAGTGAAGTTACAACTGGAAAATTAAACAAAAACAAAAACAAACTTCACTTAAAAAAAAAAATCCCTAACAGGTTGGTCAGCCTCGTGGCTCCTGGAACATTAAAGCCTGCTCATATTTTTGAATCCGTCGTAGGTGAACGGGGGGAAGTTGGGCGAGCAGGAGGCTGTTTTGGGCAGGCACGCGATAGGGTTGACCTCACACGCCGTGAAGTCCTGCTCACTGGTGAAAAAGACACCGTCGTGCGAGTAGATGGAAGGGTCCAGGTCATAGTAGTTGTAGGGGCGCAGGAGAAAGCCGACCGAGTTCCCCACCGTGGCGGTGTTGGGAATGTCCTCCGAGTGCGGGATGTGGAGGAAGCCAGCAGTTATCCAGGCCACCAGGTCCTAGGCAGGAGGAGATACGTGACCCAGTTTATTTCGGACTAAAATCTGTGCCTGGACCACAGAGGGAGCCTTGGTGGGCACCCACAGCCCACAAGCGCTCAGACCCCCTCCTCGGAGCTGCTGCTGTCCTGGCTGATCCCATGGGCAACACATAGACAATGCACAGCCAGCGCCAGCAGCTCCAGCTCCTGCTCAGCCCCATGGTGGGCATCACAGCCCTAGAGCCTGCTCACCTCGTTGGTGATGGTTTCGTTGTCGATGAAGTCAGCGAAGGCAACGGTGGGCGTCCAGGGGTCGTTCTGGTTGTAGATGCTGGTGCTGGTGGGCTCCTCTTCCTTCCTCCTGGTGACGGCCAGCTTGTACCTGAGGACAAGGACGAGGATGAGACCGGCTCCCCAGAACCTGCAGAGCACCAGGCTGGTCCCCTGCAGCAACCCCAGCCCTAGGGAGCCTCTGCCCCATCCCTCTCCGTGGGGAGCATCCCCGTGATGCCTCCCCAGCCAGATGCTGGAGGCGTCTTGGAAAACCCGGTGCCACCATGGCAGCAGCCTGACCTTGCCCAGCTGATGGCCCTCTCCATGGAGCTGGCTTCGGGGACGTGGTCCCCTGCAAAGCTGACGATCTGGATCCTGTAACCCCGCTGGTGGCCCCACTTGTTTTTGCTGTTGGCCGCGAAGTAGATGTATCTGGGTATCTTGGACTGGAGCCGGAAAGCCGCCTGGTCCTCCGTGTCCAGGACTCTCTTGGTGAGCCGCGGCCGCTCGATCTGCTGCTCGGGGTTCCAGGGAGCCCGCGCCATCTCAAACGCCATGTCGTGAGCCACCAGGGAGTTCTTCACCCCTACGAGGACAAGAAGTGGGTGAGGAGCTTCCCTGCAGCCAGAGCTTGCTCCCCCCATCCTCCCCTCCTGCACCCCAGCCTCCAAGCACTGTTCCCCAGCGGCACGCTGCGTGCCTTTACCTATCATCTACGTCTGTCTAACCCAGGCAACATCACCCCTGTGGCATGCAGTGCCGTCCCTGGGGACCAGAAGAAGGAAACCTCCATGGGTAGAAGAACCAGTTTGCTTCCCAGTGAGAGCCCAGCCTAATTAGCCCAAGCACCTGATGGCCCGGGTGCTGTTTCTGCTCATCAGCAGCCATCCTGCGAGGACGCGCCAGGAGGAGCACAGGCTCCGAGTGCATTTGCACATCACAGAAGTGGAGCAGCTCTGGTCTGTCCACAAAGAGGATGCGTCAGCCAGGGGCTCGGAGCAATGGGAGAGGCAGATAAATGGGGACGGGATGGCAGAGAGCTGGCTGAGAGAGCTCGAGGGCCAGCATGGTGCTGGCAGAGGGGCCCCGTGCACATACCACAGCAGCAAACCTCTGCCAGCTTCCAGATGAGCCTCCACCCCCAAAAAAGACTTGGACCAGAGCCTTGGGAACTGCAGTCGAGGTCAGTGCCAGGACCTGCCAAAGAGGACCCACCCACAGCTACTGCAGTGCTCGTTTTCATCCTCCTTCTGATGTGAACAAGACTTTGAACCCCGCGTCTGGTGTGGCAGCATCAAGCAGACACAGTCTGACATTTCACATGCCCTTTTCTTGTGTTTAGGGTTTCACAATCCACACCCCACTTTTCTTCTTTTTAAACAGAAATACTCAAAACTCATCCTAAAGGGGGAAGGCCCCAACCTCCGCAACTCTATGGGAGCACATTGCCATACCCCATGCATAGCAAGAAAAACCCATGTAAGGACCACAAAACACAGAGTTTGAGGAGCCTATAAGCACTCATGGAGGGCATAAAACAGAGACAAGACCCGGACCTACCTCCCACATCCAAGTCCACCTTGTAGTTGATGGAATGGGTTTGTATTGTCCCCAGCGTGTGCTCCCAGACCCTATTGCCGTACCGCAGACCATCCCCATGGAGAAAGGAAGAACTTGGGTACCCCGTGGCCTGGACTTTGGCCTCGATGGCCCCGTTCTGGTAGAAGATGAAGTCCCACACGTAGTCGTGGTTGCCCAGAGACGTGATGGACCGCAGGACCAGCGCGGAGTTGACCAGCCCGCCGTAGTAGAGCGACTGCAGGTTGGAGAAGTGGCGCCGCAGCGGGGAGCCCAGGTTCTGCTCGAAGACGCAGAGGGCGTTCTTAATCGTCCTGACGTCCTGCGAATGGGCGAGGTAGTGCACGTCCACGTAGCTCGCCAAGTAGGGGCAGTCGACCCCACGCACCAGCGGGGAGCTGTAGCGCCCGATGCCGAAGCTCCCGTCCATGTACCGCGTCGACATCCCCCCGGGGCAGTTGGAGCCGTACACCGACAGCGCCTCCTGCACGCTCAGCTCGTAGACAACCCTCTCCCCCTTGTAGCGGATGTCCAGCAGCCGCAGGCCCGTCTTCGCGCTCATCCCAAAGGCGAAGCTCCACGCCTGGAAGGCGACGTGGTTCTTCCTCAGGCTGTAGCGGGGGCCTTGCGGCTCGTACTGCAAGGGGAACGTCGTAGCCCAAGGCGCTCGGGGTCTCATGGATGAGAAGTCCCCGTCCGGTGCCACTTTCCTCACCTTCTCCACGCTGATGCGGCCCTGCACGTAGGCGCTCTCCAGCTGAGCCATGTCCCTGTAGTACTGCCCGTTGTAGAAGACCCTGCTGACCGCCCACTGGCCCACGTCCAGGCTGCCGTGGTCCACCAGCACCTCCAGCCCCACGGGGTGCAGGAAGAACCCGCTCACGTTCTGGAACACGACGAACCACGACTTGCGGTCCCCGGACCTGAACCCGTGAGGAGCCGTGCTTTGAAACGCCACGTTGGTGCCGTCGTAGTCAAACACTTCTTGCAGGAAGGTGGGGGCTGCAGCGAACGCCACCACCTTCAGGAAGGCTCCCACCTGCTCGTACTCGCTGCCCAGCATCGGTCTGCGGTGGTACGGCACCTTCCTCCGGTACTTCTGCACCGTGACGTCCCGGTGATATGTTGGCACTGGCAGAGGCCCCACCACGTACTCGGTGATGTTGGGGTTTGCCTGGTTGCCAAAATACAGCACAGCCAGCGCCTCCCGGGGTGGGCGATCCCCCCCTGCATCCAGGAACTGCAGCACCTCCGCCTTGGCAGGGAGCTGCACGTCCACGGAGGCGATGCAGTTGTCGGAGGGTTTGGCACGCGAGGCATCCACCAGTGGCACCCCGAGGCTGCCCTGCAGGTACCGCACCACCTGTGCCAGCTCCTCAGGTGTCAGATCGGCAAAGACCAAGCTCTGGCTCCGGGATCCCGTCTTGTCTGCGCTGCGGGGCTGGGATTCACATCCAGGCGATTGCCTCCCTCTGCTCAGCAGCATGCAGGAGAGAATGAAGATGACCACCGCAGCCCCGAAGAGGAGGACGTAGGGGAGCCTGGGGTTCATCTCTCCGAGCGTTGAGCCAGCACGTGGGGCTCGGCTGCGGCGTCCAGACTGCGTCCCTCACCTGCAGCCCAAGCTCTTAACTCAGTCGCTGGCCGTGGGCGTGCAGGCGTCGCTTCCGATGTGGGGAGGAAACCTGGAGCTCACCGGCGACTCCGCGCGCAGCTCCCAGCCAGTTCTGCCTGTTCCCTCCCCACCCCGGGCGCACCGAGCTGGGCAGCTGGCGCCCGACTCCTGCCCCGGGTTACCCAGCGGTTTCCCTGCTACAGGGCGTTTGCTCATCCCAGTGCATCTCCCGGGACGCCCTGTCCCATCTCACGGATGCTCCGTGGATCTGACACGCACCCCACGGGGCCAGCGTCCTGCTCGAAGCACGAGCTGCCCAGATCCAGCACTCCTCCTGCCTGCCTCGTCCTGTGCTGGACCAAGGAGCTCGGTGGGCTGCGAGGGCTGTGGGTGCGGGATGGGGAGCACGGCGATGCCACGGGGCTGGCTCGGCTCGGTTGGCTCCTTCTGCAAGCAACACGGGCACCCCGTGAGCTGGGCCTGCCTGGTGCTCCTGGAGAGCCCGAGAGCCCCCGGCTCCCCAGCACCACCACAGCTCCTCTCCCCGTCACCTCCGAGTCCTTCCCAGCCCTGAGGGAAGGGACCTGGCTGCTCCAGTTCTGGCGCTGGTGCTCCAGAAGGGCTGAGATGGGAGGAAGCTCCCTGGCGTTTGGAGATCAGGCGGCGTTTGCCAAACCCCAACAGTAACTGCGAGCAGTAAAAGCTGCAGGCGGAGGGGCTCACGGGGACGGCAGCTCACGGGACTGATCCAGCCCCCTCCAGCCCCTCTCCCCCCACCAGGACCCTCGGGCAGGAGCCAGCAGGGACACAAAAGGGCCTGAAGGGGAAGGCTGTGCCCTTCTGTGTGCACACCCGGGGGGGGGGCACAGCCCCTCCTTTGCCAGAGCCCCTGCAGCCAGGGGGGTGCCAACAGCTCCTGCGAGGGCAGCCCCACATTAGGGACAGCCAAAGACAGCTCACCCGGCCACCACAGCCCTCGTCACAGCAAGCTGGCAAGTCCACAGCTCGAGGCATAGGTCAGGGGCTGAAACCACGACAGCTCTGCACAAATTTTCCACCACTGCGCTAATTTAGGAGCTTCTCGTTTGTCTCACTGCCAGCCAGGGAACACTCACCCGTTTCCCCTGCAGGTCCCACGCCAGCCTCAGACTGGGATGCGAGGAACCTGTGCTGGAGAGGCTCTGCTGTGCCCTGCCCTGGTTTTGCTTTACAGGATTTGGGGTTGGGAGGACTCCTCTCAAGCACCACACGCTGCTTCTAACCCCGGTGCTTGGGACAAGCTCTGCTCTCCCTTTCCCTCGCCAAGTGGACCAAGGCTGGGGCTGATACAACTCTCCAGAGCTTTCCAGCCAGGGCTCTGGGTCTGTAAACAGAGCGGGGAAAAGCAGGGACACAGCAGGGACACAGCAGCCACAGCTTTGGACCTTGCCACCGCGCAGAAACTCTCTTTTAGCACATTTGCCAGCCTTGTTTACAGGAAGGGCACCGGTGTCAGCCCTGCTTTCGGCCACGGATGACAGCCACAGCATTTCTCAAGGCCACACAAATCCCGGGGACGGGGGGGCACAACCCTGCTCCACGCAGAGGACGCGTGCCACTCCTGACCCGGTGTCACCTGCAGCTCTCGGCCACCAGCCCCGCGCTCAGCAGGGCTGAGAGGAGCTGAATTTCTTCTCCAGCGGGCACAGACGCAGCCTCCGACCCGCTGGTGGTCTTGCAGATTTTCTCCCGAACCTTTCACAGGAGCAGGTTTCGGGGACAGACACCCAACGCTGCCAGTCGGTGCCTGCTGCACCCGGTGCTGCCCCGGCACCGTCCTGACCTGCGGGTTCTGGATCAGTCCCGGAGGGGAAATAAACCCCATGCATCCATCCCACGCATCCCAGCGTGGCCGTTTCGCCCTTGGCTGCAGCAGAGAGCTGCTCCTGCTGGGACCTGCTGCCAAAAGCCCTGCCCGCACGGAGGAGTGGGGATTTCTCCCTCTCTCTGCAACAGCTCCGCAGCTCGAGGCTCAGGATCCAGCTGAGGAAGGTTTCCTCAAAAGGGAGGCAGGGACCGAGCTGCCAGAGGTCAGCCCCGCGGTGCTGCCACCCTGCCGCATGCCGGGAAGAGGAGGCACGGACGGGACTTTTCCGAGTTGTAAGTGAAGTCCCAAAGCAGCGCCAGGCGTCGCAGGAGCGGCTCACACCTCCCCTCCTGCAGACAGCGCCGCGTCTGCCCTGTCTGTCTGGCCACGCTTATGGCAACACACCCCGTGCCAGACGTGAGGCCTCAGGGAAACTCAAAGGTTTGGCAGCCGCTGCCTTTCCATGCTTTCCCCCGAGCTGAACACAGAGCTCCCAGACAACTCGCTCTGCCTCCCACTCCATGACCTGGACAGACTATTGAACACATAGAAAAATAATTTTGCAGTGAAGTAAGAGGTTGAGAGAGCGAAAAAGCAGAGATCAGATGTCAGTTAGGAGGGACTCCACGGACCAGGAGGCAATCCCCTCAAAAGCTCTGGGGTTTACCACGGTAACAGCAGGAGTTAGGGGAAGACCCAGACCTACCTCCCACATCCAAATCCACCTTGTAGTTGACCGAATGGGTGTGAATCGTCCCCAGCGTGTGCTCCCCGACCCGATTGCCGTACCGCAGACCATCCCCATGGAAAAAGGACGAGCTCGTGTACCCCGTGGCCTGGACTTTGGCCTCGATGGCCCCGTTCTGGTAGAAGATGAAGTCCCAAATGTAATCATAGTTGCCCACGGTCGTGACGGACCGCAGGACCAGCGCGGAGTTGACCAGCCCGCCGTAGTAGAGCGACTGCAGGTTGGAGAAGTGGCGCCGCAGCGGGGAGCCCAGGTTCTGCTCGAAGACGCAGAGGGCGTTCTTAATCGTCCTGACGTCCTGCGAATGGGCGAGGTAGTGCACGTCCACGTAGCTCGCCAAGTAGGGGCAGTCGACCCCGCGCACCAGCGGGGAGCTGTAGCGCCCGATGCCGAAGCTCCCGTCCATGTACCGCGTCGACATCCCCCCGGGGCAGTTGGAGCCGTACACCGACAGCGCCTCCTGCACGCTCAGCTCGTACACAACCCTCTCCCCCTTGTAGCGGATGTCCAGCAGCCGCAGGCCCGTCTTCACGCTCATCCCAAAGGCGAAGCTCCACGCCTGGAAGGCGACGTGGTTCTTCCTCAGGCTGTAGCGGGGGCCCTGCGGCTCGTACTGCAAGGGGAACGTCGTAGCCCAAGGCGCTCGGGGTCTCATGGATGAGAAGTCCCCGTCCGGTGCCACTTTCCTCACCTTCTCCACGCTGATGCGGCCCTGCACGTAGGCGCTCTCCAGCTGAGCCATGTCCCTGTAGTACTGCCCGTTGTAGAAGACCCTGCTGACCGCCCACTGGCCCACGTCCAGGCTGCCGTGGTCCACCAGCACCTCCAGCCCCACGGGGTGCAGGAAGAACCCGCTCACGTTCTGGAACAAGACGTACCAGGTGGCCCGATCTCCAGACTGGAAGCCACGGGGAGCAGCAGTCACCGCTGCCAGGCTGGTCCCGTCGTACTCCATCACCTGACGCATGAAGGACGGAGCCGCGGGGAACACCCGGCTCTTAAAAAATCCTGCAATTTGCTCGTACTCGACAGCCAGCGTCGGTCTGCGGTGGTACGGCACCTTGCCCCCGTACTTCTGCACCGTGACGTCCCGGTGATACGTCGGCACCGGCAGAGGCCCCACCACGTACTCGGTGACGTTGGGGTCTGCCTGGTCCCCGAAGTACAGCACGGCCAATGCCTCCCGGGGCGGGCGATCCCCCCCTGCATCCAGGAACTGCAGCACCTCCGCCTTGGCAGGGAGCTGCACATCCACGGAGGCGATGCAGTTGTCGGAGGGTTTGGCACGCGAGGCATCCACCAGCGGCACCCCGAGGCTGCCCTGCAGGTACCGCACCACCTGTGCCAGCTCCTCGGGTGTCAGATCGGCAAAGACCAGGCTGCGGCCGTCCTCCGGGACCTCGGGCTCCGGGGGCTGGTGCTGGCAGGTGCCAGGAGCTCGTCCCCTGGTCAGCAGGACACAGACCAGGGCGAAGATGGTGGCAAAAGCCAGGACGAGGAGGATGAGCGCGGTTTTCATGTGCATGCCTGCTGCTGGTCCTCAGGCTCTTCCCGAGCAGGGTTTCTAACTGCTGCCTCTGTCAGTTTAACGCTGCACTGGATGGATTAGCACGGAGAGCACAAAAGGCTGGGAGAGGCGAGGGGAGGAGATCTGAAATTCGTTGTGACCAGAAAGGGCAGACCTCACTCAGCTGCAGCCTGCTCTGAGTTCCTCCAGGAGCAGTGCCCTGAAAGAACCAGTGGAGATGCGGGGTCAGTGACTCAGACCAGCTTCACATCATTCCGTTACTTTTTCAGTCCAGCCCAGCTTCCTGAGGCTGCTTGGAAAAGCGAGGATCCTGCAGTCAGCCCGAGGTGGCTGGGACCACTGCGAGCCTCTCACAGGCTGCGAATTGTTGCCACCCTGCAAATTTCACTTTGCAACTCACCGAATTTCCTTGTTTACCGGGCTGCTTCCTTGTAAACGTTCCCCCTGGCAGCACCATTTCGAGCTTGGAGGTGCTTTTTGTTTTACTTTTTAAAATCTTCCACGTGGAAGCCTCTGCTGAGAACACATCCATCTGTGTAGTAGCAGGGAAACTTTGGCAGGCACGGAGAGATGTAGTTCAGGACGAGATTCAGGTCCCAAGGCGCTGCGAACAACTAGCCCTTAGTTTGCACCTCCGAGCAGCCCTTCACTAATGAATCCCCCCGAATTCCACTGAAACGAGACCAAGCAGCTTTTGCCTCTGCCTCAGATTCAAACGCAAACCGAGGCGCAGCTTCGGAGGAGTTCCCTCGAGGACAAGGCCAACCTTGTTCCTCCAGGAGAGCCTCCCGAAGATGGTGAGAGCCGCCCTCAGCCGTTGGTGCTCTCGGAGCATCCCCGACAACCCTCGGCCGAGCAGCTGCTGGGGGCAGCCGAGACGCGCCGCAATCCCTCTGCCTGCCCCCGAGCCGGTGCCGAGAAGCACGAGGAATCCAAGAGCACCAAGGCTGGAGAGATTCGACCCAACGTTTCCACTCCAGCTGCCAGCCTCACCTCGCCTCACCCGAGCCTTCCCTTCCTCCTCCTCTGTCAGAGTTTCCTGGTGGGAGACGGGCCCTCCTCCAGCCCGCAGCTCTGCCGCGCGCCTTGCCCTGGGCTCGGCCTCGCTTACCAGAAGATACCACGCTGGCAGGCAGAAAGCCCCGTGGCTTTAGGACACGCTCCATTATCCTCACCACCGTGGGCAGCTCGCAGCCTTCTTTAGCCTCAGCTGCAGCTGGGCAGGCAGGGGAGAAGCACGGCCGCTCTGCGTCAGCACAACTCGCCTCTGCTCGCCTGCTGGTGCGCCAGCAAAGCCCCCGGAGCCACGGCAGTGCTTTCACGGGGCCGGAGAAGGGATCACTCTGCAGACACAAGCAATGGGAAGAGGCAGGACAGGTGATAAAAGAGCCTCTGCTATGCAGAATGCGACAGGTTTCAGCTTTACTCTGCTCTCACCGCCTTCCCACCAGCCTCTGATGGCAGGAGGAGCCTGAGCAGCCCCAGATTGAGCACCCGAGTGTCGATTTCCAAGTCAGTCTTCCAATCTGTGAGGTCAACAAGGCTTCGAGGGTTACTTGGGGTTAGGGTTGGAAGAAGAATTCCCTTCTGGTGCAAGCCTAGAGCACGGCACTCCATTTCAGGGGTACCACCGAGCTGGGACTGCTGCACAAAGCCCGGAGGCTGCAGGCACCACGTCCACATTTCCTTGAAGTACAAAGGAACAGCTAATTTACTCTCGACTTCGCCTCTTGGGTTTGCATCCCAAGGCCCCAAAAAGCCGAGCCATATGCTGCAATTACAGCCTGTCATTTGCCGGGCAGCACAGCCGTAGTTTCAGAGAACTGGAGAAGCTCCACAGGCCGTGCGCTGCCCCGCAAATCACAACTCAGCCCTGCAGCCTGCCTGTCAGAAGGCTGAAAATAAAGTGTGGGAACGCTTATTTCTGTGCACGCCGGGTATTTGGAAGGCAACAAAAGCACAGAAGCCCCAACCTGCACTGACGTCCCCGTGACGAACGAGCCCACAGCACAGGGCCGCAGGGCACAGCTGGCACGACCGAAGCTCCCTGTGCCACCTCTGCCACGGGTCTCACATTTAATATCACATTATTTAACACCATTTCTGCTGTACTTTTCAAGCTGAAGGCTTTTTTAAAGTCTGTTACAAGAATCAGCCTGCGCTTTCGGGAGGCTGTTTCAGAACAAACACGAGAGCCCTGAACCCGTCCCCACCTCGCAGCAGCGAGCTCAGGAAGCTGAGCAGTTCCCTGAGCCTGCAGAGCCACGAAACCTGCACCAGCACCAAGCGATGCAAAGCCATCGGGGATCTTTAAGGGCCACGCAGGAGCTGCTGGTGCACCTTCTTCTCCAGAAGAAACCCGAGGCAGCTGAAAGCAAACCTAGAATTTTATAAATTACACGTCTCGCCACCAGCAGCGCAACTTGTTTACGACCTGTTTGGTGCACATACCTCGCCTCAGCTGGCCAGGCTGACTGCCCCGTACCCAACACGGAGCATTTCCCCTCCTGCTGTTTATTTTGGCAGTTTATTTAGGGGCTGCCATTAGCGCAGCTTCCATGTGGTGAGCTGCCCGCGCCTCCCAAACAAAACACGGCAGCGCTGAGCTTGCTGCGCTTCGCTCACGCAGAAAGGTGGAGGTGGCAAAAAACAGTCCCCGAAATTTATAGAAACCAAAAGCAGAGACAGGCAGCCTCTGGCTCAAGGAAACTCTGAGTCAGCGGCTGCCATGCAGCTGGGAAAGGCGTACAGTAGAGAAAAATCCTTGCCAGTTCCCCCTGATGTGAGTGCGAAGCTGACGCCAAGCCAGACCTCGTCCCCTGGCGTACTCCCACCCTCATCTCGTTTGGTCCGCTCGTGTAAAGCTTTCTGGTGGAAATTGCTTGACCCTTACTCACACTGGCTGCACTGTTTGTGCCTGCACGCCACCGCTGTGCTTTTATTCTCCTTCCACAGCTTTAACCTGCACTGCAAATAGGAGCTGCGACGTCTCCAGAAGCTGAATGAGAGCCCTGACAGCGCCCTGGAGGGCAGAGCAGGGACCTCTGCAGCGAGGGGTGAAAATCCCACAGAAACCCTCCCCTGCTCCTGCAGGTGGACCACGCTCCCTGCCAACACCCAGCACAGCAGTCCTGAGTGCTCCATCCCTCACGGGGCTCCCTGCGTGCCCCCTTCCTTCCTTCTGGCCACGGTGAGGTCCCCCTGCTGCTGCACCACGTTGAGTCCTGCCCACGGCAGCCCCTCCAGCCCCAGGGCCTGGTGTTTTCAGCTCCGTTCCCCCCCCTTCCCTGAGCAGCAGGGATTTGCCCACACCACAGGAAGCACCGTGAGGCAGGAAGGGGCCATCCACAAGCTGCTGCTGCTGCTCTGAGCAGGAAGATTTCCACCAGGCCAGGGCTCACCGGGCCACCCGCAACTCCTCGGGCTGATCGTGGGCCCCACCTAGCGGCACCCAAGCCGGGGAGGGACGGAGCCTCGGTGTCACAGCACGGGCTGGACACCAGCAGCTGGCAGAAGGGCGCCAGGGGAACACGACTGACACGAAGCCGAACATCGCAGAGCATCCCTGCAGCACCGGCTGCGGTGCAGCCTACCTGGGGATGAGGCAGCGAGAGCAAGGCCGTTCCTCTGAGCAGAGCAAGGGATGCTTTGGCTCATGGAGATTAGGGAGAGGAGGTTCCTTTGGCAGTAGGTGAGCATGGAAGGTACTGCGTGAGGAATTCAGGCGCCTGCCCCACACAGCAGGGATGTGGGAGCAGCCCCGCTGCAGCTCTCTGAGCAACGTCATGCAAATCCCTTGCGTCTGTGTGACCCGACACGGCCTGAGTGCGACACACAGGGGAAGAACGGAACCGATCACATCAACCCCAGGACCCTGGGCCTAACGTATGGCACGCTGAAGGGATAGGAAGGACCTACAGGGCAACACACGGCAGCATACAACAGGCAAAATGAGGAATGAGAAGGCAGGGAAGGAGCGATTGGATGGGAGAAAGGCAGGACTGAGGACAGACACTGACATGGCACAGCGTGTGGAAGAGCTCGGTATCACAGACAAGGGGCTAGCTTAAAAGAATTCAAAGTACCTTATTTTAATTTCTTGACATGGTAAAAGTTTACATACTTTCATCTGGCAAAGAGAGCCCGACAAATTAAAAGGAATCGATACAAAGAAACACAAGGGGAAGTGCTGCTCCCAGACAGCAGCTAGAACGCAGTTGGTTTGTTACTGAATATTTATTAGTGGGAAGACTAAGAGTTGACTTACTACAAACAACAACAGAAGAGTCTATAGAAAGGGCCCGCGGCCCTCCACACTCTGGGCAAATCCCTGGGAAACCAGCAAGAGACAACATGGCTCTTAGAGGTGGAAGCAGAGGAAACAAAAACAAGTTAAAAAAAAAAAAAAAGAAAAAAAAAAAGAAGGGGAGAAAGTTCATTCCATTTGTCACTGTTGTTACACTGAAGTTAACACAACTAGGAAGGCTACTGCACAATAAGAATATACGGGTGGAACAGCGAGACCCGGGAAACAGCGAGGTTCCAGAAACAAATGGTTTTAACATTCCCTGAATGCGGGACTGAAGTAGAAATACTATAAATAAGAAACTTTTGGAGCCTGCAGCGTTATGGGACCACTTCCCACACACAAAAACTTGACGCAACACAACCAGTCATTTCCAACGGGGTTTGTAATGGACCATGAAACGTTCCAGTGGCTTAGAGACGCCAGGCACGCCAGGGTGCCCTTTTGCAGGGGAAAGACTAAAAGGTTTGCAGCGGCACCGGGTGGCAATCGGCCATCCTCAGCCCCAAGCACCGGCCGTCGGGGCTGGCCTGCTCCACGGGAAGCACTGCCAGGAGACAGCGGGTCGCAGTCTGACCACGCGTGGAGACTGCTGTGGGTTTGGTATCAGAGCTCCAGGCCCTCCCT
The DNA here is from genome assembly GCA_963989345.1 of Clangula hyemalis. The sequence goes on from OZ022448.1 coordinate 2,890,287, forward strand.
TCTCTCAGCCTGGGCAAAAACCAGCTCGTGCTGAAGGGACACCAGGACACGTGTGGAGTTAACGTTGGTTTTAGCCATGGATGTGGCTCCAGGCAAGCTGCCAACAGCAGCAGAAGCCACCTGAGCTCGCAACCAGCCAGTACAGCGACCAGCCCCAGTGCCAGGCACCACCTCGAGCTCTGCACTCACCTGAGCAGATCTGACGAGGCAGAGACAGACGAGGCAGGCTCTGCCCAGTCAGGAAAACGCCAGGAAATGATTACAGACCTCGCGGTGGGGCTGGAACGTGGCTGTGGCCACCAGCCCAGAAGGGGCAGGGTCCCCTGTCCTTGCAATTAAGTCAGTGCAGAGCATTGGCAGAGGGGCTGAGCTGCAGCCAGCAGGGACGAGAGCTGGCTTCCAGCCACTGCACCGCCACCCGGGCTGGGGCTCGCGCTGGTCTGCCCCGCTCCCAGAGACCCCAGGGAAGCCTCCAGCCAAAAATGGGCCAGGACACGGGCTTGGTCTCTACTGGAGTTCCTACTAAGGTAGGAAGAAAGGCATGAAGGAATGATCCTGCCTGGCTGGTGCTCTCACTCTGCAGTAGCCTCAAGGGCATCCCAAAGCAGCAAGGCCGTTTCGTTACCAGTTACTAGAGGGAGGGAGAGCTCCTGAGACCTGAATAAAACCAAATCACAAAACTAGGCGAGAATTTCTTTAGATTTTAACTAAGAATGCAATACTATTTCCAGCCAGTTTCCCATCTCGATAGTCACGTAACAAACCAAGGCAATGACGGTCTTTAGTTGACTGAACAGTTCTCAAGTTCAAACGTTGACACTTAATAGAGGGTCTCAGCATTGCTGCTCCGAGGCCTCTTGATCTTCTCAATGTTTTTAAGGATCATGTCATGCAAAGTGACCTGCAAGAAGGGAGAACACAACTCAGAAAAGAAGGGGGAAGAATCCTTTAGCATTCTGCTTTCACAACAAGCCCTGATTAGAAGAGCAGCACTGCTCACCCTGGCACTGCTCTCAGCCCCTGCTTCACGCATCTAACACAAAAATCACGTATCTAACATCAAAAAGAGTCTAGGAATGGGTTGTACTGCCCGCAGAATTTAGGATCGCAGGTTCCCACAGGAGTGGAAGGAATATTTTGTGCTAGACTCCTGTGAATGCTCAGCTGGAAACCCCTGTGTGTCTCTGGAAGGTGGTGAGGAAGCAGCAAACACTGAGCTCTTCTCATCGGAGCCAAATCAGACCGGGCGTAGTCACAGGGAAAGGGGAAAGCAGCAAAAGGATCAAAAGGGCTCCCTAAATTGCCATGCAGGAAGCCAGGGGGAGCTCTGGCTTTCCACTTACATATTGATTCCTCAGCTCTGAAATGATCAGGCGCAGACTAATGTACTCCTTCTCGTCGATCTCCGTCACGGTGCGGCGGTAGTCCTCCTACAGAGAGCAGACGCGCAGCTAAGCGGCCCGAGGTCAGGCGTGCCCCCTGCACACCACACCAAGCTCCTGCCTTTTACAAAGGACCCCCCCCCCCCCACTTCTCTAACAAAGACCTTCTCCATCCTCATACAGCCCCCCCATTTCCCACAGGACCCTCCTTCTCCAGGACAGGGACGAGCGGCCCAAGGAGTCCCAAAAAGCAGCGGCAGGTAACGCGCGGAGCTCCGCTTCCCCGGCTACTTACCACGTGAGGGTACTTAGCTATTTTGGAAACCAACTTTGCTCTTGTGATATAATATCTGGTAGGAAAACGGAGAGACTAAAGGTCAGACAAAGAGCACCGAGATTTTTTTTTCCGGCCCAGCCTGCCCTAGAAAAGTTGGGGCATCTTCCCCAGGCAGGCTGCTTTTCCCAAGAGGACTTCGCAAAAAGCTCGGCTTTTTCATACCTAGAAATCTGGTCCAGGTAGGATGCTGCCTCACTCTCCACAGTTCGAAGCTCAGCAACTGTTTCCTCCTGCATGGGAGGACAAAGAAGCCTTATCACGAGACTGCAGCTGGCCTTCAGGGCTCTGAAAGCAACCTGTCTTGGTAGTTTCACGTCACGCTCAGGTTTGGGTTTTAAAACCTAAGCCAGTCCCATGATTGCAGCCAGAAACCATCAAATGATTCAGAGGAACCCCAAACCCATGTTCCTGGAGCACAGCTCCCTGCTGCAGCAGGGCTTGCAGCCAGGGGTGCCTCACCTGAATAGAAACACCAAAGTTGTTTCCATCTTCTATCCTGGGGATGAGAAGCTGCACCCACATTTTGACCTGCAGCGGAGAGATCACAAACCAGATCAACGCCAGGATCTTCACAGGGACCTCTCAAGCCCCCTAAGGCCCTGCAGCTCGTGATGAAGCCCTACAGGTCCTTCATGCTCACGACACTTCTGAGAAAATTGTTTCCCACATGGCTGGGATGCCACACAAGCCGGCACAAGCACGGCTTCCCACGAGAAGCTCTCCTGGCTGTGCCAAAGCAGCTCGCAGCAGGCGTCTGACCGTGCAAAAGGAGGGTGAAGAAAGACCCCGGGGAAGGAGCCTGCACAACAGCCATCCTCCTCCTCCACGAGCTGTGCCAAGGAGCTCCCTGGGGGCTCAGGAAAAGAACATTTCCCTACACCTACCTCCCAGCCACCTCTAGAACGTGCTCTGAATCCTGAATTTCCTCATTCACAGAGACAGAGGGCGCTGCTCCTGCTGCTCTGAGCAGCTTTGCCTCGCTAGGCTCAGAAGCCCCCTGGCGTCCCCGCTGCCCCAGCGCAGAGCTGCAGCCCGTACCCACCGTGTTACACTTCTCGATGAGCAGCCTGATCTCCGGTTTCACTTTCTCGATGATGTCCACCAGCTGCTGGTTGCTCTTCAGCATCCCGTTGGGCATCACAAACACTTTGGTACCTACGGGGGCAGAGGAGACAAACAGCTCCCCGTCAGCCCCCCGCGGCAGCACGGGGAGAGGAGCATCTCCTGCGCCAGGAGATCACACCCAAGGGTCCACCCGAGCTTCTCGTCTCCCGTAAAGGCCAGCAGCAGGCCCTGGGCCAGGCTAGAGTTAACCTGTGGGGAAGGGGATATCAGGCACGGGACGGCAGCGATTACCACAGAAGAAGGAAGAGAGGAAACACGGAGCTTAGATAAGGGCTGGAGAGCTCCGGGCTGCTGAGGCTAGGCACAGAGGATTTTCCTGGTGCACGTGTAAGAGGTGTTTCTGCCTCGGCTTAATCCAAAGCCTGGCCCCTGCCTCCAGGCGAGGAAAGCTTCTAGCACAGAGCCACGGGGAGGCCAGCTGCCTGGCAGCCAAGCTCAAGCTAGCGCTACTTAACGCCTATCAGAGAAATCCAAATCATGCTTCTAAGAGCTGGAACCCGACTCTTCCGCAACAGAACATCCATAGGCCAGGCCCTGAGCTTCCAGGACAGGTCTGCATGAGCAGCAGCTGCTATCAGGACAGTGAAGTGAGGGCTCTTGAGATTTCACGGCCCTAAAGGCACGGCGCAGGGGGCAGGGAGCAACAGAGAGACTTGGGGACTCTTACCCTGAAAGGTCTCTTCGCGGTCTTCCAGCTTCCTCTTTTTCATATTTGGCTAAAACACACAAAACGTTTTACTCACAAACTAATCGGCCGCTACCACAGCGTCACAAAGGAAACAAGGAAAACGGCAGCATCCCTGCTGGGCTCCTGGATTCTAAGCACTCTCCTTTAAAAACAACGGAGGGCTGCCAAGTACGGCTTCACCTCCAGCAGACCTCCCAGGCTCCAGAGCCCGATTCCTACAAGCCTTTGGGAGAGCCACGGCGTGCTGTTAAACAAGAAAACCCCAACCCCACGCAGAGCAGGCCATGCAGTTTTAATTATCAGCAGCGGGGATCTCGGCCAAGAGAGAAACCTTACCCCGTCCAGTCCGTCGTGGCTGTTGGTGAGAAGAATCGGGTCAGGCACTGGGAGGTTCATGTCCGAATGGATCTGGGTGAGATCATGAATATTCAGGATGGGCTCCTGGAAAACAAGGCAGGTTGGGTGTTTAATGAGGAGTTAACAGCTTCTGGCCCACCAGGCGCAATAAGGCAACAAAAACTTGCAGATCTCTCCCTGAGCCGACCACAAAATAAGAATGAACGAGGAAAATATCTGACAATGGGCCCGTGGAGAGGCCTCCCTCCGGCCCAGAGCAGAGCGCCAGCTCTTGATTAGGATCGAGGCCATTGTCTGCATGCTCTGGAGCCCCACAGCATCACGAAGGATAGCCCAGAGACGCTGAATACGTAGGAAGGGTGAGCATGCTGATCACACAAAGAGAACTGGAGAAGGAAGCACCCCCTCTAGAGCTAACAGAGCTCCAGTGCATGCCAGCAGCTGAGCCGCTGCTTTATTTCTTTGTGATGGGGTGAAACACACCAGGAAGTGCAGGGGAAAGGCCTGTCCCTGTCACCTCGCTTTTCAGCGGGCTGCACGAAAACGAAAAGCAGGGCAGAAGACAACGTGGATCTTACTTTGAGGAACCCATCGAGTTCTAACAGCTTCTTTGGGAAAAAGTTTGCCACCAGATCTTCAGCCTGAGAGAGAAAGAACAGACGGTGAGGTGAAACTACCACGAGCAGACAAGTACACCGGGGAAATGGGCTGCCCCGAGACAGGAAACAGAAGAGGAGGAGTTCTGCTAAGAGGCCTCACACAAAGCCAAAAGGGGAAAGATGTCAGGAGAGCCTCAGGGCTGTAAAACCTCGCTTCAGTCTCTGACTGAAGCCCTGAGCGCTGCTACGTTTACAGAAAGGACTCAAATCACAGCAGAGTGTGTTGGGCAGACGCACCCAGGCAACCCCTTTGCCCTGTCACACCCCAGGCAGAGGGATGCTCACCTCGCTTGTGATCCGCTCCCTGAAGGAATCGACCTGCGGAAGAAACAAAGCAGCAGTTAGGAATCGCTCCCAAAAGGAAAAGAAAGAAAGGGAGGGCTTAATGGAAGCCGAGCACTGCTCTGTGGGGCGGTGGAGATCACCTCCAGCCTGAGCCGTGCAGCTCTCCTTGCTTTTATGAGCTGGGGAAGCCCCTGGGCGGGATGAGAGGAAGGTACAGCTCGGTATCAGCCGAGCACTGCTCTGTGCAGCAGCAGAGAGCAGCCTCAGCCTGAGCCCCGGGCTTCCCCTTGCTTTTAGGAGCTGATAGACCTCCCTCAGCCTGAACACTGCACTTCTCCTCGCTTTTAGGAACAGGAAGACCATTTGCAGCCTGTATCTTTCAATTCTCCTTGTCTTTACAAGGCAGGTACACCACCCTCAGCCTGAATCCTGGGCTTCTCCTTGCTTTTAGGAACAGATAAACCTCCCTCAGCCTGAACCTTGCATTTTTCCTTGCTTTTCTGAGCAGGTAGTCCGCCCTCAGCCTGAATCCTGGGCTTCTCATTGCTTTTATGAGCCGGTAGACCTCCCTCAACCTAAACCTTGCATCCTTCCTTGCCTTTATGAGCTGATAGACCACCCTCAGCCTGAACCCTGCATCTCTCCTTGCTTTTCTGAGCAGGTACTCCACACCCTCACCCTGCATCCTGGGCTCCTCCTTGCTTTTCTGAGCAGGTACCCCCCCCCCTCAGCCTGTACCTCGCGCTTCTCCTTGCTTTTAGGAGCAGGCAGCCCCTTCGCAGCCTGCACCTTCCACCTCTCCTCGCGTTCACGAGGCAGGCGCGCCACCCTCAGCCTGCACCTCGCTTATCTCCTCCCTATTCTCAGCAGGGCCTCACCGCAGAAGCCCCACGCGGGACGAGACGAGGCTCAAATCACCCAGCCCCTTCCAACACCCCCACGGGCCGAGCTCCGCTCAGCGCTCAGAACAACAGCCCGGAGGGGAACCAACGAGGGAAAAACACCCCCGGGGGAGCCTTAACCCAACCGGAGCCCCTCAGCGGAGCATCCACAAAGGCCTCGGGGGCCCGCCGGGGCCGCCGGGCCTAGCCCCGAGGCCCGGGCCGGCGCGATTCGCGCCGGCCCGGGCCTCGGGGCTAGGCCCGGCGGCCCCGGCGGGCCCTTAACGATGGTTGCTGGCGGCGGAGCGCACCTTGAGCTTCACCTCCGGGTCCACCTTGAGCAACGAGGCCATGGCGGCGGGGCCTGCTCCGGGTCTCGCTGCGCCGCGGGGCCGCGCTCTGCTGCCGCCGCCGCCACCACCGGCTACCGCAGCGCCGCCGCCACCGCCGCCGCCGCCGGAAGTGAGCTCGGCGCGGCGCGGCAGCGAATGGGCGGCTGGCTCGCCGCCCACGTGATCGAGGAGGAAGGTCCTGGTAGCGCGGAGGTAGAGAGGGAAATTGGGGGGCGTGTAGGAAAAGGGGGGGGAGGGGGTGTTATGTCCCTGCCAGGACCTGGCGGGGAGGACCGGGTGGGTTGAGGGCGGAAGTGGAAGAGGAGAGGGGCGGAAGTAGAAGGGGAAAAGGGCGGAAGTAGAAGGGGAAAAGGGCGGAAGTAGAAGGAGAGAGGGGCGGAAGTGGAAGGAGAGAGGGGCGGAAGTGGAAGGAGAGAGGGGCGGAAGTGGAGGGCTCTTGACTTCCGGCGGCGGGAGTAATGGCGGCGGTGGGAGCGCGGCGGTGAAGGGAGCCCGGTGGCGGCGGCGGCAGCATGGAGGGGGGGCGGGCCGGCGGCGGCGGCTGCACCACGCAGGTGAGCTTCGTGTGCCAGCGCTGCAGCCAGCCGCTGAAGCTCGACACCTCCTTCAAGATCCTCGACCGCCTCACCATCCAGGAGCTCACCGGTACCGGCAACGGGGGCTCCGGTGGCGGGGTGGGGGGGGGGTGGGACGGGAACGGGAACGGGGCCGGGCCTCGGCCTCTGACGGCTCCTCGCCCCCCCCCCCCACAGCCCCGCTGCTCACCGCCGCTCCCGCCCGGCCCGGGGATGCGCAGGAGGAGGAGAGCAGCGCCCTGAGTGAGGTACGGGGAGGGGGCACCGGGAGGACCGGGGAGGGGGTAGGGGGGGGAGCCGCTGGGCCCCGGTAACGGCGCCGCCTGCCCCCCCTCACAGGAAGGCTTCGCGGAGAGCCGGCAGGACGGCGTGTCCAGGAGGTTCATCCCGCCTGCTAGGTACGGCCGGGATTAGCGGTGGGGAGCCCCCAAACCGGGCACCGGAGGTTTGGGGGGGTGGGGAGGAGCCGTGGGCACTGCCCCTCACGGGGTGCCCCCGGTTTTGCCCCCGTTTCCCCTGGTTTTGCCCCCCCCCCGGTGTATTTAGGGCACCGTTTATCAGTTGTGCATTTTGGCTGAGCCCCAAAACGCTGCCCCCACCTCTCCCCTCCAATAAATTGGGGGCGTTCTCCCCCGACTCCCACATCCCGGTCGCGCCCGGCTCCCCCGAGCCTCCCCCCCCCCCCGGCGCTCACTTCCCGGTGAAATTCGTCCCCAGAATGATGTCGACGGAGAGCGCCAACAGCTTCACGCTCATCGGAGAGGCGTCGGATGGGGGCACGATGGAAAACCTCAGCAGGAGGCTGAAGGCAAGTCATGGGTGGGGGGGCGAGCTCGGGTCCTCGTCAAAATTCGGGTCCTCGTCACCGTCGCCCTTCCTCGACGCTCCGCGAGGTGAAATTTCTTCCGTGACGGCCTTTGAGGTGTTTTTCTTGGTGAATAGTTTAAAAAAAGCTGGTTTTAAATCGAGGTGTGGCTTGCAGGAATGCTCCTGAGAAGGGAAGAGGCGCAGCCGGCTGTCAGGAGCTCACGGGGGGGGAATTTCTCTGCAGGTGACCGGCGACCTCTTTGACATCATGTCGGGGCAGACGGACGTGGATCACCCCCTGTGCGAGGAGTGCACGGACACGCTGCTGGACCAGCTGGACACGCAGCTCAACATCACCGAGAACGAGTGCCAGAACTACAAGTGAGCAGCCTGCTGGCCCCGGGTTCATGCCTGGGGATTTTGGGGGGTCCCCTGGGAGGGCGAGGGCGCGAAGGGAGGCGCCCGCTGCGGTGCCGCGGCAGTCGACGATCTTTGCTCACCCTCTTGTGAAAGATTTTTGCTCCCCATCTCGTTCCTTTTTGCTGTTACATCTGCTCTCCTGGCTCACGGTGTGGAGCCAAGCTAAAAACGTACCGAGGATTAATCCTTGGCGCAGGCAGAGCGGTTTCTGTCGGTGCGCGGGGCCGGGGCCGTCCCGGTGATGCTGTGGCTGCCCTCCAGGAGGTGCCTGGAGATCCTGGAGCAAATGAACGAGGACGATAAGGAGAAGCTGCAAACGGAGCTGAAGGAGCTGGCGCTGGAGGAAGAGCAGCTGATTCAGGAGCTGGAGGACGTGGAGAAGAACCGCAAGATCGTGGCCGAGGACTTCGAGAGGGTCAGGGCGGAGGCGGAGCGGCTGGAGCAGGAAGAAGCTCAGTGAGTGAACTACGCGGTGTGGATTTCGGGTAGATGAGATTAGAAAGGGAAGGGACCTGGAATTAATGCCCCAAACCAAGCGGCTTATAAAACAACCGAATTATAGCACGTGAGCAATTCTCTTTTCCTGTAAGCCTCGTACCCAGCCATGCTTGGTTTCCTTCGGAGGTACCAGAAGGAATACTGCGAGTTCAAGAGGCAGCAGCTGGAGCTGGACGACGAGCTGAAAAGCGTGGACAACCAGATGCGTTACGCCCAGATCCAGCTGGACAAGCTGAAGAAAACCAACGTCTTCAACGCCACCTTCCACATCTGGTAAGGCAGGCGGCGGCAGCATCACTTCAAATCCCTTCACGAAAAGCGAAACTATTTGGTGTTTTTGCGTGTTTTTCGAGCAGGGCCCCGAGCCCCCCGTTGTGCGTGGGTAGCGGGGCGCGTTCCCAGGCGGCCCCGTTTCCTTGGCGTGCTGCCGGCTGTTCCCGCCCGGGTGCTTCTTTATAACCCCTCCTATCGCAGGCACAGCGGTCAGTTTGGCACGATCAATAACTTCCGACTTGGCCGCCTCCCCAGCGTCCCCGTAGAATGGAACGAGATCAACGCGGCCTGGGGGCAGACCGTGCTGTTGCTGCACGCCCTCGCTAACAAAATGGGGCTGAAGTTTCAAAGGTACGCGCAATAAAACCCGCGTTTCCCTTCGGACCCAGAGAAAGGAGCTTAAGGCTCACCCGCCTCTGCCCCGTCTCCTTTCAGGTACCGCCTCGTTCCGTATGGCAACCACTCCTACTTGGAGTCCCTCACGGACAAATCGAAGGTAAGGTCCTGCACGAGCTGGAGAAAAACGACCACGCGCAGCCCAGATCCCTGCTGAAAGGCGCTGAAGACCGAGACTCCGCTCCTGAGAGCGCACCTCTGGGGATTTATGCCCAGGGGAGCCAGCTGCCCTGGTTTCTCCCCCAGGATCTCACTCCACATCCACTCGCTGCCATCCAGGAGCTCTCAAATTACACAAAGCAACTGGCCCGAGGAAATTAACACGATTTGGGAAGACCGTAGGTGATCAGGAACCCGAGTTTTCTCCTGCTAGCCACCAGCACTCATGCAGCAGGCACTTAGCACAAAACCAGCACCACCTATTACACACCACAAAGCGTTTTAAGCGTCCTGTGACAAATTGAAGTCTCATCCAGACCAAAGATCTGCCATGGCAGCGTCTAAAGGGGAATGCTTGGGGTGCCTGAAGCTAATCTCTTTTCCAGGAGCTCCCCTTGTACTGCTCTGGAGGCCTGAGGTTCTTCTGGGACAATAAATTTGATCACGCCATGGTGGCTTTCTTGGACTGCGTGCAGCAGTTTAAGGAGGAAGTGGAAAAGGGCGAAACTCGGTTTTGTTTGCCTTACAGGTGAGTGCTGCTCTGTTACCCGCTGTCCTGCCCTGGCCTAGCCCGCAGCCCCACTTGCTGTTTCTGTCCTGGCTTTCTGGGATCACCGGGTGCTCTGCAGAGTGCAGGATTACCACACTTGCTCTTATTTCACTGGGATTTAAAGCTAGTCCCTCAGGCAAAAGGCTGCGGCTTGCTAGATTTCTTTTAAAGTATTCTTTAGGTAGAAGTTCCTGAGCATCAGATTGAAAGTTTGGTACTTAATATCCCCTTGAAATTAAATGCTTGCTGTACGAACGTGCTAATCAACTTTGTGTGTGACGCAGGATGGACGTGGAGAAAGGCAAGATTGAAGATACCGGCGGCAGCGGCGGCTCCTACTCTATTAAAACGCAGTTTAACTCCGAGGAGCAATGGACAAAAGCGCTAAAGTTCATGTTAACTAACCTGAAGTGGGGCCTTGCCTGGGTCTCGTCCCAATTCTACAACAAGTAACCACGGCAAGAGCTCGTCCTGCCAGCTGTGGTGCCTGCTTCTTGTTGGAGAAACTCAAATCACGATGTCCCGTAACGTTAACCAGTACGAAATGTTTACAATACCAAAAATCCACAAGACACTTTATTGAAAATACCGCTATGAGGAGTAGTATATAGAAAAGCAATATGTAAAGTTCTATCACGGAGCTGAACTGAATTAAAAAAAAATAATAATAATCAGCTGTTAAATAGATGCTAAATAAAGTGGTGTTTGGGGGGTTAGAGAGATGTATATAAGTTATTGTCAAGGTTCAAACTGCCAGCGCCCTGGGGAGGGCTCTGTTACAGCCTAACAGAACGGGGGGGTTAGAAAAGGAAAGTTTCCAACACAGGGAATAACGTGGAAAAACTCCGAAGGTCTGTTTGGTCGCTGCAGCTTGAAATAAAGTATTTTTTAAGTCGTTATCAGCGCTTCTTTTTGCCACGAGGGCTTGACACTGGTCGCTGTGCTATCAGCGATTTGTTAACACTTTCTGTAGCCTGGTCCTGCACAGGGGCACACGGAAAAATGTCACAATAGAACGCGATTCCACCCCGAGAGCTTTCAGCTGGAACCTGAGCACCCCTTAATGCTCAGACAACCGTGCTGAACAGGCCCCTGCTGCCAGGACAAAACAGGGGGGGGGATTTTGTTCTTGCCACAACGCCAGCTGCCTCGATTGAGGTAAGAGCAACCAGGCTTCGGAGCGCAGGCAAAGAGGAACCTTAACAAGCAGCCTGGCATAAATAATTAGGTTTTAAAACAGCAGCAAACACAAACGACAGCCCTGTTTGTAAGGGCTGGGCTGGGGCTTCCCAGCAGAATAACGCTCACGTTGAGGCCTTTTCAAAACAACGCTCTTAGAATAAGTTTTCTGTTTCTTCAAGGAAAACATAATCACAACTGAAACGGCGCAGCTCTTCCAATAAAGCTTTTGGCGCTGGAAAACATAAGCACTGCTTTGTCTGTTACCTTCCCAGCGCTAGCGCACAGCCTAAAATAACGAGCTTCTCTAATTAAAACAGCACACAACAAGTCACAGAACACGCCGTGCTCAGAATCAGAAGAACAAGCCTACTGTTTGGGGTGCCCTGCGCAGTGTCACAGCTGACGGATGGTTAGCAGCAGCGCGGCAGCCCCGCACTGCGTGAGGGATCCAGGTGAGTTCTGCTCAAGAGGCAGAATTCCGTTCTCCGGAGCTTTACTTCCTCTGCTGCTGCTTTGGCGTGGTGCTGCCAAGGACGTGTTTCAGTACCGCGTGCGAAAATTCTAAGATGCTTTGTGAAGTAATGCCCGTAATGCAGTTTAAATGCTCCACAACCTTAAAAAAAAATAATAATAGTACTTATTGACAGTGCTTAAGGGACATTAATTTACAGAGCTACTTCTGAACGCCCCCCAAATCTGACAAGAGCAGCAGGGCCCCACAAACCCCAAGACTAGCGCCTTTGCCAAAAGCTGAAAACTCTCAGTGTGACAGAACGAGAGGATTTTTCTTTAAGGAATTGCTTCTACCAAAGAAGTAAACTGAAAAAAAAAAAAAGCTACAGAATGCAGCTCGCTGTGGTTAATAGGCTGCTTGTTAGAGTATTCAGCAGCAGCCTGGGAAGAAAGCTGTCTTGTGGGATCACTGCTGGTTGTCAGTGAAGCTGCGTCCCTCTGGGTTTGTTCTAGCTGTGCAGAAGCTGAAGCACGAGGAGGACAAGCTGGCAGCAGCGCGAGCGCACGCCTCCCTGCTGAATTGCCGTGCCACAACCCTTTCACCAAGGCGTGCACGCTTCCAGCCAATAAACTGGAAGGGGTCCCCTCCTCCGTGTCACTCCCAGCAGCCTGCCGGTCTCCTGGCTGTGCTAAAACACATAAACAAGCTTCCTTTTTTTTTTCTTCCCCCCTCCATGTGGAGCTAATTTGTTTAGAAACAAGGGTACCTGCTTCCAGTGCTCGGGATTTAGTACGAAAGCGCTTGTGCTGATGATTCCAACTGCCAACAGCATGAAATCTTCCTTTACTGCCAAAAACTTGGCTCTGCACAAGTAAAAGCGTCTCCTGGTATAAAATGATGCTAGTTCTGTAGCTCCAAACCCCCCACCTCTGTAATCCCTGCACAGCCTCCGGCCGTGTTAGCTCAGAGTTAGCTCAGTTTCAATTTCAGATGCTTATTTTAAACGCAAGCCACTTACATCTGCAGTTCACTTGGTGTCGAATTTTCGATGGCAGTCTTCAGTAACGTGTCGTAGATGGCCTCTCTTTCAAGATACAAGAAGTCTAGTAGCTGCACACACATCTGATGCAAGGGCTTTGCAGGATGTAAGCAGCCGTTATGTCCTGGTGTAGAGATCACACGTAATTAGCCATACATTTGGGGTCATTACATTGAATGAGGAAGAGGCACTAGTTACTCTAAGGGAGGGATGAAGATTTCTGGGGAGAACTGCCCTTTGTTTCTGAAGCCTTCTCAATCTCAGCATAATTACACTCATTCTGAGACTCAGGTTGTCAGCTGGGCAAAAAAAAAACGGTTCAGTCATTTTAGAAAACGTGCTCTGAGGGTTTAAACTCAAACATTTACGGATTGGTTCCGGACTGGCTGTCAGACAACGTCCTGCAGATCCATTAAAGACAAAGTTCTCACCTGAAAGGCGAAGTCTGAAAAGTTTCAGGTACCCTCACAGTGTGGAAAGAGATGTAACACGGGACGTTCGTTTCAGCCAGCTCTATTTCAGTAACAGCTCCATTACTCTTAATAAAATCTTTACCATTCTCTCCTAATAATACTCTTACCTAAAACCTCTAGAAGCAACTCAATGTAAGCCAGAGGAGTTGACACATTGATCTGGAACTGCAGAGTTTCTAAAACAGCAAGCTCCGACTCGAGCAGCTCCTGTTTGGTGTACGAGTATTTTAAGGATTGCAGGAATTTTAAAGCTGTGTTGCTGCTAACTATCTGAAGAGGAAAGAAAAAAACACAAGTTATTTTCTATTTCAAGAAAGGCAATAGGACACCCGTTAAAATATTTGCTTCTTGCTTTGCTCCTCCCGTTAAGCGTGACCCACTGCAGTTGTAAGACTGCACATTGACCCAGCTGGCTCCCATGCCTTTTAAGCTGGCATGAAAAATCCAGCTGAGAACTTTTCCTTAGGCTCCTTGTAACCCCACAAACCTTCCCCAGCCAGGGGAGAGCCCTTTGCAGCTGTACGCTTCCCAGCACCCACAGGCTGGGATTCTTAGCGATCTGTACTGGGAACATCTCCTGACAAATTTTTACACGAGGAAGGACAATGAACCAGCCCTAAATGCAAGTAGTTTAGGGCCTCATTTTGCTATGCTTTGCATTTTGTTATCACTCCCGATTTTCAGAAAGAAAACCCATTCTTTAAAGATGTTAGATAATTTACTACAGTACTGAAAATGCTACTGGCAAAAGTTTAGATAGCTTACGTTATAGTGCAAGGAAAGCTTGCTTGCAAGCTGAATGCACGACACCAGTCGCAGCACAAACGTGTCATACATCTGTTCTTTCAGAGAGCTCCGACTGCTGCCTTCTTTGGTGCTTTCCATATTCTCACTGGGGGACTTACAGATTTGCTCTACTTGCTTGATCATAAACCTATGAAAAACACTTTGCTGCTAAGAAAAAAAAGAAGAAAAGCAATTCTGCACGTACACAGAAAATACGTATAGCTATTGACTTGAGCGAAGTAAAAAGGCGAAGCTCTAGAAGAGAAAATTATTCTGTGTTGTTTGAACGACTGGCAAAGGGCAGGGCTGGTACAGCCACATGGGAGACGAGATGCGTGCTTCGTTATCGAGGCGTTTATTACCTTTCAAGCAACTCTACCGCCTGATACCTTGCTGAATGGTCCAAGTGCCATTTTTCAGCCAAAAGGAATATGAACTCTGAAGGGAAAAAAAAAAAAAAAAAAAACAAACATGAAACAGAATGAGTGAGCGTCATTGAATTCAGATGGATGCAGCTCATCAGGCGGCTGCTCCAGCCTCGAGGGGCCTCACCCACGGTCCTGCTCTCCTTGCAGCAGCCGGCCTGGCCGGGCAGCTCGCTGAGGTACCGCTCGTTCTCCTCGGCCAGGCGGAGCAGCGAGGCCTCCATCACCTCAGGGGCCACCCCGCCGAAGAGGGGCTCGGAGCTGTAAAACCTGGGCACCGCCCGGGAGCCCATCCTAGCCATTCAGCCCCGAATTCCAAAAATTAAGGAATTGGGTAATTCCCAGCGCTAATTATTTGGGTAATTCCTTTAATTAATTACTTCGGTCACTCCAGGCAGTGATTACGTGGGTAATTCCCTTGGTTACCGACAGTGGCGGACAGCTGAAGGGGGGTGGCGAGGCCACCGGCCACAAGGGCCCGGCTGGGGGCTGGGAGGCTTCACCCACAGCCTCCGAGGGTCGACGGGGAGAGGAACCGGGGGGGAAGCCCCGGGACCGGGGCCGGGACCGGGGATCCGAGGGGAGGCCGCGACCCCTCCGAGGCCCTCAGGCCCCCATCTCAGCGCCCGCCCGGCCCAGCCCCTGCCAATCACCGCCGCTCCCACCAATCACCTCGCGCCTCTCCCTCCCTCCGCCAGCCGCGTGCCGCGCCGCAGCCAATCACTCGACGCCTCCTCTCAGCGAGCCACCCACCCTGGTCCCTCCCCTCCCTTCCCATTGGCTCCCGCTCCCCCGCGGCGGCGGAAGCGGCGGCGGGGCAAGATGGCGGCGCCCAGGGAGGCGGGCGGGGAGGCGGCGGTGGCGCAGCGCATCGACCCGGCGCGGGAGCCGGGGCTGAGCCCTGAGCAGCGCCGCTTCATGGCGCAGGTGGAGCTCGCCCAGCGCCAGCGAGCCCTGCAGAGGCGGCTCCGAGGCCGCAACGTGCTGCTGGCGCTGGGCATCGGCGCCGTGACGGCGGGGATCTGTATCCTGAGGGCCGCGAGGGGACCGGGAGGGGACCGGGGGGGAACCGGGAGGGGACCGGGGGGGGGGCGGCTCCCGGTGCGCTCCCGGTGCGCTCCTTAACGCCCCGCAGACGGTTACACCTTCTACTCGGTGTCTCAGGAGCGCTTCCTGGACGAGCTGGAGCTGGAGGCGGAGGCGGCGCGGGCCCGGGCCGCGCAACGGGAGCGGAGCGCGGCCACCTGAGGGCGGCCCGGCCCCGGAGCACGGCGTGAGGCGGCGGGGGGAGCGCCCCCGGGCCGGGCACGGAGCGTCCCGGTGGGCCCACCGCGGCCTGCGGGGCCCCGGGGGGTTTCCCTGCAGGCAGGGCGCTGCCCCTCTCATCCCCCCCCCCGTGTCCCACCGGGAACGGGACCGGGAGCGGGCTGGGGGCGCGCTCTGGGCTGGGCAGGGGGCTCTGCCGGCCGGCCCTAACGCAATAAACGCCTCGTGACTGGAGCCTGCCTCAGTGCCTGCCGTTAAATCAGCCGGGATCCAGCCTGGGGTGCCACACCCGGCCAGCTGCTGAGGTGATTTTCGGAAAAAGCTGACGAGCTGCTCCTTTTCCTTCTTATTTTTACCCATCCCGCTCGGTTTGTGCTCCTCTCAGGAGCCAACTCCTCCACAGACACAGCCAGAGCCGCCTCGTGTTCGATCCGTATTTATGAAACGCTTTCCAGAGATCGGTTTGTAACAAAATGCGCCCGCAGCCCACCCCCCGCAGCCCCCTGGCGCCGTCGTTTTTCGGGCACGGCCCCGCGCTGCTTTGGGCTCGGAGCAGCCGAGGAGGGGAAGGCGACGGGGATGAGGCTGGAGGATGGCGAGGTGGAGTAAGGCAGAGGACGCGGTGTAACAGGGGCACGGAGCAGGCTCGGTTCTGCTCTGGGAGCCAGGACGAAGCTCGGCGGGGCTGTGAGGGGTGCCAGCGCCCTGCTCCCTCCCGCAGCCGGGGCCGGGCTGGGCGCAGCGGGGAAGGGACAGGAGCAGATGGGGACGTGTGGGGATGAGCAGAGTGCTGCCAGCCCGGCCCTGGCAGGGCACAGAAGGGTTGGGGCTGGGCCCCCCCGAGGCAGACACCCCAGTGGCTGCTCCCCAGGAGGCGTGGGGGGCTCCCACCCCCTGCGGAGCAGCAGGCACTTGGTTGAGGTAGTTCACGAAGTCACTCCCGGCCGGCTGCCTACTGCGGGAGAGAAGTGCCGGTGAGCTGGGAGGGCGCTGGGAGCGCTTTGGGGGGGGGGGGGGGGGGGTTATGGGCAGCAGGATCAGGCCCCCGCCCCTTACCATCCGGCCGAAATCATCCGCAAAGGTCACCCCCTTGCTCACGCGCTGCTCCTGGGAGCCGGTGCTGCTGCCGCTCAGCGAGTTTCGGCGCATGATCCCTGCGGGGACGGATGGGTCCTGAGCTGGGGCACCGAGCTGCGCCCCCCCCCAGGGGGGGGCTCAGAACTCTCTGAGTTCCCTGCGGGGAGCCAGGGCCAGTTTGGGGTTGTACCTTGGGGCTGCGCCAGCTCGAGGCGCTGCAGGCTGTTGCGGCGGGAGGGGTTGAAGCTGCCCTTGGAGAGGCGGCGCTGGCGGCTGGAGAGCATGGCGGCGGGGGAGACGATGCCCAGCGGGGGCTGCTTCCCCATCCGCAGGTACAGCTCCTCGATCTCCTTCTTCTGGCTGCTCTGCAGCAGCTGCACTTCAGCCAGGTGCCTTGGGAGAGAGGAAGGGAGGGAGCTGAGCCTGAAAAACCCACCGCCCCCCGTCCTGGGGACAGGGGAAACCTCCCGGCGTGCGGTACCCCGGTGGGTGCAGAGCCCCCCCAGCCCTGGGGCTGCTCACTTCTGGCGCAGGCTCTGCAGCTCCTCCCAGATCTCCTCGTCCTCGCTCTCGGTGTCGTCGCTGCTCACGTAGGACAGGCTGCGGGAGTAGCTCAGCCACACCTGGCTCAGCACCGCCTGCGGAGCACCCTCTGCGCCCTCCTCCCCGGCGCCCTCCCGCTCGCTCTCAGCCGCCGCCGGCACCACCGTGCCCTCCCCGGGCAGCGCTTCCTCCACCACGGGGTCCTGCACTGCTGCCTCCGACTCCGAGGAGCTGCTGCTGCTGCTGCTGCTGCTGCTCCCCGTGCTGGGGGCAGCGGGCAGGGGGGAGCCGCTCGCCGCCAGCTCGGTGCCGCGCTGCTCGCCCTCGCTGCTGCCCGGTGCCGGCGAGGCGGCGGCAGCCGCTGGCTCTTTGGACGGTGTCACCTGGAAGCGGCCCAGGATCTGCGGCTTGGCTTCTGCCGGGGGGAAAGCAGCAGGGCCTGGGGGTGAGCTGGGATGCTTGGGACGGCGCGGTGCCCCCCCTCGTCGGGGTGGGCACGGCCCCTTCCCCGCCTCACCTTCGTTGATGGGCGACAGCCGCGCCTTGGGCACGCCGGGCGGCAGCGACTCGGCGATGATGAGCGGGTGGCTGGGTTTGGGGGAGCCGAGCGGCACCTGCAGGCACCCCAAAACCATCACGGCCCCTTCCTCCGCCCTGCTGCTGCTCCCACCCCTGCGACCCACTGCCCGTTCAGCCCCCTGGTGCTCCCGGTGCCCTTAGGGCTCCGCATCCCAGCCCTAAAAGCACCCCCGGAGCCCTCCCCGCCCCGCACTCACCGCGCTGCCCTCCAGGCTCCCCGGTGTGGACGCGCTCGGTGGTGGCGGTGCTGGGGGGCTCCCCACGGCCTCACCGCCCGGCAGTGCTGGAGGAGAGAAGGGCACAGCACCCCCCGCAGCGGGGACAGCGGCCCCCAGCTCCCCGCTGCGAGCCGGGGGGGGCTTGGCCATGCTGGCGGGGTCGGGGTAGACAAAACGCGGGGGTCCCAGGACGAGGTTCTGCGGCCGGGGCAGCAGCGGGGGGTAGAGGTGGCCCCCCGAGGTGGCGATGGAGGAGACGGCGGGCAGCAGCGTGTGGGCCACGCTCATCACCGCCAGGGAGAAGACGTTGGCCAGGGACAGGAGCGGGGTGGTCGGGGACCAGGGCCCGCTGGTCACGGGGGGGCTGGCGGGGCTGCTGGGGACGGGGGACGAGGGGAGTGACAGCGGGGACGGGAGGGTGGGAGGGAGGGCAGGGGAAACGGGGGGAGCCCCCGGGGTGCTTGGGGGGGGGGTTTGGGGGAAGAGCGGCGGTGCCGTCAGCCAGGAGGGAGCCGTGGAGAGCAGGGGCCAGGTCTGCACCGAGCCTGTGGGGGGGAGAGAGAGAGAAAAAAGGGCGTCAGCAGGGAGGGAACAACCCTGTCCCTGTGGTGAGAGGCTGGTAAAGGTGCTGTTGGGCAGGATATGGCCGGGATGGACGGACGGACGGACGGACAGACGGAGTACCTGCAGGGGAGCCCGGCAGCACCGGCTGCTGCCCTCGGGCTTGGGCTGCCGGCAGCTCCACGGGGCTGGAGAGGTCATTCTCCGACAGGGAGCTGCTCAGCGCCGGCAGCACGGGGGACTGCAGCGAGAGGCTGGGGCTGGTGCAGCCCAGATCTGCGGCACAAGGAGGAGAGACGCCCGTGGTGCTCAGCCCCGGCACGATGCGGCCCCCTCTGTCCCCCACCTGGGACCCCCGCTCGGCTCGGCCGGGGGCGCAGGACGTACCGCTGAGCGAGGAGGAGGAGGAGATGGAGCGCGAGAGCTCCTGCAGCTGCAGCTCTGCCTGCTGAGGAAGGAGAGGCTGAGCCCCGGGATGGGGTGAGCTGAACCCAGACCCCGGCTTGTCCCTAAAATGTCCCCACCGCGAGCAGGGGACAGCAACCGGTGGCTCGGCCGGGCACGGTGCCCCCACGACCCCAGGGTGCGGGCACCGGGGCGCATCCTGCACGGAGCTGGAGGGGATCAGCGCCCACAGCGGGCGTCCCCAGCACCGAGCAGCTCCCCCCCCCCCGAGCTGTGCTCGGTGTCCCCAGGGTCCCCAGCAGGGGGGTCCCGGGGCTGGGTACTCACGGGCCGGCTGCTGCCACCCTCTGCCTCGGGGCTTTCGGGCAGCTCGGCGGCGCCGCGCCCGTCCTTGCGCAGCAGGGTCTCCACGCGGTGGATGATGTCCCGGATGCGGTGGATGAAGCCGTCCTGCTCCGACTTGAGGATGAACTCGTTGTGGACCTGGACGGGGGGGGGCACCAAGGGGGCTCCTCAGCACCCACCGCCGCAGCCACCACCCCCTGCACCACCACCACCACCAGCACCCCCCTCTCCCCAGCCCCATCCTCACCATGACGGCGGCGATTTCCTCGGGGTTGTCCCCGTCCAGGTCGAACTTGAACGTCACCATCTTGTTGTTGTAGGTCTGCAGCTGGCACTCCACCACCCGGTCGTTCTTGTCGGAGATCTGCGGGCGGCAGGGCGAGCTCAGCACCGCGGGCAGCAGGGACACAGCCACCTCAGCACCACCCACCCCCCCCCCCCAGGCAACTCACGTTGGTGATGCGCAGCCTGGACCGGGCTCGGCGCCGCAGCAGCTTCCCCGCTGCCCGCTTGGCCGGCAGCTTGC
Organism: Clangula hyemalis; assembly: GCA_963989345.1. Next base: position 2,909,911 of record OZ022448.1, read on the forward strand.
TGCTCCTCTCGCCAGCCGAGAGCCCCTCGTAGCCATCGCTCATCCCCGAAGCCACGTCCGAGGCGTAGCTGCGGGAAGCCCCGAGGTGTCAAAGCGCCCGTTCCCCTCCGCTGCCCCCTCTCCCCAGCCCCGGAGCTCGGGGCTCACCTGTCCACCGGGGAGGAGAAGCCGCTGGCGGGCGGCAGGCGCTCGGTGGGCAGCTGCACCGCGATGCTCTGCGGGGACAAGAGGCCGTGAGCCGGGGCTGCTGCCACCACCGTGATCCCCCCTGATCCTCCCGGGAGGGGGGCTCACCGTGGGGAAGCAGCGCACGGGGCGGGCGGGCGGCGGGCTGGTGGGGGTCCCCGCCGAGGCGCTGCGATGGGAGAGGTCCGGGGAGTCGAGGAAGCCGGAGGAGCTCAGGTAGCCGTCCGTTTCGCAGTCGGCTGGGGGCAAGCACGAGTGAGCGAGCGCGGCCAGAAACGGAGCCCCCTCGGCTCTTAATCCCCTCCCCGGGAAATATATTTGGGGTGGGATGCGCACACGCCTCCCCGTGCCTACGTACAGGTGGCCGAGGAGTAGCTGGTGTGCCGGTACACAAAGTGCTGGTCGGCCTCGGGCTCCTCGGGCTCCGGTGGGAAGGCGCTGCCAAAAACGGAGTCCCCGGAGCCGGGAGTGGCCGGGGCGGGTGTGGGGACACCCGACGGCAGCGGGGACTTGAAATCCTCCAGCAGCTGCAGGACGCCGGGCCCCTGGCCCAGCTCAGCCGGCGGCACCGCGTCCCGTGCGCGCTTCAGCTTCTCCCGCTTGCGCTTGATGGCGACCACGCGGTCCCGCACGGCTTTGGCCACCAGCTTGTAATCGGCCTCGCAGACGAAGCCCAAAATCACCTGTGCGGGAGCGGGGCTCGTAGCGGTCCTCGGGGAGCCCCACGGCACCCCGTTGTCCCCCCCCCGAAAACGTGCCCCGCAGCACCCACCATCTCCTGGGCCACCTCCTCGGCCACGTCCTTGTAGAGCTCGAAGAGGAACTCGATGGCGTTGTTGTCCTTGTACTTGCCGTGCAGCTTCTTGGTGTCGTCCATGCGCAGCCAGAGCTTGAGGCCAGACTTGACGCCGTCGTCCTCCTCGGCCAGCTCCACGTGCACGCCCGTGTCCTCCTGGAAGAAGGAGTGCTCCAGCAGGTCCTGGATGGTGTACCTGGAGGAAAGGGTGCTCAGCGTGGGGACACGGCCACTCGCTCTGGGTGGCAGCGAGGGACGGGGCAGAGGGGCTGTGCACCCATGGGTGCAGGCACCCAGGGCAGGGCTCTGCGGCACCGGGTCCTCTCCCACCTCTCGTCCTTGTCCATGCGGATGCAGCCCTCGATGATCTCCTTCAGCTCAGGCACCTTCACCTTGTAGAAGCTGCTGGGCTTCAGCCCCTGGGGGAGGCAGGCAGCACCCGTCAGCCTCCTCCGGGGCTCGAGCAGGTTTGCAGGGGGCCCAACAGACAGGACATTGCCCTGGGGGGCCAGACGCCATTCGGCAGCTGGATCCAGGCCCTGGGGGGAGCTTTGGGCTCCCACCCCAGCAGGTAGGAGCCGGCTGAGTCCAGCCACGGTGCCCGGGGGATGGAGCGGCCGAGCAGCTCCCGTTCCACCCCATTAATGCGCCGGCGGCACGGGGCGAGGCAGGCGGGTGTCCCTGCCCTGTGTGGCTCACGGGGCCGAGCACCCTCTCACCTCCCCGCCTAATTTTAGCTTCTTGCACAGCCTGCCAAGTCGTGGGGAGCGGCGAGGTCCGACTGCCCCCATCCCATTGCTGTCTCCCCCCCGCCCCAGCGCTCACCGAGGTGACCTTGCGGTAGATCTGGGCGGCGTTCTGGCACTCCGAGTAGGGGTACTCCGAGGTGGCCATCTCCAGCATGCACATCCCGAAGGCGTACACGTCCACCGCCTCGTCGTACTTCTCCTCGTACATCTCCGGGGCCATGAATTCGGGGGTGCCTGGGGCGCACCGCGGGGCTCAGCATCGCCTCGGGGGGCTCCCGGTGCCACCCGCGTGCCCCCAAAGCCCCCCGCGGGGGTGCCCCCCGTGCCCCCACCTATCACGCTCTTGGCGAAGGAGGCTCGCTTCAGCGTGGCCAGCCCCAGGTCCCCGATCTTGACGGAGCCGGTGGGGCCGGTGATGAAGATGTTGTCGCACTTGAGGTCGCGGTGGATGATGGGGGGCGAGCGGGTGTGCAGGAAATGCAGCCCCTTCAGGATCTGCCGGCTCCAGCGCTGCAGCACTTTCAGCTTCATCTCCTTGAACCGCTTCAGGTAGCTGCGAGGGGACGCGGGGGCTGGCGTCGGAGCCCCCCCCCCCCCCCCCCCCCCCGAAGGCACCAAGCCCAACCCCGGGCCCTTCCTCACCCCGACACCGCCCCGTGCCCACCACCGGGCTGCAAAGGGGACGTCAGAGCCGGGGAGCCAGTTGGGGTGAGAGGCCAGCACTGCCCTGTGACCCCCCCAGACCCCCACCCAGCCCTGTAGCACCCTGTCCCCTTCACCAAGAGCCTGGGTGGTGGGTGAGGACCATCCCCTCGCCTCCCCTTCCCCTCCCCGGCGCCCCCCGGCTCACGTCTTGAGGGTGCCGGAGGTCATGAGCTCCGTGACCAGCACGATGCAGATCTGGCCCTTGACGGACGACTTCCAGGAGTCGTAGAAGCGAACGATGTTGGGGTGCTGCAGCCCCTTCAGCATCTCCACCTCCTCGCTGAAGCGCTGCCGCTCCGTCTTCGACAGCTTGCGCGTCTGCCGGGAGCCAGCGCGGAGTGAGGTTTGGGGAGGGGGGGACACGGGGTTTGGGGCCGGTCCCCGGGCTCAGCCCACCCCGATCCCCACATCCCAGCCACGCTCGTGGCTCCTCCAGGACCTGTTTTTGGGCAGGGATGGCTGAAATCCCTGCTGCATGACACCCGCCTGCCTTCCTGCCCCGTGGTCGATGCCCTCGGCTCCCGCACGTTGCCCACCACCAAAACAAGCACCACCAGCCCACCGACGTGCCCCGTGCAGCCCCGATGCCCCCAGCACCCTCCGTCCCCCCCCTATGGATGGCTCCTGCCCCCCGCCGAGGCACCGGGCACCTCGGTGGCAGGGAGCCGGGCCGGCCTCAATGAGGCCTTTGTTGGGGAAGGCAGGCGTGGGAGGCTCCAGCCCAGGTTTTTCCATGTTCCTCCTGCTCGAGTTAATTAAAGTGGAAACCCAAGCTGAGCGCTGACACAGGCACCGAGCAGGGCCAGGGCCGCAAGGCAGCGGGGAGGGCGCAGACCCCAAAACCCCAGGAAGGGGGGGCGCAGGAGGAGCAGGACCCTGCCCTGAGCCCCCCCAGCGGCACCCCAGGGGGAAGGGGCAGAGCTGCGCCCCACTGCCACGACCCCAAATCAGCCCGGATCCCAAAGGGGCCGGGTGGGCACGGAGCCCGGGGACCCCCCGACGGCACCGGGACGCTGCGGCCCCGTGCGTGGCTCCTTGGCTGGCGGCCGCCGTCCCTCAGCCCCGGCAGCTTTCGTAATATTTTCGTTGCATCACAACCGGCCCCGCGGCCGGGCTGGAGCCGCTCCATAATCCCCTCTCTCCTTTAACGCACATTTAGAGACCCGGCTCAGCCCGGAGGAGAATTTGAGCCCTGCTGCAGTGGATGAATGGGACCTTTCATAGCCAGCAAGGAAAACAGCGCCCAAAGCCCCCGTGGCGCCCAGCCGCACGCCCGGGCCCCCTCTGGCCCTCGGCTGCCCCCCGGGAGCTGCGAAGAGCTCGGGGGCTCGGGGTGAGGGTGTGGGGCGATGGGCTCAGGGTACCGACGGGGCTGGAGGGCAGCCACAGCATCTCTCCCACCTTCAGCGATGGGCGGCACAGAATTTGGCCCCCAGGGGGCTTTGAGCGAAGGCTGAGGGGAGCCAAGCTCCTTCCCCAAACCCTCGGAGCCGCTGGGTTCGACCCCGGCACCGCTCCTCCTGCAAACCCAAAGCGGGAGCTGAGCATCCCCAGGGCTCTGCCCCACCACCGCGGGGCGGCACACGACGCACGGCCAGGGCTGCCAGCAGAGCCACACCGTGCCCGGGACGCGGTGTCCTTCTCTGCCAGCCACCTCCCGCGGAGGAAGAGGAGGGTGCTGCGGGGGACGGAATTGCTCCAGCCCCATCCCGCTGAGCCAGGAGCTGGCTGCCGGGGAGCCCGGCAGGGCCAAGTGCAGGAGCTGGGGCCAAGGCCGGAGGGGAGGGATGGAGCAGGAGGCTCGCAGAGCACGAGGAAACGCCGGCGCTGGAGCAAAGCCTGCGGCCCCAGCCCCCCTGCACGGCGCTGCCCAGGCACGGGGTCCCTGGGACATCCCCCTCTTGGGTCCCAGCAGCTGTCGGGGACAGACCCCGTGGTGCAAAGCCACGATTTGCACCCAGAAAAGGGGCGCCCAGGCACCGAGGGGACGTTTCCAGAGGAGCTGGCGCTGGGGCAGCACCCAGAGGCCTCCCCTCCGGACACGGCCCCGGCACCTCCAGCTCTGAGGGGGTCCTGAGGGCATCCCCCCCACCTCTCCTTGCCCATGCACGAGCACGCAGTGGCTCCATTCCCAAACCCTTGGTTCCCTCTCCAAGCAGGCCCCGCTCTCCTTTCCCTGTCCACCATCAGCACAGGAGCCGGGGCAGAGCTTTGGGGGCACCTGCCCCTTCGGGGTGCCCTCACCCCGCTCCACGGGGCCGGAGGGGGGACACACCGAGGGGTCCCCCCAGGAAAACCACTGGCAGGCAGCGTATTTACGACTCGATCCCACTCCGGGCCTCTGGTTTCCTCCCTGCTCCCTCCTTCCCCCCAACCCTCGGCACCTATCAACAGAAATAGCCTCCAGCCTAAAGCTGGAAAGCACAAACAGGTCACGCCGGGGCTGCGGGAGGCAGACACAGACGGCTTCGTTCAGGGCCGGGGGGCAGCGGGGACGGGGAGGTCCCCAGGGGGGGGCCCACAGGAAGGCAGGGGACAGGCAAAAGCGGTGCCCCCAAATCACCTGGCACCGCAGCGGGGCCAAGAAGGCACCGAGAGGGGGGGATTTGGGGTTGGGAGGCATCACGACAGCCGGACAAGGCTCTCGGGACCGGAACTGCAGGTCAGGGTTGAGGTTGGGTATTCATTTATATTTTAAAGGCAATAAAAGGAGAACTGTGAAAGACGTGGGACAAAGCTATTTTTAAAAGGGCAGAACCACAACCATTTTTATTTGCGGTTCCAAATCCTGCATTCGTGTCACAGTGTCTGATTCTTTGCACCATTGCTGAAAAAAAAAAGAAAAACAACTTTGAAAAGTCTGCTTGTGCGCTCCCAGCCCCTCACGGGACGTGGATTTGGGGACAAGAGACACTGGATAAAGAACAGGCTGGGGGGGGGGGGGGTAGAGCTGCTTCTAGGCTGCCTTTGCTCCACCTGGAGGTGCCCCCAGGAGCCCCCCCCCGGCACGGACACCTGCACAGGGTGCCCACCAGCACACGGTGCCAAGCAGAGCTCCAGCTGCAGCACCCAGCCCAGCCCCCAGATGGGTGCTGGGGACCACGATCCAGCCCCCGTGGACACCGCAGAGTAGGGACACGAGACGTGCAAGGCAACGCAGCCCGGCACGGGACCAAACGGGCGCACGGGAACCAAGCTGTGCCATCAGCTCCGGCAGGATGCCTGCGAGCGCAGCGGGGTCGGGGCACACAGGGGACACAGAGGCAGCCAGGTGGGATGCCCCGGGCTCAGCTGAATCACCCAGAGAAAGCTCCGTGCCAGCGGCAAGCTGGTGCTCCCAGTGCCGTGTGGAGGGACGGGAGGCACGAAGGGGAGCTCAGGAGCATTCAGGGAGAACTGGGCGAAGCGAGGGTGGGACCGCGGCGTGCCCTCAGATGAAGCGGTTGCGCAACCCCGCAGAGGCCGGCTGGAGCCCAAGCCCTCACCTTCCTCACCAAGAGGCCCCGGTCACCCCTCCAAAACTCATTCACCGTTATCTGAGGATCTCTTCTCGCGTTACTGGGCCGCAGCCACCCGAGAGGCGCAGCCCATGCAGCGGCACCGGGGCTCTTAGGAGACAACAAACTCGCAGGGCATGTTTTTCTGCGCAAACAAGGACTTGGACCTTCCAGCTGCCGCAGGCACCCCAGGGTGGCTGGGAGTCTGTCGGAGACTTTGGACTTTGCCAAAGCCGATCCCCAGGGGCTCCAAGGAGGGAGCAGGAGCCCCGCAGCCGGGCTCTCCCCCTGCAGCCTCCCCTCGGTGGCCAGGAGGCTGCTTTAAAAGCGAGGAGGGGAGAAGGCGATGCGGGAGCCAACGCCTCTGCCCCTGCCCTTGGCTTCCCAGCATCCGCATGAGCGGGATGGCGAAGGGAGAGGAGGGAGAGGAGGTGAGGAAACTGCTTTGGGAAAGCCACGGGTCCAGGGGCTGCTAACAGAGGGCCCTTGGCAGCACCACAGGAACCACTGCAGGTGCCCTCGGGCACCGCTGCAGCCAAGGGCAAGAGGCCGGCGCGCAGCAAGGACGCGCCGTACCCTGAGCCTCACCGCAGCACGTGTCCCTAAGCACGCCGAGGGCTATCGCAGCGAGCATCTGGGCCAGCTCCAGCACAAGCACGTGCGTGGAGGGAGCACAGGAGAGGGCTCCCCTGCCCCATCTGCCCTTCCAAAGGGCGAGCTGCGAGCTAGCAGGCACCCAAATCACAGCAGGGTGCTCAGCCCTGCAGCACAGCCCCGATCCGGGTGTCCTCCCTCCCCCGGAGCAGGAGCTGACACCGGGGGTGCTGACACCCCACGAGTGCTTTGTAGCATGGGAAGTGACGAGGTGAAGGGAAAACAGCGTGCAAGCAGCAGGAGGGCCGGTAAGCACGGAGCCTGAGCCCTGCACAGCACCGAGGTGGGCACGTGGGGAGGCCAGCACCCAGCCCTGCTGCTGCAGCCCGGCGGGTGATGGGTGCCGGGGTGGGCTGAGGGGGCACGGGAGGTCCTGGCTGAGCCCCCTACCCAAGTTCTGCACCGTGCCGTGCTGAGCCATGCCGTGTCATGCCATGTTATGCCATGCCGTGCCATGTCATGCCATGCCGTGCCGTGCCATGCCGTGCCACAGGTGCGCAGCCCCCTCCCCGTACCTGCAGCTCGCACCACGCCACCTCCACGGTGGTCTCGGTGTCCAGCCCCTTGTAGACGGTTTTGAAGGAGCCCCGGCCGATCTCGATGTCGAACTTGAGGAACCGGCCGTCGGGGGACGTGGCCACGGCGCGCGTCTCCACCTCCTCGCTCTCCGTCTCCTCCGGTTCCCGGGGCCCGGCGGCGCCCGGGGGCGGCGGCGGCGGCGGCGGCGACCCCCCGGCGGGTGCGGGGTAGCCCAGCAGCTCCAGCTCCACCGAGCTCCGCCGGTTGAAGCGGGACGAGGCACGGCGGGGGTCGCGCCCCGACGGCCGCCGGCCGCGGTTACGGTGCGGAGCTCGCCCGGGGGGCCCCGGTTCCGCCACGGAGCCGCCGCCGCCGCCGCCCGCCCGCTCCGCCTCGGGCTGGGACATGGCTCCGGTGGCGGAGGGCTCGGGTTCAGCCGCCGGCATCGGCCCCGGCTCGGCTCGGCTCGGTTCGTCCCGGCCGCTCCCGCAGCTCCGCGCCCGGTGCCGCCGCCCCGCAGCCAGGAGCGGTCCCCGAGCCCCGACCCGGGCCCCGGCACCGGCCCCGGCCCCGGAGCGGCCCCGCCCGGTAGCACCGGCCCCGCCCCGGCCCGGCCCCGCCTCCGCGCGGCCACCGCCCCCCTCGTGTGCGCTGCGCCGGTGGCAGCGGCACCGGGCACCGGGGTGGGCACCGGGATGGGCACTGGGGAGAGCACCGGGATGGGGACGGCACCGGGATGGGGATGGCACTGGGATTGGCATGGCACTGGGGTGGGCACCAGTACCGGGAAAGGCTCTGGGGAGAGCACCGTGCTGAGTACTGGTACTGGGAAAGGCACTGGAGCAAGCACCGGAGCAAGCACTGGGATGGGCATGGCACTGGGATGGGCACTGGGTCAAGCACCACTATGGGCATCGGCACCAGGACAGGCACCGGGCACGGGGACCGGCACCAGGCTGAGCCCTGGGATGGGCACCGGGCACCAGCAGCCAGCCCCAGGAGCTCCCGGGGGTCGGTGCCCACCTTGTCCCCCTGCCCCACGCCGGGGCTGAGCTGCGACCCCCGGCGGTGCTGGGCACGGGCCCACCGTGGGGCTGCTGTAAGCGGGACACCAGGCTGGGGGACAGAGGCTAAACCGAGCTGCGAGGACGCACTCCTCTTAAATGTTCACTCAGAGCTCTGCACGGGAGGTCTCCGAGCCCCGTGTTTGCCAGAGGCCGCGGCTCCCCCCCAGCTGCAGCGGCGCTGACATGCTATCAGCTCCTGCCCCGCTCCTCCCGGGGTTTACTGCTGGGTGAAATCCTGAAATTAGGGTCATGCAAATACCGAGATAGGAACGTGTCTGTCGGCCACGCGCTAGCCGGGCAGCCCGGACAAGAGCTTGTTGTCTCCACAGCTTAAGCGATGAGGTTGTTCTGCCCGGTGAAGCTGTTTACACAAAACACAAAGCGATCGAGGCTGGCGTTAATTTCTTTTCCCTAAGGTCGGATTGTTTCTGCCTGACGCTACAGGAAACATTACGGGGAGGATTGAAGCGTTAGCACGGCCGTGTCCTCTGCGCAGATTTACAATGCCAACCTGGGGCGGGCGGCACGGCTGCAGCCCCACAAATCCCCCCTGTCCGGGCGGGAGGAGGGAGCTGCATTTAATGAAATGTTGATTCCGTGAAGCCCTGGGCAGGCTGAGCGTCCAGCAGCTAATCTCCTGCACTCGGGCAGACCTCTGCTACCTCCACATGACCCCACTCCTTCATCCTCCCCCCTTCTCCCAAAAAGGGGGCTGGGGAAAACCTTCCCCGGGAAGGGAACGGGGCCAGGTGTCTCCACTTGCTGCAAACTGCTCCTGTGCAGCACGGGCTGGCTGAGAGCAGGGACCGCATCCTGACCTACCCTGCGCTCCCAACAGCGTGCCCAGGGCACGTTCCTGGGGGAAAAGACACCGGAGGCTGCTCGGGGTGCACAGCCCGGGCTCTGCCTGGTGCCTGCAGCAGGGGCAGAGGCAGTGGCAGAGGCAGCAGCGACTGCAGCCTCCTGGCTTGCAGCAGCAGGGCAACGACGTCTGCCAGAGCCAAAACCCAGGAGCGATGGGCTGCTAGGTGCGGTGCCGCGCTGTCCCTGCTGTGGGAGGCTTCTGCCTTGTGAAACCCGGCAGGGATTGACTCAGCGGTGCCAAACAACGCTCCGTGCTCAGCTGCACCCTGCCCAGGATCAGCGCGAGGATGCGCCCGCTCTGCCCCAGCTCCGTTGGCAGCGAGGGGCGTAGCCCTGCAGGCACCTCCAGCCCCGCTCCCTGCCAAGCTGCTGGGACACGTCCGGGGCTGGCGAGGAGCCCGTGCTTTTCGGCGAGGGCTCAGACACCAGGCAGGGCTCCCTGTCTCATTTCCAGCAGGCTCGTGTCCCGTCACCAAGCGTTTATCACCGTGGAAGGAGATGCCTCGAAAGGTCCTGGAGGAGCAGAGAGCGGGCGGCCCAGGTGGGGCCCCTGCAGATGGGTGGAAATTGGGCACGAAGCTCACCCTGCTCACCGTCCTCACCGTCCTCCCACACCTCCCCGGTGAGCAGCTGGAGGAGTCTCCTCTCCCCAGCCCAGGAGCGCCGCAGACGTGGTAGGAGCGAGGTGACCCAGCGGGGGGATGCAGGTCCCCTCCCGGCCCACCCCCAAAGTCACCAAACTGGAGCCAGGCTTGGGCTGAAATCAGAAAGCTCCAGCCCACAATGAGCCCTGCCAGCGCTCAGAAAACACGCGGGGCTCCCCGGCACGTTATCAGGGTGACATTCCTCCCGGTGCCAGCCCTGCGCTTTGAGGAACCGCCGCAGCCAGGCAGCTTCACCTGTATTTTGGCTGCTGGGAAGAGAGCAGGAGACTGCGATCGCCCTCCTCGGGATTAGATCGCTCATCAAAGACTGACTCCAGAGAGCCCTGCCAGAAATCATCAGCTGGGATGGGCCCAAGCACTGCGGAGCCAGTGTATCTGCAGAGCTCCTCTGCCCAGGGGGGGCTGCGTGGGAGCTGAGCATCCCCAGCACGGGAGGGCCGAGGAGGAGGAGGAGGAGGAGGAGGAAGGCTCCCCGGTGACGTGTCCTGCTTGGCTTCAGCATCCCGCACCTGCTGGGAGCCTCAGCCTCCCCTTCCAGCGTGCCCCCATACCCTAAAGCGTGGAAATTTGGGGAGGAGGAGGTGTCACTCCAACCTCAGCCGTGACCTTAGCCCTGGCAGATAACTGCCGAGGATTTCCTTCGCCCAGAATGCCAGAAGCAACCCGCACACAAATGATCCCAACTCATAAATTTATCAGACTGAAGCAACTCTTGGTCCTCAACCAGCTCAAGAAAAACCCCCTCCGAGCTCTCTCCCTTCCCATGACCAGCAGAAGCCGAGTGTGCAGGGCCTGATAGCGCCTTATCTCGGCCCCAGCCCCCTGAGCTCCACCTCGCCCTGGCCCACGAGCCCTAATCGGCACGGCCAGACAGCAGCAGTGACCTCAGAGCCAGAGCTGGGGACCAGCACCCGCGGGCACACGCCAAGGAACCGCTGAATCCCACGACCCAGCACCACCCAGCGGGGTCCCTGCCTCATCCTGGCGAGGTGTCACTGCCCCAGGATGCCAAATCTGCCCCACGAGGCTTTTGGCAGCGTTGGTGGCCAAGCTCAGGGCGCTCGGCTGCCCTCCTCTTGGCACGCAGCCCCATGCTTCATCCCAGGGCTGTGCCTCCTGCTTCAGCTCCCTCTGCCCTGGTGGAGCCCCCACTTTCAAGTTGTTTTGTTCCCGGTTACATGGAATTGTTTGATTTCTTTCTGCCAAAAAGCACGGAGGGAGCAGGGCTCTGCCTCGTGCCTGCTCCCTCTCCGAACCAACTTCCCTAACTGCAGCCCTGCTTTGATCAGAGCAGAACTAACCCCGCGATGGTGCTCCCAGGAGCATGGATAGTTTTAGTTTTATTTTCAAACCATCGATGCCAAAGCCCCGTGAGGAGGGCTCAGGTCCCTTTACACCGGTGCAGACCCTGACACCCTGCCCAGGCAGCTCGCAGCTACGACAGGAGAGGCCGAGGGGAAGCTGCCTGAGCTGATTCAGCCCCGCGTGGAAACGAACCCAAACCTCCCCTGCCCTTTGCCTCGTTCCGGGAGCGCGCACGGCTGCAGCGCCACGCACGGGGAGCATGGGGAGGAGCTGCTTTAGGTACAGGGAAGTCGTGGTTGGAGGCTATCCCGCTCCCTGCAGGTTAATTCATCTCCTTCCTATCTAGCCAGCACCCCGGGGCTCCCAAATCAGGGGTTTTGAGCACCCCCGGGCAGCGTGAAGCAGACGGGCTCTGATGCCCCAGTCCCGTGATTACGCCATAAAGCGCCACACGAAGATAAGGAGGCCGGTTTGGGAGGACAATAAAAAGGCTTTGTTGTTACCTGCCAGCAGGTGCTTACATCACCACGAGCTCCAGCTCGCCCCTGGCGTGCACCTCACCACCCGTGCAGCCACAAAACCCGCACGGAAAAGCAGCAGCAGCCCGTCCCGGGAGGGTGGGCCGAGGGGAAGCGCACTCTTCCTCCTCACCTCGCTGAGCAAGCTAGAGGAGGAAGCTGAAAACGAGCCGTGAATCTCTGCCAGGAGGGCCTTGGAAAGAAAAAGGCTTGGTTTTAAGCTTATCTAACGTCACATCGGCCATTTCCTAAGAAGGGAGCAAATTTAATTAGGAACGCAGAGCGGCTCAAGGACGGCGAGGTTACGTCCAGCACAGGCAGCTCGGAACACAATGCGAGAGGTCAGCACCACGTACGGGCAGAGGGAGAAACACAAACAGCCTGGGCTTGTCTGCTGCAGACTCATTATCCCCGGTCAAACGTGGATGAAATTAAATGCACAGAACAGCCAGCACAGAAACATCCTGTGGGGGGACAACAGCAGGGAAGGGAACAGCACCGAGAGAGGGAAAGTCAGCGGGGACAGCGTGAAAAGGAAAAAAAAGGCAGACCCCAGGCACTGACCCAAGCCCCAGGGAGATGCTGGAGGACACAGCCCCTGTGCAGAGACTTTCCTGGGTGCCCTCTGAGCTGCATAACGCACGGGGAGGGCCCCGGTGAGACCAGGGAGTGCTGGTTTCCTACGCTCTGTAGCGCAGAGGAACAGGACACGGAGGAATTTTTGCCACCAGCCTCCCAGCACAGCTCCAGGAGCGCTGTGTCTGCAAGCAGACGGGTACAGCCCAACGCAGAATGCATGGCAATGGGCTCCCGCTACAAAAAAAAAGATATTTTAAAATTCCCCCAGTCCCACAAACCCAGCCTGGCCTCTGGCGGTTACCACCGTCAATGGGTGCCAGCAGCACCGCAGCTGGAGCGGAGCCAAGGAGCCCAGCGAGGGGCAGGGAGGGAAGGACGAGCTGCTCAGCACCAGCTGGAGCGTGCCAGAGGGGCTCTGCGAGATCCTAAAAACGACCTCAGGGGGTTGGATTAAAGGTCACTGCAGCGCAGCGCCCCGCATCCGCCTGCGGTGAGCGCCGAGGCCAAGACCGAGCAAGCGGAGCTCGATCCTTCCCCAGCGGAGCTCCTTGGTCAGTGATTAAGGATTTACAGGGTCAAAGACTGTACCCGGGTCAGCTGCCAACGAGCTGTGCACTTCGTTGTCAGCACCGAGAATCTAGAACTCCATTACAACTTCCACCAGCCTCTCGCTTTAGAGCTTACCCCGCCACCTCTGCAACAAACCCGGTAGATTTTCGGCGGATCGCACGTGGAGATGAAGGCACGCATGGCCCCGAGGACAGGCAGGAGGAGCCCCCGTGGTCCACAGCACGTGGAAAAGCCCCGGCACTGCCTGCTTCCACGGCAGGGGGGGGGCGGCTTTGCAGTCCCCCCCCCCCAGCACGTGCTGTTTGTACAGCACAGCAAGGAGACGCAGCTGAAGGGCAGGGATTCGGTGGGCCCTTGTGTTTTGTTTCAGATGGAAAAATAAAGATAGACCCAAACAGCCAGGCGGCTCTATAAATACATCATGTCATTTTAATTACTCCAGATTAGCTCCTTGGCACCCGCTCCACCACACGGCCTGCTCTGCAGCGAGCACGTGGTTCTTCCAGCGAGGTCTTTTACACCTCAGCAGCACGTCCTGTCCGCCTGCCTCCAGCCCGAGCAGCGGGGACTGCTGAGCCCAGGAACGTGGCTGGAAGGTGGGAAGGAGCTGCCCTCAGAGGCAAAGCCTGACTGGCCACGGAAGAGCCCATCCCCTGCTCTCCCAGGAGCAGGGAGCAGCCACGGGAGCAGTTCCCTTGTTTCACTTCTGGGTGGTCCCTCCCAGAAGCGCTGAGAGCAGCTTTAGCCTCTCAAACACAACAGGGAGAAAAGAAAGACGGAGGAACTCTGAGTATTTCTAAAAAGTCACGTCTCTGGAAGGCTTCACAGATTCTCCTCGCCCCAAGAAATCCCGAGTATGCAGCTGCTCGCAGACGGGGCTTGAAACCAGGCCAGGAGACGAAACCTTCACAGCTAGAAACGCTTCAGCAGCCGGAGAGGAGTGGCAGGGAGAGGGCTCCCATCAGAAGAACTTGACACCTCTGCCATCGTCCAGCGTAATGATTTCAGCCTTGTGCTCTTGCTGCAGGGCTTGCAGGGCACGAAGCAGCATGGCCTCATCCAGCCCGTGGAACTCTAGGGAAGGACAGCCAGCCCCGTCAGCAAGAACAAGAAGAAACACACCAGGAAACAGAGAGGCTCACAACATCTCCGGGGCGGTGACAGCGCAGACAGAGGGTCCTGCAGGGCACCTCTCAGACCCCAGCACCGTAACACCACAGCAAACCCACAAGGCCTCGCTGATCGAGTCATCACCGCGCTGCTGCATCAGCCACAGAGCCCGAAGGTCAGCAGACAGGGGGCAGTGAGCTAGAGCTGTCTCTGAGGCAGCCAAGAAGCCAGGCGTGAAAATTCAATAGCCTGCATCTCTCCCCAGGCAGAGAGCTGGGCACTGGGAAGGCTGGGCAGCGCGAATCCCAAACGGTGAGAACAGGCAGGTGTTAATGCAACGAGTTAAGAAGCCCTCGGAGCTGCCTTTCCCAGCGGTGATCAGTGTGAGCTTGCATAAGGAACTTTAAAACACTTCCACCTACAAAGCTGCGATGTGGCAATCATCTCTTTGTGTATTTGGATCAAGCGTGCCCTGAAAAGCTGCTGCGGGACACGGCAGTGGCATTACCTTCATCTGCGGTGTCGTCGCCGCTGACCAGCTCATACAGCGTGAACACCGAGTTGGTCAAGCCGTTCTTCGACACCTGGAAACGTGAAAGCATTGGGCAGATCCGCACGATTTAACGCCCTCAGCACGATCCCTCGCGCACCCCAGCGCAAACAAAACGTAACATAGGCAGCACCCAACGAGAAAAAACACCCTCAGAACATGCTGGGGCATCAGAAGGGCAAGAAATGACACCCGAAGGAGCGAACAGAGCTCCATGCAAATGAACAGAATGGAAGAAGAAGTAGGGAGAAAGCACGAGGAAGAAGTTCAGGAGTCTTTTACACAAGGCCCTCCGGACAGGGAAGGCCTGCTCTGTGTGCTGGGGCAGCCTCCAGCTCCTCACCCACTGGTAGATGAGTTTTCCCCACTCCTCGGGTCTCCTCCACATGATGAGGAAGCTGGTTTTGTTCTTGTCCAACCACTCCAGGTTCCCTGGAATCAACAGGAGAAAGGCTTCGAGGCAGAGCACGGGGCTGGGACAGCAGTCACAGCATCACGCTTACAGGTGGCTGGAGGTGCTGCCTCCCCCCCCCAGTTTGGATTTTCCCCCCGAGACCCCTCCTCGTGCAGCTGGGGACCCGAGGAGCCGCAGAAGGAGTGAACTGGCCCCGGGGGCTGGCACGGGGAGAGCCCCGGGGCTGCCCCTGCAGCGGGACGGTGCCTGCCTGGTGGGGCAGAGCCCCCACGGTAGAGGACAGACCCCACCCCGATGGACAGACAGACGGCCAGACGGACACCCACCGTTTTTGCGGAGCTCCTCCAGCACCACCTGGATGGACTCCAGCGGCAGCTTCCCTGGGAAGGGGGTTAAGGAGGCACTGACCAAGCTTGGGGGGGGGAGGGAAGGGGGGGGAAGGGGGACGACACAGGGGTGGGATTTGGGGATGAGGGTAACTGGGATTGGGGGAGGGGTGTAACTGGGACAGGATGGGATAGAGGGTACCTGGGACTGGGGGGATTGGGTTACTGGGACAGGATGGGATGGAGGGTAACCAGGATGGGGGGGGGTTGGAGTAACTGGGACGGGGAGGGGACGGGAGGGAGGTAACTGGGACGGGGGGGGACAGGGCGGAGGGTAACTGGGATGGGGGGGAGTTGGGTTACTGGGAAAGGATGGGATAGAGGGTACCGGGGGGGGGGAGTGGGGGTTGGGGTAGGGACAACCGGGGTGAGAGGGGACAGGGGGTAACGGGGGTGGGGGCTTGGGGGGGGGGGGAGGGGTCAGATTAAGGTAACCGGGGCAGGGCAAGGACAGTGGGTAAGCGGTACGGGGAAGGGGTGGGGGTAACCGGGGGGCCGGGTCGGTAACCGGGGGGCCGGGAACCGGGGCCGAGGGGTGTGGGGAGGGGGCCGGGGTGTGGGGGGCCGTGCCCAAGGATACGCTGCAGGCGGCGGTTGGCGAACAGGGGGCTGTCCTGGGCCTCCCGCACCGTCATGGCGGGCAGGCGGTGCCGCCGGCTGTAGGCGAGCGCCAGCGCGCACCAGGCCGCCAGCTGCTTCTGCCGCGTCTCGCCGTTGGGCTGCAGCCTGCGGGGGCTCCGCCATGACACCGCCACCGGGCCCAGGCCGCGGCCCTCCCCCCGCCCCGGTTCCGCTTCCGGTATCCCCCCCCTCCCACCCCCCCCCTCTTCCCCCACACACCGCCCGGTGCCTCCCCGCCTCCCCCCCGCCTCCCCCCCGCCCCCTCGGTGCCGGTGCCGGTGCTCACGTGAAGAAGGGCGGGAAGCTGTACTGCCACGGCCACGCGAAGCTCATCGCCGCCGCCACCGGAACCAACCCCGCCGCCGCCGCCGCCGGCTTCCGGCTTCCGCCCCGCCCCGCTAAGCCCCGCCCCCCGCCCCGCTAAGCCCCGCCCCTCATGGACCCGCCCCCGCCGCTCTCCGCTTCCCCAGGCCCCGCCCCTCCAAAGCCACGCCCACCCCATCCTAACCACGCCCACCCCCTTCTAACCACGCCCACTCCCTCCTAACCACGCCCACCCATCCTAACCACGCCCACCCCTCCTAACCACGCCCACTCCCTCCTAACCACGCCCACCCCCCTGCTAACCACGCCCACCCCTCGTCGCCCCGCCCACCCCTCTAAACCCCGCCTCCACCCGCCGCACCAATCGAAAAGCCCCGCCCACCCCTCGAGGCCACGCCCCTCCCCATCAAAGCCCCGCCCACAACCCTTCCACACAAGCCCCGCCTTTAGCCACGCCCCTCCCGTCAAGCCACACCCCCCTCCGTTAAGCCACGCCCCCTCCCGTTAAAGCCATGCCCCCTCCCGTTAAAGATACGCCTCTCCCGTTAAGCCACGCCCCTCCCGTTAAGCCACGCCCCTCCCGTTAAGCCACGCCCCCCGCCGGTGCCCGGTGGCTGCGGGAGCGCTGCCCGGGGGCTGGGGGGGGGGGGGCGGCTCCGTGCCCAGCCCCGTGCCCGGCCCTTCCCCGGGGGCTCCCCCCGGTGCAGCAGGGCCCAGAGCGAGGCCGTGGCCGTGAGCCGGTGGCGGGACGGGCGCGGAAGAAGCATCCCGGGGCTGGGGGCAAGCAGCCTTTACTAGCCCGCCGCGGGCTGGCGGGTGGTCAGGGCGGCACCGGGAGGGTGGGCGCCGCCGCCACACCCCGGGGGGGTTCCTGGACCCACTCCCCGGTACGCGAGCAACCGGGAGCCCGGCACCGGGCATCGGGCACCGGGCACGGTGGCGACGGCGGCGGCGGCGCCTTAGGGCTGCGCCTTGCCGTCCTTGCTGCGCCAGATGACGACGGTGACGAGGAAGGGGATGAGGCAGATGGGGGCGAAGACCATGGCCAGCAGCACGTCCTCGGGGGGGTCGAAGACCTGGTCGCCCACCGAGCAGTTGTGGAAGTAGCGGTGGTGGCTCTGGAAGATGAAGCGCTCGGCCAGCGCGTTGGGGTAGCTGTAATTGAGGTGTTCGGCCGAGCCCTCCAGGCACTCCTGCAGCCAGCTGTAGGGCCTGCGGGACACAGCCGGGGTGGGGAGGGGGCGCTGGGAGGGTTTGGGGGGTTCGGGGTCCCCCCCACCCACGTTTTGTCCCCCGTCCGTACCTGCTGATGACCTTCCAGTCGCACAGCTGCGACGCCGTCACGTTCCTCATCAGGTGGACGAAGAACTCCCAGCACCTCTCCGCCATGGTGCCGTACACCTCCTCTGCGCGGGAACAGGCGCTGAACGCCGGCACCGCACCGGGGACCGCGCCCGGGACGGCACCGTGGGACCGCGCCCGTCACCTGCCACGGATTTGGGGACGGGCGGAGGGGAAGGGGACGGATTTGGGGACGGGGGTGCTGCCGCCGGCGCTCACCCACCTGTGGAGTTGGCCATCGGGGGGCTCGTCCACGCCTCCTGGCCGAAGTCCTCCGCCTTGCCGGCCGTGTGGCACAGCCCGCGCCCCAGCAGCGCTACGGAGGGGACGGAGGGGACACAGTCAGCGGGGTGGGCACGGGGTGGGACGGGAAGGGACGGGACTGGAGCCACGGGGTGGCTGGAGCTGGTGTTAGGCAGCGAGGAGGCGAGGGGACGATGCCACCGGGCTGGCTGCGGGTGGTGGTGGAGGGGATGGGGGCTACCAGCCGGTGGCACGCGGTGGCCCCAGCGGGGCTGAGCCGTGTCCCGTCGCAGGGAGCCCGGCAGCCCGGGCAGGGCCGCGGCAGGAAGGAAGAGGAAGCGCTGACAGCAGCAGAACCCCCTCCGTGCTCCGGCGTGCCACCGGCGTGGGGCGCGTCCCCCCGGCACCCCGCCAGCCGCCCGCCCGGCCCCGTGGAGCCCTCAGGAAATCGCCGCCTCCATCCTGTCCCCTGGGCAGCGAGGCCAGGTTGCGTGGCGAATCGCCCCCCGTGGCTTGGAGGGGAGCTCCGGGGCTGGCACGGTGGCTACGGCAAGGGTAGCCCACCCTGTCCCCAAGGGTAGCCCACCCTGTCCCCAAGGGTAGCCCACCCTGTCCCCATCCCGCTGTCCCTCCTTGCTGAGGGACCCCCCAGCCGCTCTCCCGGTGCCCACGGGAGGACCCCACGAAGGAGGCGCACGCACAAGGGCCCCTTCACGCCACTCTCCCACCTCTGCCACAACCGGGACCCCGCCAGCCTCCCCCCCCCGAGGGGCTGTGCCCGGGAAGGGGGCGCCCCCCAGCACCCAAAGGCAGCCCCCCGTTGCGAGGCAGGAGACGGCCACCGCAGCGCCGCGTCCTGCTCGCCACGGGGTTTCGGGGCTGAAGCGGCCCCAGATGAAGGACGGCGGCCACGTGTGGGGCTGGCACGAAGCACGGAGCCCCCCCCCCTCGCCCCGGCCACGGCCACCCCGCCGTGCACTTACCCCAGAGCAGGAGGAGCCCTCGGGAGAGGCGGCCGGAGCCCGTCGGCGCGCACGGTGCCATCCTGCGAAAGCCTGCGGGCTAACGAGCGGGACAAGGATTTCAATGGAAATAACAGGAAGCAACTCCTTTCCTCTGACAGGGGCAGTTTGACTACAGGAGACGTGTGAAAAATGAGATTGCTCAGCGCTGCTTTCAAGCACAGCTCCCGGCGGGACCCCCCCACCCCCCCCACCCCCTCTCCAACACCACCACCGCCGCCGCCGCCGCCGCCGGACCCCGGTGGGCATCGCCCCGCGCTCACCCCGGGGCGGCCCGGCGGAGGAGAGGCTCTGCTCCCCGCACAGCCCGTCCGGTGTGAGGAGGCCGCGATTTTGTTTACTTGTGTATTTCTCTTTAATCCTGTCTGGGCTGGGTTGTGAAATCCCTCGTCTCCTGCGTGGAGGGCAGGCAGCCCGGCAGCGGGGGGAGTGGACCGGGGAAGAGAAACTTCGTCCTCGGCCCCGGACGGGCGATGCCGTTCGGCTCCAGGGCGGGGTGGGGGTTTGGGTTTGTGGTTTGTGGTCCCGATACCGTGCTCGCGGCCCCTCTATGGGGCACCTGCCCCACGCCGGGATGGGCCCTGGATGGGTGCCGAAGGGCTGGCGGCGGTGCCACGACGTGCACGAGGCCCAAGCGGGCAGGGAGGTGGCGAAAGGGCAGAGGAACGTGGCTGGCGATGCCGGCCCTCGGCCCCAGCCCTGCTGCTGGGCTCTGCCAAAACCCCTGCTCCCACCCTCGGGGTTTTTCCCCACAGCCCCCAGCCCCGAGGAGCCGGCTGAGGCCACGCCAGCTCGTTTCACCGCTGCCCTGCGGCCGGGCTCCGACCCAAATCTTCCCCTTTTTAAAAAAAAAAAAAAAAAAAACCTCCCGCGGGAGCGCAGATCGCAGCTCGACGCATGGCGGGGACCCTCCCTGCCTTGGCCAGATCCTATCTCCCCACTGCTTCGCGCCCTCCCTCGCCAACGCTGCTGGCGGCCGAGCCCGAGCAGCCCCGGGGCTGCGCGGCCGCCGCTGGCCCCGGGACGCATCTGGAAGCCATAAAGCTGCCGGGGTCGCAGCCCCCGCTCCCGCTCCTTTTGTTGTCGGAGCCGCTGGAGCCTCCCGGCCGACCGGCGGCTGGAGCCCGTGCCAGGGAGACACCCAGTGAGCTCAGCACGGCCCCTCCCTGGGCGCCCCGAGGGGACGGGCAGGGACGGGATGGGGGCAGGCGGCCAGCACCCGCCGTCACGGCCCCCGCCCCATGGTCTGGCACCGCCGTGCTCCCCGCTGGCACCCACCCTGGGGTGCTGGGGAAGGGGCTCAGGACACGGGGAGGGGGGTCAGCTCACAGGGAAGGGGATTGGGACATGGGGAGAGGGCTCAGACCGTGGGGAAGGGGCTCAAGACATTGGGAAGGGGATCAGCATGTGGGGAGGGGGCTCAGCATGTGGGGAAGGGGCTCAGACCATGGGGAAGGGGCTCAGACCACGGGGAGAGGGGCTTGGCATGTGGGGAGGGGGCTCAGACCACGAGGAAGGGGCTCAGCACGTGGGGAAGGGGCTTGGCACGTGGGGAGGGGGCTCAGCACGTGGGGAAGGGGCTCAGACCTTGGGGAAGGGGCTCAGACCACGGGGAGAGGGGCTCAGCACGTGGGGAAGGGGCTTGGCATGTGGGGAAGGGGCTCAGCCCACGGGAAAGGGGCTCAGCACATGGGAAAGGGGCTCAACACATGGGGAAGGGGCTCAGACCATGGGGAGAGGGGCTCAGCTTGTGGGGAAGGGGCTCAGCACGTGGGGAAGGGGCTTGGCACATGGGGAAGGGGCTCAGACCATGGGGAAGGGGCTCAGCATGTGGGGAGGGGGCTCAGACCGTGGGGAGGGGGCTCAGACCGTGGGGAAGGGGCTCAGACCGTGGGGAAGGGGCTCAGCCCAGCAAGGTCACAATCCCAGGACCCTTCTCCCCATTCCCACCCCCCCAGGGCAGGCAGCAGGCAGTCGGACCCCCAATACCAACCTCACCCCACGGCACAGGACCCCCGGACCCCCACCCCGCTCACCCTTCGCCCCCTCCGTTGAAGCCCCGGGGCTTGCTCTCAGCCCAGTGCAGGCACTGGGATGCCCAAGGCTGTGCCACTGCCCACCGGGCTCCGAGCCCCTCTCCGGGCTCTGCTGAGGGTGAAGGCGGCTGCGAGGGGCACGAGGCAGCCCAGCCCCACCGCCGCAGCGGCAACCAGCCCGGGGGGCAGCCCCCCCGGCCCAGGGGGCTCGATCCTGCTGCAGTTGCTGAAATATTCGGCGTGGACCTGCAGGAAGAAGGCGTCGAGAGCGGTGCTGGGCCAGGGGCAGGAAAAGAGCCGGGCCAGCAGCTCGGTGCAGGCGGAGAGCTCGCTGTAGGCGCTGCGGAGAGAGGGGGGGGGGGGGAGAGATGGGGTGAGGGCAGCCAGGGGGTGCTTGACCCCATGTGCATGGGGGGCAGACCCCACGGGTGCTGCTCGGAGCCATCTCAGGACCCACCTCCCGATCTGCTCCCAGCGGCAGCGGCTGCCCTCGGGGGTGGCCATGAGGGCGGCGTGGAAGGGGGCCCAACAGTACAGGGCCACCCAGTCCTGGTAGGTGTCCTGGCAGCGGGCTGGCCCCCCCAGCACCTCCGGTGATCCTAAATTGTGGGGTTGGTTACCCACGGGGCACCAAGCGGCCCCTGCGATGCTGACAGCCCCCGAGGGGGTTGCAGCTCTACTCACCGTCCTCGTCCAGGTCCAGGTAGTCAGCTGGAAGGACAGACGGAGCTGTCGGTACCGGGGGGGGGGGACCCACGGGACCGTGCCCAGGGCCCCCGTTCCCCTGCGTCAGCCCTGCCAGCGCCACAGCCTTACCTTCATCCTCGGGGGCTCCGTACAGCGGGTCCCCGCGCCCTGCAGCCAGGAGAAAGGGGATGGAGGGCTGCACAGCTGGGGACAGCCGGAGCTTTGGGGGGGTCCCGGCACAGTGAGACCCCCCCCAGGCAAGCAGGGGGCTCCTGGCTCTGCCTCGGCTTTGCAGGGGCAGAGCAATTTCTGAGCAAACGCTGGCCCTGGCAGGCAGGGATGCGCGTGCCAAACCCGCAGCATCCTCCACGGGGAGATGCCAGAAGGGGCCGGGGAGATGCCAGAAGGGGCCGGGGAGATGCCCCCCAACACGGCCTGACCAGGATGGGGGGCAGAAAGGGGGCAACGTCCCCATGGGGAGGCACCCACCCTGCCGCCCTGCTGTCCCCCAGCAGCCCCTTACCCTGCTGGAGCACTGGAAGGAGCAGGCAGCAGAGGAGCCGTGCCCGAGCCCGGAGGAGCATCCTCCTACCCACCGGGACGGTTGTGGCAGGGCCGGGGTTGCCACCGGGGGTATATCCCAGTCCCGGGGCCCGTCCCAGTCCTTTCCACCCAGTCCCGATGGGTGGGAGGGTCCGGGGGGGGGGAGGCAGCGAGCTCCCTGCGTTGGCCTGAGTCAGCAGCGAGGCTCCAAGGGCATCAGATAAAGGGGGGCAGGAGGGATCGGGGCTGCGGGCAGGATGCGGGCACCCCCTGCCCCTGGGGACCCTGCCGGGAGGAAAAGAGCCGGGGGGTGACGGGGTGACCTTACTGGTGGTGGTAAATAAGGAAAGGGTGAACGTCAGGAGGACGGAGCCAGGCTCTACGCGGTGACACCCCGTGACAGGACATGGGGCAGCGGCTGCCAGCGGGAACAGAGGAGGTTCCGCTTAAACAGGAGACGAAACTTTGTTAGGGGGAGGGCGGCAGGGCCCTGGGACAGGCCGCTGGGGGGGTTGTGGGGTCTCTGGAGACACCCAAATCCCGCCTGTGGGACCTGACGCGGGCAGGAGGAGCTCTCAGGGGCCCTTCCCATCCCTCACATTGTGGGGTTGCGCGACCCAGCGGGCGCCCCGCTTCCTGCCACGCTCCGGGGCCGGGCAGCGGGGAAGGACGGGGAAGGACGGGGACCGGGGAAGGACGAGCAGCCCCGAGCAGCCCCGTCCCCAGTGCCCGGTGCCGTCACCGCCCTACGCAGCCGCTTCCTGCCCGGCGCCGCCACCGCCCTTCCGAGCGCATCCTGCCCGTGGCGAGGCACTCAGGAAACATCCCGGGGCCCCCAGTGTCCTCCCAACGCTCCCCGGTTCCAAGCTCTCGGACCCCCGTTGGCTCTGCCGCACGGGGCCCCCCCCATGTCCCGACACCGGCAACTGCTCCCGGTGCCCGGTGCCCGCCGCCGCCACCCGGGGCCTGCTCGGGGCCCACGTGGGGCTGGGCCCGGCCGTGGCCGCTCCTCGTTGCCCTCCTGCGAGGCCCCACGGCACCCCCGGGACCCCCCGGGACCCCCCCAGTACCCCCTGGGACCCCCTGGGACCCCCTGGGACCCTCCCTGGGGGTGCTTGGCATGAGCCACATGAGGGGCGGGGCTTAACTCGGGAGGCGGGGCTTAACTCGAGGGGTGTGGCTTGAGCGGAGGGGGCGTGGCTTGAGCGGAGGGGCGTGGCTTGAGCAGAGGGGGCGTGGCTTGAAGGGAGGGGGCGTGGCTTGAGCTGTGCACCAGGCGAGGCTGCAGGCTAAGGGGCGGGGCCACCACCAGGGAGGGCGGGGGTCTCGGGTGAGGGGCGGGGCCTCTGCACAAATGGGGGCGTGGTCTGTAGGTGAGGGGCGGGGCCTCTGCACGAAGGGGCGTGGTCTGTAGCTGAGGGGCGGGGCCTCTGCACGAAGGGGCGTGGTCTACAGGTGAGGAGGCGGGGCCTCTGCGCACAAGGCGGGGGCTCGGGGCGTGGGGGCGGGGCATGTGCGCGAAGGGGGGCGGGGCCTCTCCGCAGAGGGGCGGGGGCTCTGGGGGAGGGGGGCGGGGCCTCGTCTCGGCGCATGCGCGGTGCGCAGGGGAGCGCGGCCTCCCCCGGCGCGATGGCCGAGGAGTGAGTGCGGGGCGGGGCGGGGCCTGGGGTCCCGCGGGGGGCGGGGGGCGGCCCGGGCCGGCGGGAGGGGAGGGGCCGCGAGGGGCCGCCAGGGGCGGGGGAGCCCCCGGGGGGAGCTCGGGGCTGTTGGGGGGGTGCAGGGAACACCGGGGGGGGGCAGAGCTGGGCCCCCGGGGGGCTGCTGGGGGGGGGAGGGGGGCAGCTGGGGGTCCTGGGGGGCAGGTTGGGGGGGTGTGGGGCAGATCGGGGCTTGGGGGGGTAGTTTGGGGGGGTTGTGGGGCAGATCAGAGCCCCTGTGGGGCAGATCGGGGCTTGGGGGGCAGTTTGGGGGGGCTGTGGGGCAGATCGGGGCTTGGGGGGGCATTTTGGGGGGTTGTGGGGCAGATCAGAGCCCCTGTGGGGCAGATCGGGGCTTGGGGGGCAGTTTAGGGGGGCTGTGGGGCAGATCAGAGCCCCTGTGGGGCAGATCGGGGCTTGGGGGGGCATTTTGGGGGGCTTGTGGGGCAGAGTGGGGCCCTCATGAGGCAGATCGGGGCTTGTGGGGGCAGTTTGGGGGGGCTGTGGGGCAGAGAGGGGCCCCTGCGGGGCAGTTCAGGGCTTGGGGAGGCAGCTTGGGGGGGCTGTGAGGCAGCTTGGGGCATCTCTGGGGCAGATCAAGGCTTGGGGGGCAGTTTGGGGGGGCTGTGGGGCAGATCGGGGCCCCTGTGGGGCAGGTTGGGGCTTGAGGGGGCAGTTTGGGGTGGCTGTGGGGCAGATCGGGGCTTGGGGGGGTAGTGTGGGGGGGGCTGTGGGGCAGATCGGGGACTCTGTGGGGCAGATCAAGGCTTGTGGGGGCAGCTTGGGGGGTTGTGGAGTAGGTTGAGGCTTGTGGGGCAGAGTAGAGCCCCCGTGGGGCACTTCTGGGGCAGATCAAGGCTTATGGGGGTAACTGGGGGGGAGGGCTGTGGGGCAGAATGGGGCCCCCGTGGGGCAGCTTGGGGCTTATGGGGTCAGCTTGGGGGGGGCACGGGCATGCCAAGGGGCCTGTGGGGCAGTGTGGGACCCCTGTGGGGGCAGATCAGGGCTTGTGAGGGCAGCTGGGGGCTCTGGGGGGTAGCTTGGGGCCTGTGGGGCAGGCCAGGCCCCTGTAGGGCAGTGACCGTGTGGGGCAGGAGGCTCGGGCTGGCCCCTCCGTCCCCCCCCAGCGCTGGTTCATGGTGCCCCCACTGTGGCCCCCGCTGCCCACGAGCCTCCCCCAGCCAGGCTCCCCCCAAAACCCTGCGGGCTCCGAGGGCAAAGCCCATTTTTGTAGGGTTTTGCTGCTGTCAGAGGCCCCGTTTGCTGCTGCCGCACCCCCCGAGGGGGGAACGAGGCTGGTGGGGCTGCAGGGAGGGCAGAGCACGTCCGGGCACCGCAGGAGGTGTTTGTAGAAGGTTTTGGCACCTGCTTCCTTGTGGGGAGGGGGCTGCAGCATCCCATCCCCGGGGGGGGGCCAGCAGGGCCGTGGTGGGGCGATGCCACCCAGCTCGAAGGCTGCCCCTCGTCCGTCGTCAACCTGCTCGTTCCTGCTGGTAAACAGCGGTGCCTTTCCGAAGGGAAGGGCTGCAGAACAAACAGAAATCCTCCCTGGCCTCCTGGCAAGGCCAGAAAGGCGCTAGCTGGACGTGAGGAGGCTCCTGACGTTGTTGTTTTGTTCCGCCGGTGCCCTGGGCAGACGGAGAAAGGGGAACGCTGCAGGCACGTTGCCCGGGGAGGATTCACAGGGGTTCACGCAGAACCAGAGATTCATCTCAATCCCTGTCAGCACAGGCAGTTCTCTGCTGCTTCTTACGTCCAAGAGCTCTCCGAGCTTTTCGGTGCAATTTGCGCTCTAATTGTTCCGTAAAAAGGACTAGTGCAGATTTCTGTGATTATTTTTTTCCTGGTTAAAGTCTGTGATGCATTTAAAATCCACGTGGTGGTGTTTTTGTTTTTGTTTTTTTTTTCTTTTTTCCCTAATACCACTTGTTTGCAACGCTAAGCTCGCCATCATTTGATATTTATTCTGCCTGCGTTTTCACAGAAAAATGGAAATCGCCACTCCTCCGACGTCAAAGTGTATCATATACTGGAAAAGAAAAGTCAAGTCTGAATACATGCGGCTTCGGCAGCTCAAGAGGTTTCAGGCGAACATGGGAGCCAAGGTAAAGCTGGAACGAGAGGTGCCAGGTCTAGCTGGAAGGATTTCTGCTCTAGCCTTCGCTCTGCCTTGCGGTGTTTGAGCAGTTTTCAGCTGAGTGCTTCTCAGTGAGAACGGCAAAATTACATTTCAGTTGTAGCCATGGTAAGCCTGAAGAGATTTCACCTCCCTTCGTGCTCCGGGCTTGGAGCAGAGCAGGGTAGGCAGCTCTGCTGTGTAGGCAGAGAAGTTCCCTGCCTGGGTGCTTGCATAAGGTGCGGGGAGAGGACTCCTTTCCACTTACTCTGGGAAGCGTCCCCTTGCTTTAACCCCCTCAGTGCTAAGGCTCTGTGGGTTTCTGCTGCTGCTTTTCTCCGTGGCAGGTAAGATTTTAGAACAGGTTGGATCCGATCAAGCATTATTAAAAGCTGCTGGCTCTTGCTACGCGTTCTGCACAGTTTTGTACCGATGCTGAGGTTAATTAGGATTCCTTCTAACGAATATCATCAGCCTGAAGTACTCTGCCTTGGCTACGTTTTGATACGTGAAACAAAATCTCAGGAGGGATTTTAATGTTCTGAACCTCTATGTGATTTTTAAGTTTCGAGTGCTCTCCCTCGTTTCAGGCTCTTTTTGTGGCCAACTTTGCAAAGGTTCACGAAAAGACTCAAATTCTGAATGAAGATTGGAAGAAGCTTCGCGTTCAGCCAGTGCAGTTGATGAAGCCAGTCAGCGGGCACCCTTTCCTAAAACAGGTAGGGAGAGCAAAAGAGGGGCACAGCAGCAACAAATGTGAATGGAAACCAGGGCTTTGCAGGGAACTGTGAGGATAATTTATAGATAGTTTGGTAAATAGGGGGGAAAAAGCTTTTACTATCAAGGAGCCACAATGAGGGACTGCAGCACTTTGCTGTATTTGTCCTGAAGTGCAGTTTCCTTCTGTGATTGCCTCCCAGGGGCTGTTTCCTCACTGCCCTTCTCTTCATTTCTCTCCCAGTGTACCGTTGAGAGCATTTTTCCAGGATTTCCAAGCCAGACGCTGTACATGAGGACGCTGAACACGGTGGCTCTGGTGCCCATCATGTACTCCTGGTCCCCCCTTCAGCAGAACTTCATGGTAGGTATGAAGGCTCTGCATAGCAGGATCTTTGTGAGGTTAGTGCGCAACCATTACACGGTTGTGCAGTGATTAAATCGTCTTCAGCCAACTTGTTTCAAGCGATGTCTGCTCGGGAGATGAGGGGGAGCATTGCTTTATTTGCTTGTTGTGTTGAACCCCACATCCAAGCTGTCTTACCCAGCTGGTCCCTCTTCCACACCTGGCTCCTTGATGGGGCCACCATTATTTCATTATTTCACAGGATTCTAGGAGTAAATGCTTGCTTTTTTTTTTGCCTGGGTGGGCTTATTTCCTCCTTTAACTTCCCTTTTAAATGAAGACTGGCATTTCTTAGGCAGGTCGTTTCCTTTGTGACTGGATTACTCTGCTGATCTGCTTGTAGGGATGCTATTGAGGATCCCAGTAGTGTGGAGGACGATTTAAATACTGTTTTGTCCTGGCTTAGTTAAGATTATTTACAAAGCAGACTCTGGCTAGCCTGCCCCTTTGCCCAGTGTGTGTGTGTGTGTATTCCTACAAGCAAGGAGCTCCCTGGGACCAGGTGTAGCAGGCTGGCACTAGGAAACGTGACACGAAAAGAGCCCCTCGCTGGTGCCATGGCAATGAAAGCCAAATGTCCTTGCTCCGTGCAGCTAATGTGAGAACACTCCTCAGCTCCAGCTGTATCCCTCCTGGGATGAGTTGCCATTTTGCCTTTCACTGCTCTAGTCCCACTCCACCTTAATCACCGTGACCCCTCTGACATTTTTGCTTGTTTATTATTCTTGGCAGCGTGTGTGTTTCTGAGTTTCCATAACCCTTGGGTACACTGCTCTTATTTTTTTAAAATCAGATTGCATTTTTTGGCATCAGGGTTATGCTGCTGGTACGGAATAATAAGGAAATGGCAGCGATGAGACATCCAAAACTTCTGCTGGGGAGGCTGAACCTTTGCTTTACTGTGTGGTCTGTGTGGAATGGACTGCAGCAGCCCTGGAAGCACAGCCTGGGTGGGAATCAGCAGGTGCTGGGTTACTGAACCGCACCTGATTTTTTTACAGGTGGAGGATGAAACTGTTCTGTGCAACATCCCGTACATGGGAGATGAGGTGAAGGAAGAGGATGAGACCTTCATTGAAGAGCTCATTAATAACTACGATGGGAAAGTTCACGGAGAGGAAGGTAACGTGGGAGCGGGAACGCTCAGCGCTGTCCTTTCACTGCCCTCTTGCAAATTCGATATCAAACCAGTTAAGAAGTCAAAAGGTGGCAGCAGTAAACAGCTTTTCTCTGAGAGCTCTTAGAGGAGGAAAGCAGGAATATGCCTGTGGTGCTGGTTTGCAAGGACGTGGTCCTGCCCTTTGATACCCCGCTCCGTTCTAGACCCAGGATGCTCTGGAAGCCAGAGCTCTTGTTCAGGGGCATCCGCAGGCAGTTCTGGGAGGCCGAAAAATGTGCTAGATGTTAGGAGGAGCTCAGCAACATCATTTCGCTTTTACCTCAGCCAAGACTTTAATCATTCTTTTCAGAGATGAAAAGCCAGCGAGTTTTCCTCCGTAGTTTCCTAGCCCATCGTAAGGGTCTGTCTGGAGGGAAGAAGGCTGTGGAAAACTCTGGTGTGGCCTGTCCCCAGATTCGCAAAAATGATGACTCTATAGCATTAAAATCCCACTCTTATGACTCTGTAGCATTAAAATCCCACATATCCTTCCAAAATTGCCAGGAAGGTTCTCACTGATAATAATACCCTGTGGCTGGCTTGTGATTTACCACCCCGAGGAGCACGAAAGGTGATGGCCCTCCCACAGACTGGCTGACACCACTGTGTTTCAGAAATGATTTCAGGGTCAGTCCTCATCAGCGACGCTGTGTTCCTGGAGCTAGTGAACGCCCTCAACCAGTACTCGGACGAGGAAGAGGAAGGACACAACGATTCTGAGGTGAAGCAGGAGGATGGGAAAGAGGAGCTGCCAGTCACACGGAAAAGGAAACGAATTGCAGCGGAAGGTGGGTTTGGCTGCAGAAAATGGGGCTGTGGTGGTCGTGTTTCCATCCTACCTTGCCTTAGGAGCTGCCCAGCGCTCTCCTGCCCTCGCTCTTGTGGTTATTCGTGTGTCACTTAGGGGCAGCAGAGAGCTTGGCAAGTCCTGGTAAGGTAGATGAAAGAAGAAGGGAAGTCAGTTATTCTCAGTGTCCCCTGCGGACAGGATAAGCAGTCATCAGCTTTAAGTGTAGCAAGGAGGAATTCAGATGAGTCATCTGGAAAGCCGTGTAATGGTACGATTAGCAAAGCAGTGGGGTATTACCTGGGGAGGATGTGAGATCTCTGCTCTTGGAGGCTTCAAAGCGCCGGCCTGGCAAGCATCTGTCAGTAAGTTTGTAGGGAGATCTCATTCTGCTGTAGGACAGGGAGGTGAACCTTTTCAAATCCCTTCCAGCTTCCTTTTCCACCTATTAGTGTTCATCTTCCTTCTCCTGTGCCACCTGGGGGTTTTGCTGCGTAGAAGCAGCTCTGGTTCGTGGGATTTTCACATGTCCTGCGTGCCCTTCAGAATGCTGACTGGGAGTTTCGCCTTTGATTTATAGCGATAGGAGCAGCACAAACACCAGGACCTTTTGCAGACGTAGGAAAGTACTGTCTGTAAACCTTGTCTTGGTAAGAAAAGCAATATTCCACACGAGATCATTAGTACTTCCATCAACACATGATGCTAATTGGAAGGTGGCAGAGTGCAATGCATCTGGAAACAATTTAGCCTGGTTGCAAGACAGAATTGTCTGTGTGGTTACGGTTCTGCCTCTTCAAACGCCGTCCAGAACACCTCCTGGAATCGCCCTCTCTGGAAAAAGGGGAGGCACGGTCACGTCCAGCGTAACTGGGCAACTCTCTTCTTTTTCCTTAGGTAACAAGAAGTGTTCAAAGAAGCGGTTTCCAAACGACATGATTTTCACTGCCATTTCTTCCATGTTCCCCGAGTACGGCTTTCCAGATGACATGAAAGAGAGGTAGAAGATCGCTGCGTGTGTTGCTTATTACCTTTGTTAGGGACGGCTACAGTTTGTGCTTTAGACAACAGCCCTGTGCTCTGAGCAGAAAGCAGAGCTCGCTTGGCTGCAGGCGCTGTGAGCAGAACATTTTTTGAGTATTAGAAACTTTTGGTTTAGCCTCAAGGTATCTGAGCCAGAGTCATAAGACCACAGTCACACAAAGCCTTGTAAAACCTCCCGAATTAGGAAAAAACGCACATCGCTGGCTGTCTCTGTTCAATAGGTACCGAGAGCTCACGGAGGTGTCGGACCCGAATGTGCTGCCCCCGCAGTGCACCCCCAACATCGACGGGCCCTGCGCGAAGTCGGTGCAGCGCGAGCAGTCCCTGCACTCCTTCCACACGCTCTTCTGCCGCCGCTGCTTCAAATACGACTGCTTTCTGCACCGTAAGTGCTGTCCCACCAGACGCTTCCCTTTTCCTTTCCTCAGTGCTTTGTGCTCCCGTGTGCCTCGCTTGGCAGTCGCCAGCGGGTGACGCCTCCCCGGCGTTGGCAGCGGAGCCTTTAGAGGCTGTCAGGTGCCCCAGAGCCTTTTGTAAAGACGGCTCCACCAATTCCCACAAGTGGACCTAAAGCAACCCGCGTGGCAGCCCGCTCCGTCTCACCATTGTTCGTTGTGCTGTGCTGGGCCTCCTGGCACTTGTGTTCCAGAAGTAGTGCTGTGACTGGGCTTCACTCTCACTTCGCAGAAGCTCGTCAGGGAAAGGCACGGCTGTCACGCTTCCAAAGTCTGGACATGCCCCTGTGTTTTTTGTTGCCTCACTGGAACTTACAGCTCCGTCTTAGTCATGTTCCTGCGGTTTGTTCTGCCAAAGCCTTTTGGATAGGGGTTAGCTGTTGGACCTGCTGTTTCCCAGGTCTGAGAGCTTCCCTGGAAAGTCACCGGACTCTCTCCAGTGAATTATTTATTTAAGGATCTATTATTAAGATCATGCAGTCTTATTGTTTCAGTCTGAAAGCAGACATTTTTCCTAAGGCCTCTCCTTCCCAAGTGTTTCCCCTCTGAGGCTAAGTTCCCATCATTGCTAGGAGTCGGGCTGGCCGAGACATCCCCACCTTGTGCCCTGCTCTTAGGAGATCTGCTCCTGTGCTCCTGGTCACCGCCTCAGGCTCCCACTTGCCTTCACTCCCCTCGTGCTGTCCCTGTCCTTTGCTCTGTGGTGGGTGACCCTCGTTGGAGAACGCTGATAGTAAAGCTCGCTATTATTTTTTCAGCTTTTCATGCTACTCCTAATGTGTACAAACGAAAGAACAGAGAGACGAAAATCGAGCCGGACCCTTGCGGAGCAGACTGTTTCCTCTGGCTGGTATGTTTCTGCGCTGCAGCTTCTGAAACCGCCCTAGGAAGTGGCCTGGCCAGCCTTGCTCTTCAGTACTTTGTGGGTCTTTTTTCTCACAACTTTGGTGATTTTTCAGAATTACCTAATTCTGAAATCTCACCTGATTATCTCAGCTGATTATCTCATTGTCACTGAATTTGGGGAAGCACGGATCCAGTTATGAGCTTTACTGGAAGCGTCTTCACGTCACGTTCAGATTATCTGGCTGAGATATCAGCATCTGAGGGGAGCTGCAGGGCTGAGGCAGAACAGAGGCTGGGAGGATGTCATTGCCAGGGCAAGAGACGGGGAAGCAGGCTGGAGGAACGGGGTGAGGGATCCTGCTCGTACCGGGCGGCGATGCTGAAGGACACGAAGCAGAAGGGTGCAGTGCAGGCAGCTGGCAGGGCCGTGGCACTTCCTGGAGGTGACCCTGTTACGTATGACAGGTCTCCTGCCTTCTCGTGGTGGCGGGAGGGCTTCTCCCAAGGCCTTTCTGCGCGTCCTGGCTGCGTGCCACCCACCCTATGCTCTGCTCTGCTCGCAGGAAGGAGCCAAGGAGTTCGCTGCGCTGCACAACCCGCGGTCCAAGTGCTCGGGCAGGCGCCGCCGGAGGCACCATGTGGTCAGTGCTTCCTGCTCAAACACCCCAGCCCTCGCTGAGACAAGGGAGGGAGACAGCGACAGAGACACGGGCAATGAGTGGGCCTCTAGTTCCTCGGGTACGGCGCCCTCCCTGGAGACAACCCTCTCCCATTTAGTGCTGTGACAAATAACGAGCGGGCACTGTCACACGCGGGGCTCTGTTCCTGTCTTGCTGCTCTGTTCCTGTGCTGGGTCCATGGAATTCGGAGCTGGGGTGACAAAATGTCCACAGCTGGCCTTAAGCAAACACAGGGGACGCCCAGTCCTGCCCTGCGCTGCGGTGAGGTTCATTATCCTCATTGTCAGGCACGGCAAGTGCTCTGCTGGGACCGGTGTTTACCCTGGGCTTTGAGTGCCTTGTTGGCTGCACACTAGGACAATGCAGGCTGGGTGCTGGGCCCTGCAGGGGTGCTGAGCACCCACCTGGGAGCTGTTGAGGCTGGGGCCATGTCTGCAGCCGCGTTGCCCCTGGAGGAGCAGCAGGCTGCTGCCTCGCCGGGTGAGCGGCAGTGCCCAGGGCAGGATGAGCTCCCGGGGAGAAAGAGCACGCGCATCCCATCCCGGGTGGGAGAGAAGGGAGCACCTTCCTCATCCTCGGGCCTCCCCAGTGCTGCTGCCTGGCTCAGGAGGCTGCGTTGTGGGCACAGCCGTGGCAGGGGGAGGTGGCAGGGTGCCCTGGAGGAGTGCGACAGGCTGGTGCGGGGCTGCCCAGAGGTGCTGGAGCAAGGGTGCTGTGACAGCAGGGGTGTGTGCTTGCTCATCCCTGGCCCTAACATCTGCCTTCCTCGCCAGAGGCAAACTCCCGCTGCCAGACCCCCACCAAGCAGAAGCTGAGCCCGGCCTCGTCCCAGCTGTTTGCGGTGGAGACGCAGCAGGAGCCGGTGGAGTGGACGGGAGCCGAGGAGTCGCTCTTCCGCGTCTTCCATGGGACTTACTTCAACAACTTCTGCTCCATTGCCAGGCTGCTGGGGACGAAGACGTGCAAGCAGGTATGGCCCGACCTTCTGGTCTGGGCAGGAAGGGCACCGCAACGCCTGGCCCCGGGGCAGGAGGGAGCCCTTTGCTGCTGCTTGCTGCTTTTTTTTTTCTCTTCCCTGCTGTGAACCGCCTGGAGGAACGTGTTGCATCAACACTTGGAGAGTTGGGTGGTGTTATTTCGCAGCACGGCTGCTGTTCGCAGAACAAGCCCCGCACACGTGCAGTGCTGTGAGGTCTCTTCAGCGTGCCTTATCCCAGGCTGGTGGGACAGGGAGGGGTTTTATTTCCCAGGCCAGCAAAGCAAGGACACCCATGGCTTAGTGAAACTGGGGGCAGAGCTGCCTGCTTACTGGGACCCCCACCGTGCGTGTGTGTGCTTGCACTCTCCTCATTTGTGCTTTAGATAAAGGTGACTTGGATATACTGAACTTTATTCTTCTTTTTGCTTCTGTTTTTTTTGGTAGGTCTTTCAGTTTGCAGTTAAAGAATCGCTTATAACAAAGCTGCCAACAAACGAATTAATGAATCCATCCCAGAAGAAGAAAAGGAAGCACAGGCAAGTGTTGGACAAGCTTGTTTTGTTCTTAAAAACGCAACCAGATCCACTGCTTTTTGTGCCAAAGCATTCCTGGTAATCCCCATCTGGCTCCCATCTGCGCACACTTCTCGCTGTCACACAGGGCTGATTGTGCTGCCGGCTGGGAGCTGGCCCCTGGCCCTTCCCTGGTGCTGTCCTCCTGCTCGGGGAGCTGTGCGGGGTCCTGCGCCCACGGGCTCAGCCCTGGAGCAGAGGGCGGCGCGGTGGCCGCGCTGTGCCGCACTGCTGCAGGGAGGCCAGCGCTGCCCTGACAGCAGCCTCAGCCCGAGCTCCCTGCCTCCTAACCTACTTTCTGTGCGCTGATCCAGTGCATCCAGCGTTATTCTGGCTCTCACGCTTGCCTTAAATAACTCCTGTAGCTGCGCCGTTCTCATCTTTCTGCGCCGCGCGGCCGCCGGCGGGTTATTAATGCATGCTGCTGCCAGGCAGCCCTGCTGGAATCGCCTGGCCCCAGCTGCTGCGCTGGCTGGCGGCTCCCCCACCCCTGACACTTCTCTGCTTCTCTCCCAGGCTGTGGGCTGCGCACTGCAGGAAGATCCAGCTGAAGAAAGGTAACGTCTGCGGCTGCGCTCGGCTGCGGTTTGCGTGGCCGTTCTCCCCCCCGGGGGCTTGCACAGGACACCGTGTCCTGCTGTCTGTCCCGGCAGCTGTAAGGGTGCAGGGGGAGCAGCTCCCCACCGAAGGGCTGCTTTTGGTGCCCCTGTGGCTGTGCCACCCCCATCCCTGCCGTGCCAGCGCTCTCTCCCTGGCGGTGGGGAGAGGCAGGGTCCTGCTCCAGCCGGAGGGGGGGGGCTGAGGTTTGGCGTGCAGTCCCCGCGTAAAACGGGCTGCGGAGGTGTAAAGCAGACATGTGTCATGCGTTTGTAATTACAGCTGTGTGCTGAGCGCTGCTGGGCTTCCTGCCCTCTGCAGGCAGAAGGGGAACGTGCACGTGCTCTGCTCCGGAGCCCTGGGCGTGCTGCTTGCTCTGAAACGTCCCTGCAACGCGCAGCTTCTAACCCTGCCGTTTCTCCTCTTGCTCCAGATAACTCGCCTACCCAGGTGTACAACTACCAGCCCTGTGACCACCCCGAACATCCTTGTGACAGCTCCTGCCCTTGCATCATGACCCAGAACTTCTGTGAGAAGTTCTGCCAGTGCAACCCTGACTGTAAGGAAAAAGCTGGGGCTACCAGACCTGAATGCAGCCAGCTCTTCTCACCCAGACAGGGGGAGGGTGCAGCCCTGGGGCTTGCTGACGGCCTCTTTTATCCCTGCCTTCATTTCTCTGTCCGTCTGCAGCAGTCTGATTAGCAGCCTGAGAAATCTAAGGGGAAACTATGTTCCATGCTGCCCCGTGTCCCCCAGCAGCAAGTGATACAGGCTCTCGTTAGAGATTGCTCGGCTGCATCGAGCACCAAGCCCTGGGTGTTGCTGCCAATCCCATGGAAGGAGGACGTGTGGCCAGCACTTAGGGTGGGAGCTGGGGCATTGCTCTGCCACGCTCATTTTCCCCTCTGGGCTCCCGTTCCCAGCTCAGGGATGGAGATAACAGCACTTCTGGGGCTTCTGAGGGTGAATTTGTGTCGGGTTATGACACAGCCTGGGGCTGGAAGGGCTAGAGGGCAACAGGGAGCCAGCTCAGGCTCCCAGCTTCTCCATCCTGATCTGTTCATATGATCAGAGCTGATTTCAAACTGCACATAATTAGCCCCAAGAGGCAGCTCAGCATCTCCAGCTGCAGAGGCAGGAGGGACCCCACGTGTGGGTCTGTGCTCTGCGAGGTGTGAGCTGTGCTCGGAGCTGCCTTGCCCCCAGGCTGTTGCTCTGCTTTCTGGCTTTCAGCCGTGGGTGCCCAGGCTGAAAAATGTCCCTTTGTCACGTTACGTTCTTCGGTGAGCCCCATCCTGGTGACTTCAGGGGTCAGGAAGGCGGCCTGGGAGCTCCCATCTCTCCTGCCCGGAGTAGAGGGGCTGCAAAGCTCGTTATTAGCACAAAGGCACCTTCCTCGTGTTAGATGGGCGGTGTGCAGGCAGCTTGGCCCTTGCTCACAGACAATTTGAGTTCCGTATCTGCGCAGAGCCCAGGGCGAGACCCTGCAGGAGCTTGTGTGTTTCTGTGGGGCAGGGACACGCGGCACGTCCCTCTCTTTGAAAAACCCACCTTGTGTTCCTGCAGGTCAGAATCGCTTCCCAGGCTGCCGCTGCAAAACCCAGTGCAACACCAAGCAGTGCCCGTGCTACCTGGCCGTGCGGGAGTGCGACCCGGACCTCTGCCTGACCTGCGGGGCTTCGGAGCACTGGGACTGCAAGGTGGTCTCCTGCAAGAACTGCAGCATCCAGCGAGGTCTCAAAAAGGTATTTGCTGTGTTGCGTGGCTCTGGGCTGCCGGCAAAGGGCTGCCTCCGGGCAGGGTTGATGAACAGATCGCTGCTGTGTGGGAGAGGGGGGTGTGAGCCACCCGCAGCTGTCTGAGCGAGGAAAAAATCAAACAGAAGCTGCTCTGCCCCAGGCTTCTATAGCACTTACTCTGGAGTATGGATTATGGATGTGAAAATTGGGAGATGGGGGGTATATGAGGAAGGGTGAGAACAAGAGAGTGTAAAAAATGGCTCCAAAGAAAGGTCAGGTCTTGAATTTTGTTGGTCAGGACAAGGGACTGCGTATAAAAGAGAGAGAAATTCAGAGAAAGATACAAATTAGTGGGTAGTAAGTAATGTGCAGCTCCAGTTTAACGATGCTACGACCCGTAAGTGTGCAGGGACCTGTGTGTCACCTCACACTAGGGGACACTGGATGGTGCTGGCACAGTGAGGGCAGCAGCCAGCACGGCGTGGTTGCTCCTGGGCACTGCCCTGAGCCCAGCACAGACACCTGGGCCGTGATCTCTGCGCTGCTTCGGAGCTGGGGGCGGTCGCTCTGCCCACCCGAACTGTTTTCTTCTCGCCTTGGCTCTAGCACTTGTTGCTGGCACCTTCAGATGTCGCTGGCTGGGGGACTTTCATCAAGGAGTCCGTGCAGAAGAACGAATTCATCTCGGAGTACTGCGGGGAGGTCAGTGCTGCCGCGTGCTCGGGTGGCTGTGCGTAGTGGAAGTGCTGCTCTGTGGGTATCTCAGGGCCCTTCCCCAGCTCAGCCACAGCCACGGGCTCCCTCTGACCCAGCTCCCCGTACCGTTTTGGGACCCAGCTCGAGGCCCCACGCCAAGGAGGGATGTCTGGGGTGTGTGTGCGTGCTGCTCCCTGGGAGCCCAGCTCCTCCTCTGCTCCTCCTGAGCCCTGGCGAACCCCCACCCACTGGTGTGGAAGGGCAGGGGGCACCTCCAGGAGATCCAAGAGCATTGTTCCTTGCAGCGATCCTTACCGTGCCCTCAGGCACTGAGGCTCTCTCAAGGCGTTCTCCTTCTCCAGCTTATTTCGCAGGATGAGGCTGACCGGCGGGGAAAGGTCTATGACAAGTACATGTCGAGTTTCCTCTTCAACCTCAACAATGGTAACTCGCGGGGGGCTTCAAGGGGTGGCAGAGACGTGGGCTTCCTGGCAGGGGCTGGTGGGTGGGCAGTCTCCAGCCCCTCCGTCCCGTGAGCAGCAGTCTTGTCTTCGCAGGACACTGCAGAGTTCTCTTCTTTTGCCTTTCGACAGATTTTGTCGTTGACGCCACTCGCAAGGGAAACAAAATCCGCTTTGCCAACCACTCCGTGAACCCCAATTGCTATGCCAAAGGTGAGCTGTCCCCACCCGGGCAGGTCAAGGCTGGGGAAGGGTCTCTGGGACCTGCTCAGCTCTGGGAATTCAGGGGGTTCGCGGGGTCCCAAGTCACCCGGAGTCTGTGGCAGCTGCAGAACTTCAAAGGCGTGGGCAAACTCTCCTTCTGCTCTGCTGCAAGCCACGTTCCTGCTCGTGGGGACCCCGCTCAGCTCTGCCGTGGCCGTGGCCTTGCAGAGGGGTCGCTGCAGGTTGGAGCCCCCCAGGGGAGCTCCAACCCGACCTGAGCTGCAGCCACACGTCCCTGACGTTGTCGCTCTGGTTGCAGTTGTGATGGTGAATGGAGACCACCGGATAGGAATCTTTGCCAAGAGGGCCATCCAGGCAGGGGAGGAGCTCTTCTTCGATTACCGGTAACGTAGGGAGCAGCTGGCTGGGGACCCTGGGCAGGGCTGGACGCTGCTTTCTGTGCATGTTTGCAGGGAGTTCAGAGGTCGTTCCGGCAGCTGTGCCTTTTCCTGTCTTGTAGGTACAGCCAGGCAGACGCCTTGAAGTACGTCGGCATAGAGAGGGAGACGGATATCATCTAGGCTGTGTGCCGGGGGGTCCCCGGCACTCCTTGCTGCTGCACCTTGTAAGCGATGCCATGTTTGCTTCACGCTGACATGACTGCTGCCCGTGTTCCCCTTGCTGTGTGTGTCACAAGTGCTACTTGCTGCCCAGACACCCGGAGAGAGACTTGGGGCAGGAGTGTGAGCAGCTGCTGCCCGGGTATCAGCTCTGCCCAGCCCCGGCATGGGGCAGGCTCCAGCACCTTCCCTGCTGGCTGTCCCCTGGGCTGGAGGGAGCCCGTGGACCGAGGCGGCTGGGGCTTGAAGAAAAGCCGTGGTGCAGAAGGTTTCCAGTTGCCAGCTTTCAGCCTCTTCCCATTTTCTGCTGACTGCTGAAAGCAAGCGAGGGACCTGCCTGCACCGAGACCCTCGGGGCACAGCTCGGGGGCAGCTCCAGCTCCCTTGGGACAAGCTCTGGTCCCTGGTGCTGCCTCTCGCTGCCCTTCTTGTCCTGCTGACCAGGACAGCGACAGCATTGGAAGCTGGTGAGCTGTGGCCACATGCCTGCACGTCCCTGAGCCCCACAGCTGCTGTCCCTGGGGCTCTTTTCCCTCTGCCCCAGCTGGCTGGAGGACAGGGACCACCAGCACGTGGCTCGTGTGGCACAATCCCCTGGGACAGGGCGAGCAGCACTATGCAAAAAAGTCACTTTGGGTAGGGAAGCTACTGAGCTGGTTAGAGACGATGTTACGGGGGTGCTGCTGCAAGCACAGGGGGAATCCACGGAAAGAAAGCACTGGGGAGTGGGAGGGAGCCCTCCCAGCCCGCAGCTGGCTGGGTCTGGTGGGGCTGGGACAGATTTGGGGCTGCAGGGGGAGCCCCCCACTGCTCGGCTGGGGCTGCTGCCAGCCTGGGAGCTGGGGCTTTGGCCGTGCTCCAGGCAGGTGCTTCCCGACCACGCAGTACCAAAGCTGGTTCCCCCACCCTCCTCTGCCAGGACAGTCCTTTTCGGAGAGGCATGGGCCCTTGGAGATGCACCAGGCGCTTCAGGAGCCTTTTTCATTGCACAGAATTGCTTGGATGTCGTTTTGGTGAGGTTTGAGCAGGGCGCAGCAGACCCGCAGCTGCCGTGTGCAGTGACGGAGGGGAAGACTTCCCCAGAAAGCTCTCCGGAGGTTTCTGATGCTTTTTGTCCTGGCCTTGACCTTGGGGATAAAGGGGAAATGTTCTCTGGCAAGTGAGGTTTGGCCTTAGCACCCCATGCAAAAAGAAAAAGAAAAAAGCACTTTAAACTAAGCATTCCCAGCCAGGCAGCTGAGCCCCGTGTGCTGCCCAGGGTGCTCTCAGGTTGGGGGGGACCACGGATGTCCCAGACCGCCACCGTCCTTCGGCAGCACCTTTGTGGGGCTGTTTGTCCAGGCCTGGGTGGGTGGATGGATGGATGGAGGGGTGGATGGATGGATGGATGGACGGATGGAGGGGTGGATGGGTGGATGGATGGATGCCTCTTCCCTGAGCAGGGAACTGGGTCTGAAGGTTGGGGCTGTCCCCCAGGAGCCACGTGTGCTGCCAGCTGGCCTGGTGTGGGGTGCTGGGAGCTGCTGGACTGCCCTGCTCCTCTGGGAACCCCAGGGCTCCCACGCAGGGCAGGGCACGGCCCCCATCGCATCCCCAAACGCAGAGAGCGCCCTGGGTCTGCACGGGGAGCTGAGCCCCTCCTGGCCCGGGTCTGCTCCCGTCCTGCCCGCTGTCCATCCCGGCTGGTGGGCTTTGGGTCCGTCTGGAGCAGCGCTTGTACCCCAGCCCCTCTCCCTCGCCCCCATCCCTGCTCCCGCTGCCTCCGTCCCCCGGCTTGCCCCGGCCCCGCTGTCCGCTCGGTGTCCTGCGCCACGTTGGCCGTATCTGCACTATGCCAGGCTTGTGTCTGTGGTTCGTTGACGGTGAATTATAATGCACTTTAAAAAGAACGTGGCTCGTAGCCTTTGTCAGAATAAAGTGGTCGCCAACACCCCCCTGTGGCTCGCTGCGCTCTGTTCCCCGGGGCTGCCGTGCAGCCGAGCGCAGCCACGGGATGAGCCCGTGCCGTGACCCAGCCCGGGCTCTGCGGGTCCCTGCGGCCCCGGCTGGTGGTGGATGTCCCGTGGGGATCATGCCGGGCACTGCCGGTGCCCTTCCCTGGTGCTGGGGAGGAGCGGAGCCGCTCTCCCTCCGCACCCAGGCTGCCCAAGGGGAGGCCGGGGAAGCGCGTCCAACGCCGTCATTCTGCCTTTATTTGAGTCTCTCCGCATCTCGTCCAACAAAATGGATTTTTTTTTTTTTTTTTTTTAAATAAAGTGCCCAGCGGAGCCAGGCCTTTGGGTAGATAAATGCATTTCTGTAACATTGTCTGAACCACGATACAGCGCGCGAACGGGAGCTTTCCCCGGGCTGGCGGTAAGGGCAGGACGAGCACCCCGGGCGGGGAAGTAGCGAACTACGGACCACTTACCACGACACTTCGAATGCGTTAACACCCGACGCAACGTTCCCTTTTGCGTTTTTTTGTTGGTTTTTTTTTGTGTTTTTTTTATACAAACCGAGAGAATTAAAAAAAAACACCGGAGTGTAGTAGAATATCCAGCAACGACGACAACAACAACAACAAAAAAAACAACGGTAGAAAGGATCATCCGTACCTGACGGTCGGAAAGCAGCATCTCAGCAAAGTGCGGTGGCGTCATGCGCGGTGCACGCACGGGCAGGGTATTGCTG
This sequence comes from Clangula hyemalis, assembly GCA_963989345.1. Next base: position 2,950,311 of record OZ022448.1, read on the forward strand.
GGGCGCCCCGGGGCTGTGCTCCGAGGCTGGCTATTGCGTGGTTTCCTTCGTGGCTCTTGCTAAGCGAGTAAAGCAGCAGGTAATCGAGGCGCGAGCGGAGCGGGGGGCACCCCCACGGTGCTGCTCCCCCCCACCCCAAAACCTCCATGTGGGCTGCGAGGTGCTCCAGGGGGGGACCCCGCCGAGGAACGGGGCTCTGGCAGCGGGTGGCCTCCGGTGGAGGGGCCTGGGGGCGCCGGTGGCCGGGCTGGGCTGGAGGTGGCCACGCTCCGGCTACGGGGCCGGCTTCGGCTCGGCGGTGCTGGCAGTTCAGGTGTGCTCGGCCCTTTGGTCCCGCGACGCTCGCTCCTGGTCTCTGGGCGGCCCCGGCCGTAGCCGCGGGGGGGGGCTGCGAGCCCGTCCCACCCCTCCCCGGCCCCGCTAGTCGCCTTTCGCCTCCTCCAGGATCTGGGGCAGGTTCTGGTCTTTGCGCACCGACAGCGGTTTGACGGTGCCGCCGTAGTCCTGGATGGCCTTGGGCTCGTTGGTGTGGTAGGAGCCCTTGTAGCGGTGGTAGTAGAGGTAGAGCAGCACCAGCAAGCCCCCGAGCAGCAGCAGCAGGAACGTCACGACTGCGGGGAAGGCGGCGGTGAGGGAGGCTGGGGAGGGGACCCGGGGACAACCCGTGGCACGGCGGGGGGACGCCGGCCGGGGGCATCACTTACACCCGATGATGATCCCGATCCAGCCGTCGTCGTGCACGTGGGGGAACTCTGCGGGGACAAAGCGGGTGGGTGGGATGGGGCTGGGGGGTTCTGCGCTGGAGCATCGCCTCCACATCACCCGGGCAGCATCTGGTGCTTACCAAAGGGGGGCTCGGGGACTCCCACCCCCCCCAGGCTCCCAGCACAGCACCTACCCGTGCCCATGTACCAGGGATCCATCTCGGGGGGGATGAGGATGGTGGTGAGGGGCAGCATGGAGGCGCAGCTGGACTCCACCAGCTCCCCGCGGATGCTGTAGGGCCGCACCACGCTGGTGGGGCGGAAGATGGCTTTGAGGGGGACGATGCTGTTAAACTTCACCCCGGAGAGGCAGCCCGAGAAGCCGGGCGTGTTGTAGCGCTGGATCTCGGGGTCGATCACGCCGGTCTCTGCGGGGGCACAGAAGGAGGTGGATCACCCCTGTCAAGGACCGAGCTGGGCCAAGAAGTTGCTGGCACGAGGGGCAGGACCCAGCTCACCCATCACACGCCCTAGGTACAGGTTCTTGGGCGAGTCCAGCTTGCTGTCCACGAACAGAGAGAACTGCTGCTCCATGACGGGCAGGTAATCCACCTGGGGGGGGCAAGCACGCGGCGTCAGCACCCGTGGAGCCTCCTGCACCCCCTGCCACCCCATCGGTGCCCCGGCCCCGTACCTGCGTGTACAGCGTGCGATGCAGACGGGTGATGTTGACGTGGTGGGGTCTCCCGTCCGTCACCGGCTTGGTGGTGAGGGCGAAGACGTAGGGGCTGGTGCCCAGCTGGTAGCGCAGCTGCAGGCTCCCTGCGGGCACAGCACGAGGCGGCTGCAGCGCTGCTCATCGGGCTGGGGACGGGGGGAGCCCCCCCAGGACCCTCACCGTCATCCTTGATGAGCACGGCCATGTAGTCCTTGACGAAGGAGCTGACGTAGAGCAGCACGGCGGGCGCCGAGGTGGTGCTGAAGCTGAAGCTGACCTCCTCGCTGGTGAGGTTGTAGCCGGGCAGGGGCTGCCAGGGGCTGCTGATGATGCTGGCGAACTCGCGGGCGGCGTACAGCGACATGGGCAGGATGTTGTACCGCACCCACGTGCCCTCCTCGAAGTACCCGCCGATGTCTGCGGGGGACCCATGAGGGTGACGGGGGCGCCGGCTCCTCTCCCCCAGCCCGGCCCCGCTGAGGGTCCCCCCGCGGTGCCCGCGGCGCGGAGCCGCTCACCGTGGTTGCAGAAGGGCCCGTCGAAGGCGGAGATGCTGCAGTTGCAGCTGTAGTGGCTGTAGCGCTCGACGCAGAGCCCGCTGTTCTGGCAGGGCACCGGCGGGTCCTGGCAGTGCCCGGTGCAGTTGACCCGCACGCCCTCGGTCTCATTGGCCTTGCCCTCCAGGTTGAGCGTCACCCCGTTCATCCGCAGCGCCCGCAGGCACCCCAGGAACGGGCGCATCTTGTGCTCCGCCGCGCCTGCAGCCGGGACGAGACTCAGCGCCCTGCGGCGCACGGGGACGCAGGGACAGCGGGGACATAGGGCACGGAGCGGGGGGGCTCTCACCGACGTAGAGGGGTCTGTCGAACTCGAGGCGCACGAAGCTCTGCGGCGGGGCCGGCCGCACCACCCAGGGCAGCTTGTCCACCCGCAGCCGGGCCAGCTTCACGTTGAGCTCAGCCTTCACCTGGTGCCACTCGTCGTCGTTCCAGGGCACCGCCGAGCGCACCGTCAGGTTCTCATGCCCGTTCCCGATGTCGTAGGCAAACACCACGTCCCTGGTGGCTGCGGGGACGCGGTGTCGGCAGGGACACCCCAGCCCCGCCACCCCCTGCACCCCCGTTACCCGTGCCCGTACTGTTGAGCTCCACGCGGACGTAGTTTCGGGTGCCAGGGTTCTCCAGGAAGACGCCGGACGGGGCAGTGGTCTTGAAGTAGAAGGAGATGTCGAGGCTGTGGTTGGCCTGGAAGGTGGGGAAGAGCAGGGCTGCGCCCCTGTTGAAGGAGACGGTGTTCCAGGTGTTGCCTGCGGGGAGCAGGAGAGGGTGAGAGGTGGGCATGGACCCAACGTGGGTATGGACCCTGTACAGGGATGGACCCAAAACGGGGATGGGACCCAACATGGGCATGGACCCCACTTGGGAATGGACCCAGTGTGGATACAGGACCCAACACAGGTATGGGACCCAACGTGGGCATGGACCCAACGTGGGCATGGACCCAATATAGGTATGGACCCAGTGCAGGATGGACCCAACATGGGTATGGGACCCAACGTGGGCACGGACCCCACTTGGGAATGAACCCAGTGTGGGTACAGGACCCAACATGGATACAGGACCCAACGCAGGCATGGACCCAACGTGGGTACAGACCCAGTGTGGATACAGGACCTAACGTGGGCATAGACCCAACGTGGAGACAGGACCCAACGTGGACATGGGACCCAACGCAGCTCTGGCCACTCACGGTCTCCATAGCACCGCAGGGGCCCCAGCAGGAATTGTGCTTCGGAGCCGGAGCGGTTGGTGTCTCCCACCACCACCTGCGTGACGGGCAGGTGGTCCACGAAGGTCAGCAGACCCTTGTCCGTCCTCCTGCAGATGGCACGTGCGTCAGAGGGACTGCTCAGGGGCTGCTCCCCACCTGACCCCCCCAGCCCGTGCCCGCAGCCCCCAGCCCTCACCACAGCGTGTGGTCGGCGTCGCAGTTGCAGAAGTACTGGGGGTCGGCGCAGTTCTTGTCCAGCCCGCAGGCGCAGCGCTGGATGCCCGGCCGTGAGCCCCCCCAGTAGTAGTGCCGCTCGTTGTTTCGGCCCATCCAGAAGCTGAAGGGCTGCCCGGCTGGGGGCACAGGGGAGGGTAAGGACATGGGGGGGGGGGGACACAGCATGGCCCCGCGGCACGGCCCCGCTCCCCTCCCGGTGCTCACAGGGGGTGTTGAGCAGGCGGGAGTTGTAGCAGTGCAGCTCGATGCGCTGCTCGCAGTACTCGGAGGCGTTTGCCAGCGCCGAGACCTCAGCCCAGGAGGCATTCCAGTACTCCACGGCGCCCAGGTAGGGCTGGTCCACGCTGGAGCCCGTCACCCGCGTGGCGTAGTGGCGGTTGTGCCGGATGATCGTCCATGCCCGGTCCTCTGCAGGGCAGGGGGTGTCAGGAGAAGCCCCCGGGATGCCCCAGCTCGCTCCATCCCCGAGCCCTGGGTGCAGAGGGAGAGCCTGGTGCCTGCCCCCACCGTCCTGCTGCACCCACCTCGTATGTCACAGTACACCGTGAAGGGCTTGAGCGGCCCGCTGCCGTCCGGGTCGATGGTGTAGTTCCCCGAGGTCTTCCCGCTGACCCGGTAAGCATCGCACGACTCCTTGTAAAGGGCTGGAAGAGGGAAACGGGGTGGGGGGACGGACACGAGGTGGGTACCCAGGACCGGAGAGAGCCGTGGGTGCTGTCGTGTCCTGCCCCACTGCACTCACATTTGTGGCAGGTCTCTCCCTTGTACCCCGTCAGGTCGCAGATGCACATGAAGTCGTCCCAGGACTGGACGCAGCGGCCGTCGTGCTCGCACAGGTTGGGGGTGCACCTGGGGGCGCAGAGGGTTTGGGTCCCGGCCCCGCCGGCCCCCGTGCCCTCTGCCCGAGCCGGTACCTGTCCGTGATGCCGCAGACGTTGAAGAAGACGTCAGCGTATTTCCCCAGCCGGTGCTGCACCAGCATCTCCAGGTCCACGGGCTGCATGTCAACGCTCAGCATCTGCAGGCAGCCGTGGAAGGCCGTCTGGTTCGACCGGCAGCCGGTGAGCGAGGCCGGCTTGGGGCAGCCTGCAAGGCACGGGGCGAGGGGTGAGCGGCACCCGGGCACCCCACGCCCCGACCCCTGCCCACCCTGCGCCCACCTCCGAAGAAGTACTGGCTGCCGGTGCGGAGCTGGAAGGGGTGCGCCACCCGAAATTCGGCACCGTCGTCATCATCGATGGTCACCACGGCCGAGCCTTCCCGTGCCACCAGCTGCACCGAGTGCCAGAAGCCGTCGTTCAGGCGATGCCCTGCGTGGGGGAGAGGTGGGCATGCAAGGGGGGCACCGACACCGCAGCGGGACCCCCAGACCCCATATATCAGCCCCCGGCCCACCTGCAGCGAACTCCAGCTTCTTCTTGCCGGGCTGGGCGATGGAGACGTTGACCTGGCCCTCGCTCAGCACCATCTCCAGGGAGCCCAGGCGGTCGGCGAAGCTGGTGTAGAGCAGGAGCCCGGCAGTGTCCCAGGAGCGGAAACGAAAGCTGACGGCCAGGCGGTTCCTGCGGGGGATCCCCGGCACCTGCACGTAGTTGTTGATGCCGGCGAAGGTGATGGGGGTGTTCACCTGGTCCTGGCAGTAGTGGCCCACGCTGCCCTGCGGGTGGCCACGGGAGGCGGTGAGGGATGGGATGCTCCCGTGGCAGGGAGATCCACCCCGTGGCCCCCCCCGGCCCTGATTGCCCCGCTCGATCCCGTTGCCTGGTGATGCCGGGTGGGTGCCCCAGGCCAGGGACGACCTCGTGCGGTCGATGCGGGGCCGCTTGGCTGAGTGCAGCAGCCTCCAGCCTCACGTCACCCCAAAATGCAGCCTGAACCTGGGAAAGGGGTCACCCCACAGCAGGTACACGGCCCTAGGGAAGGGGTCACCCCATAGCGGGGGATGAGGACTTGGTCCCCACTTGGAAATGGGTCACCCCACAACAGGGACAGCACCACCGAGGAAGGGGGCACCCCATGGCGGGGCTGGACCCCTGCCCCCTGGCTGGGGGGCTGCACCTCGAAGCGGATGTTGGATCTCCGGTGCCGGGCCAGGTCGGCGATGTTGACCCCGTTGAAGATGATGTTCTCCACGCAGCCCCGAAAGTTTTGCCGGTAGGTGAGGTGCTGCTTGTCCTGGTCGATCACCCCCCCGAAGAAGAGCTGGGAGGCAGAGGGGGGCTCAGCCTCACGCCGAGGACACCGCGGGGCCGGCAGCCCGGCAGCTCCCCACTCGCCGGACCCACCTCGTTCTCGAGGTCGAGGTGCTCGAAGGTGCCGTGGCAGCGGAAGCGTTTGACCTCCCCGTCCAGCGTCAGGTTGACGTGGTGGCCGTAGCGCTCGATGTGCAGCGAGTGCCAGTGCTGATCGTCCAGCAGGCTGCCCACCGCCACCGTGGTGTGGCCCTCGGCGGCGTGCACCGGGCTGCTGCCTGGGGAGGGGACACCGTCACCCTGTGGCCCCTTTACCCCCGGCCCCTCTGATCCCCACGGTTGGCCACCCCCCCGGCCCCGGCTCACCTAAGTTGATGTGCAGGAAGATCTGGGCTTGCTTGAGCTCCACCGTGATGTAGTCGCCCTGCGAGCCCTCCCCGTGCATCAGCACCCCGTCCTGCTCCACCGTCTTGAAGTTGAAGGAGATGTCGTCTTCCATGGTGCTGATCTTTTTGGCGCGGAAGCGGTAGGAGATGGCATCGTCCCCGTCGAAGTACAGCACGTGGGACCCTAGGGGGAGAGGCAGAGCGGCCCCAGCGGCGTCACCGCCCACGGCAGCAGGCACGCTGGCGTTTGGGAGCGCTTCCCTCCAACCGTGCTAAGAGCTGGGGCAGGTTTATGTCATATCTAATGGCTGCGGATTGCTTGGACGCGGTCCTGATGGGAAAAGGGTTTTCTGGGCATGCCAGAGCCGGGCTGCAGCGCTGGCCTCAGTGCAGGAGCTGGCCCCGTGCCTCGCGGCTGTGGGGCTGGGTTCCTCCCGGGTCCCTCCCCGCACGGGGACCACCGGGGCCGGTACTCACGGTAGGGGCAGCCGTAGAGGCCCAGGCGCAGCCCGATCTTCCCCCGGGGGTTCCAGGCCACCGGGATGATGCGGATGTAGCGGGCGAGGATGGGGTAGTGCAGGTCGTGCCGCACCACCCCACTCTCATTCACGTTCCCGAAGAAGGTCTGGGGACAAAGGGGCAGCTCAGCGTGGGGCCAGCCCCCCCCCCTGCACCTTCCTGTTCCCAACAAGGGACCCCAACCCCGCAGGGGGACCCCACGGCTCCTACCCAGTTGCTGCCCTGCTGGAAGAAGGGTTTCCAGCTGGTGGGGTGGTCCCCGTAGAGCACGATGTAACGCGTCAGCCAGTCGTACGTGTTGAAGGTCCCCTGCGTGGCCACCGCGTTGATCCTGTGCTTCTGCATCAGGTCGATTTGGAGCCAGGGCTGCTTGTCACGGGGGTCAGGGGACCAGCCGCTGGTGCCTGCAGGATGGGGGGGCTCAGGTGGGACCCCGCAGCCCCAAACAGAGCCGCTCCCAGCCCGGCCACTGCACCCCACTGGGGGAGCCCCCCATGCCCTTTGGGGATGCTGAGGGTGAGACCTTGCAAGGAGCCCCCTCCCCACAGTCCCCCCAAGCTCCGTGGCAGCCCCACGGTGGGGTGGGGTCCCCATGTGCTGTCCCTGACCCCGCAGGTGGGGGGGGACTCACTGTGCAGCCGGGCGAAGCTGGCTGAGTAGAAGATGTTGTATCTGGAGGAGGCACCGATGGATGAGGAGTAGAGGGGCGCGACCAGCTCATCGTAACAGGGTCCTGTGGGGGAAAGGGGTGCTGGGCACGAGGGGGGTCTGACACGGGGTGCGGTGACCCCACGTCCCCAGCAGCACGGGTGAAGGGTGGGGAAATGCAGTGGGGAGCAGCTCCCTGGTGCCAGGATCGAGTTAGGGAGGAAGGGGTGATGGAGGCAGGGGTGATGGAGCTTTGGGGTGATGGAGCTTTGGGGTGATGGAGGTGGAGCGAGATTGAGGCAGGGGTGATGGATCCTCAGGGTGATGGAGACGGGGGGTGGTGGATCCATGGGGTGGTAGATCTATGGGGTGAGGGACCCACGGGGTGACAGATCCACGGGGTGCTGGAGGCAGCCATCCCACAGCCAGCCTCCGAGCCCCGTCCCGGTGGCGGCAGCAGCAGCAGGGCCCTCGCCCCGCACCGTGACCCAGCGGTTCTGCGTCTCCACGCCCCGCTGAGCCCAGAGCCGAGAACCCGGGGGGGGGGGGAGGGCGGCGGCGCAGCCATTGCCAGCCCCTCCCGCGGTCCCCACTTTTTGGGAAGGGTCCTCACCGGCGGCTTATCGCCCCCCCCAGCCGCCTGCAGGGCCGGCAGAGCGGCGGATCCTTCTCTGGCAGCTCGGCTCCTGCCTCTGCCCTCCCACTGCAGCGGGAGCTGACGCACCTCTGCGGGCTCCCGGCGCCGCACCAGCTGCCTCCGCACTGCCGTGGGAGGCCGGGGAAGCCCCCTCCCCACCCAGCCCTGCACCCCCCCGCCCGGTCCCACACGGCCCAGGGACAGCTGCTGGGCCGGGAGCCCGCTGGGGGCTCTGGGAGGGGGGGGAAGGGGGAAGGAGGGGGAGTTGCAGGGGTAGGGGGGGCGCAAATCCCAGTAGCATCCGCAAAGGGGACCATGGTGGGGTTGGGGGCTCCGAGCCCCTCGCAGGGTGGGGGTCGGGCAGCCCCCGGTGAGCTGTCCTGGAGGAGCTCCGGGAGGGTCTGCTGCACCCGGGGGGGGCTGGCTGGGGACAAGGGCAGCTGCGGTGTGCCCAGGATGCCAGTCCCCCCCCTCTCGAGCCTCCATCTCTCCCTGCCTGCCTCCCCCCCTAGATCCATCCCCCCATAGATCCATCTCCCCATAGCTCTACCCCCCCCATAGATCCATCCCCTATAGATTCATCCCCCCAGATTCATCCCCCATAGATCCTCTGCCATAAATCCACCCCCCCAGAAATCCCCCCCCTAACCTCCCCCATCCCCCTATGCCCCCATCATCACCCCCTGCCTCCCTCTCCCGTACCTAGCGCCCCCCCGGGCCCCCACCCGCTGCCCCCCGCCTCAGAACTGGGCTGCAGACACCAGGCCCCGGCCCTCCCCTACCCCTGTCCCCCCCCCGCCCCTCCCCAGCCCCCCCCTGCCTTGGGGCCAGCCCCGAGCATCCCTGCGGCGGGGCCAGGCGGCGCTGCCCGTGGTCCTGGCGGAGCCGCACCGGGGGCTGCCCCCACCCGTCTCGGGGTACCCGGGGGTTGCCAGAACCGGGTCCCCTTCCCCGGTACGGACGCGGGATGCGGTTCCCGGTGCTGAGCATCCCCGGGGCCACCGGAGACACCGGGCCGGGCCGGGGGCGGGGGAGGGGGGGGGGCTGCGGCGGGGCAGCGCCGGGCGGGGCTCGGGGGGGCGCCCGGCCGCTCGGTCCGGCGGTGACCTTGGGAAAAGCGTCGGGAGGGACGGCGGGGGATGCCCGGGAGAACCGGGGAACCGGGGCTGGAGAGAGGTGGGAGAAGGGGGGGGACACACACCGGGGCGGAGGAGCTGGGGTGGGGGGGGACCGGGGGATGCCCGGGGGCTGCCGGGCTCCGTCCCGCAGTGCGGAGCGGCGGCTCCCGGGGCCGCGGCCCCACTTACGTGCGAGGCAGCCGGGGCCGGGGCGGAGGAAAGAGGCGCAAGCGGCGAGCAGGAGCCCGAGGAGGCGGCGAACGCCCATGCTTGGAGCGCCCCGAGCGCCCTCGGAGCCGCCGCTCCCGGTGCTGCAGCCGCGCGGCGGAGCGGGACCGGCGGCTCCGCCCACGGGGCGGCGGCGGCGGGGCGGCCCCGGGACGGGCGGGGAGCTGGGACGGGGATGGGGCCAAGCGCAGAGCCCCCCCCCCGGGCCCCGCCGAGCTGCCCCAGGACCCCCCGGTCCCGGTCCGCGACAGCCCCGGGTGTCCCACCGAGCATCTCTGAGACCCCCCGGTCCCCTCCCCAAACACCCCTCCAAGAATCCCCAGTGTTAGATATGGAGTGGTAATTCGTGTTGAGAAAACGGTTGATATTAATAAAGAAGGGGGAGATTTGGGAGCGTGGCCATGGGGGTCGGAAAGCCCCGTGGTTGAGATAACATCAAACTCTTAAGGATGAGGCCATCAGGAATATGAAAGAGTTTAGAGGGAACAAAGAAGGGTGATTCAGGAGACTCCATGCAGTCTCCGGTCTCTCGGTCTCTCGTTCTCCAGCTGTTAAGGCATGGAAGTTTCTGGATGTTTGCTGTTGTTGTTATATGCAAAGTTGTTTGACCAATGAAAAGTTGTTTTGAAAAGAACTGCTGTGGGGAGAAGGGTCTAAGAGGGGAGCCTGCCCTCAAGATAAAAAAGGCAACTCGATGAAGTTACATCATCAATAAAGAAGCAGGAAAAAGAAGTGAAGAGGAACAGGCTGGGAGAATGGAGACCAGGATGGGAACAGGCACTTTGATCGCCTCATGAAGATCGGTTCGGCCAGACTCAGCAAACCGCTCAAAGAAGCTCGTACTGAAAGTCGCTGGAAATGGGCGCACTGGAGCTGGAGAGAAGCTCGAGCTGAGAGAAGCGGAGCCAGCACACAACTGCCCCTCGCTGGTCAGCAGTTGCGCATTATGGGGAATCATACGTCCTTAGAAACAAAGACTGTCCTGGTAACCTTATGGCTTATTCTCCTTCTTAACCATCGGTCAGTTTATGAGCCTGAAATACGGGACCAAACTGAGGTCAAGGTGTGGGACTCTGCAACTAAAAACGACAAGGTTGCAGTGGGATTGCTCGGCACCTGGCGAGCAGTCTCTGAGGCCTTAAAGAGCCATGTGGGACCACAGTCAGACACGTGTGGTTTGCCAGACAGTGAGGGAGCTGCGGGCTCCTTTACTGATCCTTCTGCTACGCCATCGGCCCCTCTGCTGCTACAGCCACCGAAGGCCTTTGCTGTTACACCCCTGGTGACCTGGACGTGCCTTTTGACCCAGGCCTCATTGGCCTTGAAAAGGAGCTGGATATGCTTCTTCTTCGATCCGGGAAGAACGGGATACATAAGGCCTGAAGACTGAGTTGCTTGACAACTTGGAGCGAGACAAATTGCTCAAAAGGAATGGAAGATGGAGACTGTTAAGTCATGGAACTTAAAGGATTGTTTGTTACCTTTCCTGATTGTACGTATGTATAGGCAGACTCGGGTTTAGTATGTAAAGCAACGCTCTGTATATTTAGTATGTTTGATGTTCGTGTGTGCGTGCTGGTGGAGCGTGGACTCCCCGCACACCCAGTGCTGTTTACTTGCTTTTATACCTTTTATACCTTTTATAGCTTTTATACATTTTATAAGTATAAATATTACTAAATTCAGATTGAGTTGAGACTTCATTTGTAACACCAGGACCCCCGGTCCCACTCTCAACAGCTCCAGTCCCCCCGCTGAGCATCTCCGGGACCCCCAGTCCTGGTCCCAACAGCCCTGAGCAGCCCCGGGACCCCTCAGCACCAAAAGCCCAGGGGCTGCAGGGGCACTGGGTGCCAGCAGCCCTTTGTGGGGCTTTTGGGGGGGACAACACGGGGTGAGCACTGCATGGGGTGAGCGTGGCCGGGTGGCTGGGCGGTGCAGTCCCTCCCCAGATGTGTTCCAGGCACCCAGTACCCACAGCTGCAGCCCAGGCAGGGAGGGATTTACGCGGTGCCAGCAGATGTGGCAGTGATTGTAATCAAGCAGCAGATTAAGGCCTGCGGGTTTAGGGGTCGCCTGTCCTTCCAGTGGTGCAGAAGACTGGGATTTAGCCCGTGTCTGCTCCCAAACATGCCAGACACCCACGGAGGGGGGTGGCCGCCGCGTGTCCTACATACGCTGCCTCCCCCCAGCCCCTGCGGTGCCCTGCGGGGAATTTGGTGGGCAGCTGCAGGCTCACCCCGAGGGATGGGGATGCTCCGGGGGCTGCTGGGTCCAAGCAGGGTCCTGGTGCTGGGCAGGACCCCAGCGTGGCCGGGCACCTCGCTGCAAGGGGCAGGACGGCGCGGCTGTCACCTGCGGTGGTGCCGGGGCTGCTTCCTGTGCAGGAGCCGAGCTGGGGCCGGAGCAGAGGGTGAAAGAGGGAACAGAAAGCCCCAGGTGCAGGGGGGCTGCGGGGGGAGCTGGAGCCGTGTCCCCGAGGCTGGGGATGCAGGTGCCCTCCTGCACCGTCCCCCAGCCCCTCGCAGTGCTGGTGGCTCCGACCGAGCCGTGTCGGGACATTTGCCCCCAGGACCCCTGCCCCTTTCCTTTCCCCCAGCAGGATGGCACCCCTGTAACAGGCACGGAGCAAAGGTCTGAGCGCTGAAGGGCAAGGGAAAGGGGGAACCTGCCCCCAGCCCTTCCGTGCCCAGCCTCCAACCATCTTCCAGCAGCTCCATGGCCCTGGGGCTCCGACTGGGAGCTCCTGGGGCCAGCAGGGACCCTGCGCAGAGCCGGGATAAGCCAGGGAAGGATGTCTGGAGCCAGGAGAAAGGGGGATTGAGGGATTACCGCTGCGAGAGGCAGAAAGCCTGCTGGAGCCTGGAATCAATTTGCTCCCCCCTGGGGAGAGGAAAGCGGGGCCCCTTCCCCGCAGATCCTAATCTGCCCTGTAAGGAGGAGGAGGAGGGAATGTTGTCAACAACCAGCAGGTCGTCCCCCCAGCGCTGGGGGGGCACGGGGGCTTGGGGACAGAGCAGAGCATGGGACCCCAGGGGCGGGGGGGGATGTCACACTCCAGCAGCTGCCCCCAGTTCCTGGAGCCCCCGTTTCCCACCAGGACAAGCCATGCCTGGACTGAGCACGGCTCCGATTGTCCCTCCAGGTCATCATCCTGCCTGCGCCCAGCCCTGTGCCAACAGCCCACAGCAGCCCCCACTCCTCTCCTTGGCATCACCCCCCTGTGGCTCTCGCACAGGGTGGGAGACGCAAACAGCAGCCCCGGGTGGGCTGGGGTCTCCTGGAAGCGCCGGGTGTCCCCAACCAGCCCCTGCTCGCAGCCCGGCTCTCCTCCCACCCCCAGGTGCTGTCCCCAGCCCTGTGTCACCAGCGCTGAGCGGAGCACAGCTATTTCTGTCACCCGGTGGACAGATGCTGGCCACAAAGCTGAAGATGTGGGACACGGCTCCGGAGCAGGGTCGTGGCTGCTTCTCCTTCCCCCCCTGGGGCTGGGTTTGTGCTCTCAGCGCAGCTCTCGGTATCGGGTGCAGCACATGCTCAAACCACAGGTTGCAGAGCTCTGAGACACCGGTGGCTCCACAGCCTCTGGGCGAGGAGGGGAGAGGTCCTGCAGTGCAATGGAGAAGGTGAGGGGCTGCAGTGAGGGTTGGCTGGGGATGAGGTGGGGACACCGCTCTCTGGCTCCTATTTCTGCTTTAAACCGTTCTCTTGTGCACCTTGTGGGTCGCGAGGCTGGAAGGCAGTGCCATGGGGAAGGGCAGAGCAGTGCTGGGTGCGCCAGGTCCCCAAGCCCAGAGCGGGGAAGGAGCTGGGGGAGCTGCTGGGGGCTGATCCTGGCCGGCGCTGGGACTCAGGCCCTGCTGCAGCCCTGGCTCATCCTCCCAGGCTCACTGGAGGGAGACGGCAGCCGTGAGGCTGATTTGGGTCAGAGCTGTGCCTGATCCTGAGCTCCCCAGCAATGAGGGCCCAGTGGTGCTGTGCCAGGCTGCGGTGCTGCCCCTTTCCCCTGTGGCAGGGCTGGGAGCTGGAAGCACCAGGCACTGGGAGCTGGGAGCACTGGGAGCACTGGGCACATCTACCCGCCACCTGTGCGAGGCAGGGGGATGCTCTGGGCCCATCCCTGGCTGGGATCAGGACCAGGCAGTGTGGGGCTGAGCCCCACAGGGATCCCCAGGGCTCATGCACAAGCATGCGGGTGCTTTGGGAAGGGCTCTGCACACCCACAGCTCCTGGCACCACCAGCATGGAGCTGGGGGCCGGCTGGATGGGGCCCCCCAGGGCCATGGGCTGGGTGCGAGCCCCCGGGGGCATCAGGAGCAGCTCCCCCATGGTGGGCTCAGGGCTAATTTGGGGCTGTGCCGGGGATGTCGGGGCTGGGCTCACGTCTCCCCTCCAGCCCTGAGCTGCAGCAGGGAGCACGGGAAGGGCACGGCTGCTCTCGCAATGACTGAGCGAGGCAAAAGCCACCGCTGCCTTGGAGAGGGTGTGAGACAGAAACCACGCTGCGCACGGGGCAGCCCACAAAGGGCCGGGGCGGTGGCGCTGCCGGGGCTCCCTGCAGCGAGCTGTGGGGCTGGGTGGAGGCTGCACACCGCAGCGGGGCTGCGGCTGTGGCTGCCGTGCACGCCCGGAGCTTCCCTCGCTCCTCATCCCTCTGCGCAGGCGAACCCCAGCCCCACCGCCATGGAGACAGCGGCCACCACCGACTTCTACTCCTGGGAGTACGACCCCTCGTGGGACGACGGCATGCTGCCCGAGCTGTGCGAGAAGCAGGAGGTGCAGGGCTTCGCCCGCACCTACCAGCCGGCCGTCTACCTGCTGCTGCTGCTCCTGGGCACGGTGGGCAACGGGCTGGTGCTGCTCACGCACACCCGCTACCGCCGGGCGCACAGCGTCACCGACGTCTGCCTCCTGCACCTCGCCCTGTCCGACCTCCTGCTGCTCCTCACGCTGCCCTTCGCCGTCACCGTCACGCTGCAGGGCTGGGCCCCGGGCACAGCCGCCTGCAGGGCGCTGCAGGGCATTTACGCCCTCAACTTCTACGGAGGCTTCCTCTTCCTCACCTGCATCAGCGTGGACCGCTACGTGGCCATCGTGCGGGTGCCGGCCGCTTGCCGCCTGCGCCCGCGGGCTCGCCGCCACGGCTGGCTGACGGCGGGGCTGGCCTGGCTGCTGGCCACGCTGCTGGCGCTGCCCCAGTTCATCTACGGCCGAGCGGAGCAGCACCAGGACCTCCGGATTTGCCGCGTCGTCTTCCCCCCGGCGGTCTCGCGGGCGGCCCGGGGGGCCACCAACCTGGCACAGGTCGTGCTGGGCTTCGCGGTGCCCTTCCTGGTGATGGCGAGCTGCTACGCGGCCGTGGCTCGGACGCTGCTGGCGGCTCGGGGCACCCAGCCCCACCGGGCGCTGCGGGTGCTGCTGGCCCTCGTGCTGGTCTTCGTGGCCCTGCAGCTGCCCCACAGCCTGATGGTGCTGCTGGATACGGCCGAGCTGCTGGCCAGCTGGGAGGTGAGCTGCGCCCAGAGCCGCCGCAAGGACCTGGCGCTGCTGATCACCGGGGGGCTGGCGTACCTGCGCTGCTGCCTCAACCCCCTGCTCTACGCCTTCCTGGGGCAGCGTTTCCGCCGGGAGCTGTGGCTGCTGGCCAGCGATGCCGGCTGCGTGGGGCCCATCGACCCGCGCTGCCCCGGCTGCCCCAGTCCCCGCCGGCGTTCGTCGCTCTCCACCTGCCAGGACGTGGCGTAGGGACGCGGTGCCCATGCCCCGGGGCAGGTACCGGCACCCTTGGGGCTCAACACCCCCCTTTTGGTGGAGCTTGAACCACCCTAAGTGCCCGTGGAGCTGCCTGGCAGGGGCAGGACGGACAGAGCGCACGCCTGGGCAGACGGACGAGGAGCCCTGCAGTGTCCTGCCCAACACTGGGACAGGGACGATGCCCCGAGCTTTGGGGGACCATGCAATGCCAGCTGCCTTCTGGAAGGACCGTGCGATGTCACACACGGCTCGGGGGATGAGCACACCCCAGGGGGACCGTGCGGTGCCGTGTGTGCTCCGGCGGGACCGTGCAATGGCCGCGTGGGCTCTGGGAGGGGGCTGTGGGATGCCCCTGAGCTCGGAGCGGTGCGTGCGGATCCAGACGCAGCAGGGCGCTGGGCAAGGCGCTGGCTTCCACTTTCCTTCCCACCCTGGCAATAAACCCTGCTCGAACCCCGCTGGGAGAGTGGCCCTGTCCCTGCGGGCTCAGGGGACCTGGGAGGCGGCGGGGAGCGGGGAAGGGGCCCGGCACTGGCCGGGGGATGCCTGCAGGCGGCAGCAGAACCCAGCGCGTCCTGCCCGGCCCTGCCTGTTCCTGCCTGTCCCTGCCTGTCCCCACCCGGGTGCCCAGCACTGCAGGGCCTGAGCGCGTCTTCCCCGGCCGGGACCCACGGACGCAGGATGGGGACCCCCAGATGCAGGATGGGGACCCCCAAACGCAGGATGGGGACCCCCCAACTGGGCTCCAGCAGCAGGAGGGGGCCTGGCTGCAGCCCCGCAGTGGGGAGAGGGGGCTCTGCTTTGTGCAGGGCAGGGGGCTATGGCCTAGGAAGAGGCAGGAGCAGGGGGTATCACGGCCCCCGTCCCCACCAGCACAGCCGAGGTGGCGGCGGAGCCCACTCCACCGGCCCCACCGTGGGCTGCAGGGGTTGGGAATCCCCCTGGGGCTGGCAGCAGCGTGATCCCCTGGGAAAAACCTACTCTGGGTCAGGCTGGAAACCCCCCTCAGACTCCCCCCAGCCTGAGGGTCGAGAGGGGCTTTCCTCTCCTTTTGTCTCCTCTCACTTCCCCTTGAGTTCTGGCCCAGCAAATCCCATCCCAGCAGGGCCGGGGTTGGTGCCTTCGGGGTGGGCACAACGGGGGTGCCCTCGCCCTCCTGCCTGGGGCCAGGCGGAGCGGTGCCGTGGTGCTGAGCAGCACAGGGGGCAGCAGGAGGGGTTGCCTCTGGCTCTGGCCGAGCTCACGCAGCCACTTCTGGGGTTTCTGAGAGTGGGGAAGTGCCTCCCCGCGCTGCGGGCTGGAGGCCTCTTCCCGCTCACCCACACACGGCTCCCGCTTTGGGATTAGCCCGGTGCTCTCGCTGGGAGAATCCAGCCCAGACCCTTCGCCTACTTCTGGGCAGGAAATGCAATTACCGCTGACTCAGCACCGCACAGCCCCCATCCCCCCCTCAGCCCCCAGCCCCCCCTCGCCAACCCGGTGCCAGATGGGGAGCACCTGGCCCTGCACGCAGCTCCCCATCTCCCTACCCAACCGTCGGCCTCGGGCTGCCCCGATCCCACCTCTGCTGGCCCCACGGCCGTGCCACATCGCCCACGCTGGCCCCGTGTCCCCTGCGGCCGGCGGGCTCAGCTCCCTTCCTGCGTGGCCCCGTGGGGCTGGCGGTGCTGCGTGGGCGTCGAGCTGGCAGCCAGAGGCTCCTGGGCTCCTGCCTGCGCATCCCCGGTCCCAGCGGCTCCAGGGGAGCGGGGCTGGTGGGCTTAACCCCTTCAGGGGCTGCGGGAGCGGGGCTGGGCGATGTCACGGGGCCGAGGTGTGACCCCGGCACCGGCTCCTTCCATGGATGGGGTAGCCAAGGCTGGCAGGAGTGCCCTGCCTGACCGTGGCACCGAGGGGTGGCCAAGGCCACGCTGCTGCGGGTGGTGGCACCGTGAGCCCCGTGGGGCCCCGTTACCAGCCCTGGCACACGACACTGGTGGTGCCAGGCCTCACCGGGACGGGGACAGTGGCACACCGAGGGGCGGGGGCAGCGCGTGCCCTCAGTGCCATGCAGCACCTCGATGCCACCACCGGTGACAGCCCCGGTGCACGGCACTGGGTGCCACCAGCACGGTGGCTCCCAGCCCGGCCACCACCTCCCCGGCACCGAGCACCCGGTGCCCGGTATCGAGGTGCCGGTGCCCACACCGGGAGCACCGGGGTGGCCGGATCGCCCCGAATCACCGACGTGCCCGGTTCCCCGCTGGAGGCGAGTGGGCACCCGGGGGTGGGGAGTGCCCGGTGCTGCCCCCCCAGCCCCGTTCGGCCGCGCGCCCCCGCCCGGTGGATGACGCAAACGGCGGCCCCGCCGCCCCGGGCGCGCTGGCTCCGCCCCGGGCCGTGCGCGGCGATTGGCGGGGGCCGGTGACGCGCCGGGGCCGGCCCGCCCGGGGCGGCGGCGGCGGCGGCGGGGCCGGTCCCGGTGGCGGCGGCCGGTGCGCGGCGCAGCGCTGGGCGGCGGGCCGGGCCCGGCGGGGCGATGCCGTTCCCCGGCGGGCTCTGGTGGCTGCTGTGCTGCCGGCAGGGCTTCACGCTGCTGCGGCGGGACTACGGCGACGCGGACCGGGAGGCGGACGGCGAGGCCGAGGAGGAGGCGTCCTTCGAGCTCCGAGCGCAGGGAGACCAGGTGGGTGCTACCGGCACCGGCACCGGGGCCGCGGCTGGGCGCGGTGTGGTGGTTGCGCGTTGCGCCTCTCGTCCCGTCCGGGGCGCACGGCTCGGTTTGGCTCGGCTCGGCTCGGCCCGCGGCTGTCCGGTACCGTGCTTGGCTGCGCTGCACCGGCCCCGCTCCCGGTGCACCGGCCGCTGCCTGAGGGCCCCGAGTGTGGCTCGCACGGGGCTCGGAGCCCGTCCCGGTGCGCGCCGTGCGGGGACGGCACCGCGGTGCGCACGGGCTGCCCGGTCCCGGGAGGCTTCGGAGCTCGGCCCGGAGGTCGGCGAACCGGGAGCGGATCCGGCCCTTCCCGGTAGCGACCGGCCGGCTCCGGTCTCCGCCGCCGCTTGCCCGGGCACGTCCCTACCGCGGTCGGGGCGCGCCGGGGCCCGCGGGCAGGGGTGCCCTTGGCGCGTCCCTGCACCGGCCGCTCCCCGGGCACCGGGACCGGAGCCACCGGGGCTCGGCGGAGCTCCCGGGCACCGGGAGGGGGGTGTCCCGGCCGCGGGGGGCGTGCGGGCTCCCGGTACCACCGCAGGTCGCTGCGGGGGGGGCTCTGCGGTGCTCAGGGGGCTGGGCTCCCGCTGCTCCACGGTGTGACCGAGGGGCTGCCCGGGGGCTGGGGCCGATCCTGGCACAGCCCGGGGTGCTGCGGACCCCCTGGGCTTGTCTTGAGCCCCCCATGTACTGCCCCTGGCTGAGCTGGGGCACGGGGGGGAGGCTGGCCGGGGGTGCTGCCCCCTGTGAGCAGGGCCCGGGGCACAGTGGGGGGCACAGGGACGTTGGTGTCTGGCTGGTGTCTGTGGGGCTGTGTCTGCAGGGTGGTGGAGGGGACAGAGTCCCCTGGCCCAGGGGTCCCCCTGCCCTCCTTGGGAGGAGGCAGGCTGGCTGCTTTTCGAGCCCTTTGGGGCCTGGCTCCGTGTTCCCGTTAGCTCAGGCTGTGTCTGGTCAACAGGGGGGCACTGGGGGCTCCCGGAACCCCCGGTGCCCCCAGCCCCTGTTCCCAAGCAGGGCTGGTGCGCTGGCTCCTGGCCGCTCGGCCCAAGCGGTGCTGGTGCCCCCGGGTCCCTCGCTCGGTGCTGCGTGGGCCGTGGCAGCGGCTGCTGGCTCCCAGCCGTGGGGCTGCTGGCGGGGCCGATCCTGGGTGGGAGCCTGGGCACCCGCAGGGCTACGGGACGCAGCCAAAGCTGGGGCGCTGCCAGCCTGGGTACCCGGCTGGGGAGCGGAGCTGCCCGCGCCTGCACCTCAGGCAGGAGCAGCGGGGCCGGATCCTGGTTTGGGATCATCCCCGTGCTGCCGCCGAGGGTCGGGTTGGCTCGGGGGTCCCTGTGGGACGGGTTCCTCGGGGTTGCTCTGCGCAGACCTGCTGGTCCAGGCAGCGCTGCCGGGGCCGTTCCCGGCACGCTCCGCGCCGGGGAGCAGGGCCTGGATCTCCCCGCTCCGGCTGCTTCCTCTGCTCGGGGAAGCGGAGCAGCGCGGCGGAAACCGGCGCTTCCCTCCTGCCGGGCTGCCTTGGGGACGGCTGATAGCGCGGGGGCGGCCGGAGAGCCACGGGGCTGAATCCCTGCCCTTAGGGGACGCAGGGCTTGGTGATAGCTAAGCTCGCTGCAGCCCCTCTCCTGCCCCGCAGCACCGTTTGCAGCCTGGTTCCCCTACAGCCGGGCTGGGGACAGATCTGAGCCCCCCTCTCCAAGCTCCCCCCTTGCAGCAGGGCCTGGCTGTGCTGGGATCCCCTTCCCCAGCAGTGCCAGGGGTTGGAGCTGGGCCCACCGGGCGCCGGTGGCGGTGCCAAGGGCATGGGCCAGCAGCAGAAGCCGTTTTGGGCTTTCCCGCGTCCCACGGGCTGCGCTGACTCCGGAGGTCCAGGCTGGCGTGGGCGGCCGTGACGCTGGTTCCCCGGGGAGCCCTTTGCCCGCCCCACGGCCGCGGGGTCCTCGGAAACCCGCGGCGCCAGCCGCCCCTTCCCGGGAGCGTGGGAGCAGCTGCCCTGGCCCTGCCGTGGCGGCTTCTCTCCTCTCCTGTTTATTTATAACCCTGAGAAGGAGCCGGCCACCACCGTCTCCTCCTGCGGGCCACGGCCGAGAGGAGCTGGGCACCGTCTCCGTGCCTCGCAGCTGGGCAGGAGCGGGGGGAGCTCTCCCTGGCCGTGACCCCGGAGGTAGGACAGCCCCGGCAGGAGCTGGCCCCGTGCACGAGGCGCCGGCGTTGCATGACAGGTGCCCTTAATGCCACGGGTCAGCGGAGCCTGCTCCTGCCCCGGCGCGGCGATACCTGGAGCGGCTCCTGCTCCCCCTCTCCCTGCTGCTATTTTTAGCAGCCGCCTCTTTTTCTCGGCGTTTTTGGAGCGCCCTGAACTGGCTGTGGCTCCCCCCGTGGAGCTGCAGCTGGCGGGGGAGCCTGCGCCTCTCCTGGGGTCGCATCCTGCCCGTGCCGCCGCATCCCTGCACCCCGGCACTGCCGCGTTGCCCTGCCCTGCCCGGTGCCTGCCCGTGCCTGGGCTCTGCCTCATGTCCCGGCACGTGTGCCAGGCTCGTCACGTGTGTGGCACCACCAACGTCAGGCCGTGCCGCGCGAGGAGGAACCGGCCCCCGTCCCGCTGCAGGGCCAGGGACTTCCCTGCGCAGCGTCCCACCGCCGCGGGCAGGAAGTCAGCGGCCCCATTACAATGGGACTTTGTGCCGTAAGCGTATTACTCAGCACTGACCTTGTGCAATTCTGCACGGTATTCAGCCTGCCGGGGTCAGCTGAGGATACGCGGCC
The DNA here is from genome assembly GCA_963989345.1 of Clangula hyemalis. Next base: position 2,970,674 of record OZ022448.1, read on the forward strand.
AGCACGCCCGGCGGCTGCCCCGAGGGGTGCCCCAGCTGCAGCCCCAGGTGCTCCCCAGGACGCGAGCCTGTCCCTCGGGGTCTGGAGCCGAGCGATGAGCAGGGGGAGACGGTTTTGGGGTGCCAGGCGGTGGCTGTGGGGCTGAGACGTGTCTCCTTCCTCCCCAGGCGTCCCTGGAGGTGAGCCTGAGCCAGCCCACCCGTACCAGCAGCGGCTCGGAGCGGTGAGTGACCCTGTGCCACCGGGCATCCCATCGCGTCCCCCTCACGGTGCTGCAGGAGCTGTGCACCATCCTGCCCCGCTCGCGTGGCCGGGCACTGTGCCGTCGGCCAGAACAGGGAATGGTGGTGCTGGGACTGCCGGGCTCCGTCCCCATATCTGCTGCACCCTCGGGCTTATCCCCATCCCTTTGCCTCGGCCTCGCCGCGTCGGATGGCGTGGCTGCAGCAGGGTTTGCCAGTGGGGCCGTGCGTGGTCCCCCACCCCGGGAGGCTCTGCGGGGCCGTGTCCGTCCGTGGGGGCCGTGTCCCGGGATGCCGCGTGCCCAGGGAGATGGGGTGCTGGGGCACAGGGGCCTGCTCGCTCCCCGTCCTCCCAGTGCCGACACCGCTGCCAGCATTCCTTCCTGGTTGTTCATTTTCCGAATTCCTTGGCAGGGTTGCGACTGCAAACAGCTTATTTTTAGCCAGGGTCATCTGCACCCGATGGCTGTGCCGCGTTCCCACCGCGGGGTTGCGGGGTGTCCGGTGCCCCCTGGGGACGTTGCTCCCCACTGCTGTGGCACTGTTGGCCCCCACTCCTGGGGGCTTGGCGGGCTCCTGCGAGCACCCAGGCTCAGCCCTGCGATGTCCCCAGGTCCCTGCTCGTGTCGGAGGAGATGCGCAGTCTCATCGTGGAGAAGGGGCCGGGGCCAGTGGAGGAGGACCCTGATGCTCTGGTGAAAGGTAGGCGCAGCGCTACAGGGTTTTTTTTTCTGCCCCACCCCTGGGTTCACAGCTGGGGTTATCAGGATTGTGCCCCGACGGGCTGGATGCCATCCTAGGGTGGCACGAGGCAGGGGACACGGCCATCCAGCGGGGTGGATGGTGCTGGTGGCAGGGGCTGAGGCTTCTCCTTCCCAGGCTGGCTGCAGCGGGAGGTGCGGGGCGGCGTCAAGACCCCCTGGATCCGGCCTCGGAAGTACTGGTTCGTGCTGACCCCCGACTCCCTGGACTACTACAGCAGCAACGAGAAGGGAGCCAAGCGCCTGGGCTCCCTCGTGCTCACCAGCCTCTGCTCCGTGCTGTGGCCGGACAAGCAGACCTACAAGGAGACGGGTAGGGTGCCCGTCGGGGGGGCCGCCCCTTCGCAGACCCTAGCGCCCTGCATCACCCTCGAGCACCCGGGGAGGGGGCGGTGGGTGAGCTGTGTGTCCCCCGCAGGCTACTGGAGCGTGACGGTGTTTGGCAGGAAGCACTGCTACCGCCTGTACAGCGAGCACCTCAACGAGGCCGTGCGCTGGGTGTGCGCGGTGCAGAAGGTCATCGACAGCAAAGCGCCCGTGCAGACGCCCACCCAGCTGCTCATGCGCGACGTCGAGGTGAGTCTGCGGCACCGGGCGGGGGGGGGGACACGGGATGGGATTCCAGGAGCTGGGCCGGGCGGCCCCTCTGCAGCCACTGCCGTCGCTTCGCCCTCGCAGGAGCACTGCGGCAGCCCCGAGGTCCTGGAGCAGATCTACCGCTGCAACCCCATCCTGCGCTACACCAGCAGCCCGCTCTACGCCCCCCTGCTGCCCTTCCCCTATGGCAGCCTGGATCAAAGCGGTGAGCGGGTGGGTGGGGGGCGACCCCAGGGTGCCAAACCGTGCCGGTCTCACGCTACCGGTGCAGCGGGGAGGGCCGGGTGCTGAGCAGGAGGGGCAGGAGCTGGGCTGGGTGTGAACCGCTCCACGTCGTGGGTACGGTGCCTGGTTGCTGGGGGCGATTTGGAAAGCCCAAATCGTGGCTGTTAACCCCCCCCCCCCCCATCCCATCCCGCAGCCCCCAGTCCCCACGGCTACACCACGCTGCGCGACGAGGCCGTGAAGCTCTTCAACTCGCTGCAGCAGCTGGAGTCGCAGCGGGACCCGGTGCCGCTGATCCAGGGCATCCTGCAGACCTGCCTGGACCTGCCGCCGCTGGTGGACGAGATTTACTGCCAGCTGGTGAAGCAGACCACGGAGCCGCCGGCGCCGGGCGGGCCGGGCGACTTGCACTACTGGCAGCTGCTCACCTGCATGAGCTGCACGTTCCTGCCCTCCCCGCCTGTCCTGCGCTTCCTGCGCTTCCACCTGGACAGGCGAGTGCCACGGAGCTCGCCGGGTTCCCACCGGGATTGGCGCGGGGTCCCCGGCACTGCTGTGAACCCCCCCCCGTTACCCTGGTGTCCCCCGCAGGACGGAGAGCCGCTTCCCTGCCTCGGAGATGGCCAAGTACGCCTGCTTCATCCGGGAGGCGCTGGGCAAGACGAGGGGCCGGGAGTGCGTGCCGTCCCTGGAGGAGATCCTGGTGCTGATGCGGCGGCAGGAGATGGTCTGCACCGTGCACTGCCCCGGCGCCGCCGCCTGCAGTGTGGCCATCAGCTCCCACACCACGGCCGAGGAGGTGAGGGCCAAACCCGTGCTGTGTGCGGGGCCGGGGAGCATCGGGCAGAGGGGACAGGGACAAGGAGGCAATGGGGGGGGACGCGGGGATGCCTGCCTTTGCCCGCCGTGACCTGTCTGTGTCCCTTTGCAGCCCTGAGCGCCGCGGCCAGGGACGCGCAGTCACCGTTGGTTGCCTTTGTCTCGCCCCAGGTGGCCCGGGAGCTGGTGTCGCGCCTGGGGCTGTCCCAGAGCCCCAACCTCTTTGCGCTCTACGAGCAGTCCCGGCTCCGGGAGCAGCCCGTGGGCAGCTCCACGCTGCTGGCCGACGTCCTCACCAGGTTTGAAAAGTAAATGTCCTGCTCTGCTGCCTACGGGGAGGGAGAAGGAGGGGGCAAGCGGGTCCCGGGGATGAGGGGATGCTGCGGGGGGGCTGCACCCGCCTGCGTTGCCCGGCGCTGACAGCGCTGCTCTCTTGCTGCAGCCTGGCCGGGGAGGAGCGGGAGCAGGACGCGCCGTGCCGGCTCTGCTTCAAGCACTACGGCTTCCTGGACACGGACAACGTCCCGCGGGACAGCCTGGAGTTTGCCCTCCTCTTTGAGCAGGTGAGAGCCGTGCCGTGGTGCCACGGGTGGCCATGCCGTGCCATGTCACGGGTGGCCGTGCCGTGTCACGGGTGGCCGTGCCCTGGTGGCTGTGCCGTGCCATCCTGTGCTGGCTGTGCCGTGCCCGGGCACCCGTCTCACCCTGCCGTCCCGCAGGCTCACGAGATGGTGCTGCGGGGCTACGTGCCCACGTCGGAGGAGACGCTGCAGACGCTGGCGGCGCTGCGCCTGCAGAGCCTCAACAGCGACTTCTCCACCCACGCCCCCTTCCCGCGCCTGGAGGAGCTCTTCCCACCCCACGTCCTGCACGCCCGCCTGCCGGCCCCCCGCCCCGACCCCCCGACCCCCAAGTGCCGCGGGGCCCGGCTGCGCGCGGGGCTGCTGGCCGGGGGGCTGTGGGGGCACTCGCTGGCCAAGCAGCGCGCCGAGCGGGATCAGCGCCTGCGGGGTCGCCTGCGGGAGGAGGGGGCCAGCACCATGGCTGCCATCGTGGAGAAGTGGAAGCTGCTGCAGGGCATGGGCCGGCCCGAAGCCATGGCAGCCTACGTGGCGCTGGTGCGGGAATGGCCCGGCTTCGGCTCCACGCTCTTCGACGTGGACCTGCGCGCGGTGAGGCCCCGGCGCGGCGGCGCGGGGACGGGGAACGGGCGGGAGGGGGTGGCCCTGACGCCCCTCTCCCCACAGAGCCCGGTGGGAGCCGGTCCCCAGCGGCTGTGGCTGGGCATCGGGGCCAAGGCCGTGTCGCTGTACAAGCCGGGGGAGCCCGAGCCCTTGGACAGCTTCTGCTACGGTCGCATCTCCTCCTTCGGGGCCTCGGACAGCAGCACGTTCCGCCTCTCCGTGGAAGACCGGGACCTGCTCTTTGAGACCTCCCAGGTAAGGGACGTCCCTCCGTCTGTCCCTCCGTCCTCCCGTCTGTCTGTCCATCCACCCGTTGTCCCCCCTCGGGGACCGTGGGGCGCAGCTCCTCCAGCCTCCTCCTCCGACCGCCCGTCTCCCCTCCGCCCCGCAGGTGGACGAGATCGCCCAGCTCCTCACCACGTACCTCGCCTCCACGGGTGCCCGCCGGCCACCCCGGCCCCAGGAGCCGGCCCCTGGCCCCCCCCTCGATCCGGACCCCGCCGCGCTGCCCCGGGGGCTCTGCCCCGTGGCCGGGCCCTGGCAGCGCCCACCGCCCACCGGCTCCTTCGGCAGCTAGCCCGGCGGCCACGGAGGATGCTCCGGGTGGACGGCGCGGGGAGGGCGAGCGGCGGGGTCTGCGCCGACCCCCGGTGCCGCGCGCGCTCCCCGCTCCCACCGTTGCCTTTCTGGTTATTTCCTTAATTTATTTCGAGACGCCCGCTCGCCCACGTCTCCCAGCACTTTCCCTGGAGGGGGCGGTGGGACCGCCGTGTTGCGGGCGCCCGGTGCTGGCTGCGCTCCTGCTTCCCCCGGCCGGTCCCCCCCCCACGCTGCCCCCCCAGGCCCGTCCCCTTCCCCTGTCCCCCCTGGTGCCTTCGCCTCCAGCACTTGTGCTGCCCTTGGCGGCTCTGCCTCTGCCCTGGCTCCTTCCATCCCGGTGCTTTTGCCCGGGCAAGGAGGTGCTGGGCAGCAGCGCTGCTGCCGCCGTCCGTCCGTCTGTCCGTCCGCTGAACCCACCCTTCCTGGAAAGCTGCGGGCGGCTTTTGGCCGAGCCGCCTCGGGGCCCGGCACGCTCCTGCCGGGTGGCCCCGCGGTGGGGCTCGGGGTGCAGGGGTGGCCGACCCGGGGGGCGGCAGGGTGGGCTGGGCAGGTACGGCTGGGGCTCAGCCCCTTGGCATTGCCTCTGTAAAGTTTGTCGGTTCAGTCTTTGGGTTGTTTTTTTTGTTGTTGTTGTTCGTTTTTTTTGTTGTTGTTGTCGTTTTTTTGTTTTTTAAATAAATGCACAAAAGAAAAGCGGAGCCCTTCCTGTGTCCCCGCAGCAGGTGCGGATGGGATCCCATCCCCGTGGGACAGCGGGGCCCCATCCCGGGCGGCCCCCGTCCGCGGGGAGGGATCGGCACAGCGTGTCCTTGGGGGGCAGGGAGCTGCCGTCCCTGCGGCCAACGCCGGGAGCCGGGCTCCTCGCTCTGCCCTTTGGCATTTCGTCAACAGCACAGCCAGCGCTGCGGCTCCGCTTCCAGCTCCCCCCGGCACCCGCTGGCACTGGCTGCCCCGGCTGGGGGGGAACCGTCCCCGCAGCGGGCGCCTCCGCGGGGCCGGTGCCAAAGAGGGCGTGGGAGCATCGGCGCTGCGAGGGCCGGCGAGTATTTTTAGCCCGCTGCTCTGTGCCACACGGTCAGAGGAAAAGGCTAATTCTCACCTTGGGCCGACGGGGTTTGGGCTGGTGCCAGCGCCGTCCCGCACCCAGGGCGGTCAGGACCTGCCTCGTGGCCGCTGGTGTGGGGCAGGACCACGCAGCGATGCTGGCCAGCCCTAACCCCTTGCCCGATGGCACCCCGAAGGTGCCATCCCCTCGCCTTGGGGCCGGAGCAGAGGGGAGCCCTTTTTTTGTGCGCCCCCCCATCCTGCATGTGGCCTCGCCCCCTGTGAAATATTAACGCGGGCACCCGTGTGCGGGACAGGAGGCGAAGGCAGGGCGGTGCCGGCGCCCGGTCAGCCTTGCTGGCAGGTCCTTCCAGTATTTCTGGCTCTGCTGCAGCTGCCACCCGGCTCCCCGGCCCTGCCTGGCCGGCCCCGCGCCGTGCAGGTGAGCAGCAGGAGCCCCTTTGGTGCCGAGGCCGGCCGGGGAGGTGAGGCGAGCGCTGGCTTCTGCCGCAGGCAGGGGTCAGTGCAGGAACAGCCTTTATTAAAGCAAAATAACCTACAAAAATATAGATACAGCCTGTGCCCCAGGCCTGATCTGGCGAAAGAGGAACAAGGCCCGTGCCCAGGGCAAGGACTGGCTCAGCCGCACAGAGCCCTCGGCCCCCAGGACCCAAATCTTTGGGCCAAGCCCCCTCCAGGCCCCCAGTTTCGCTCTCGCCCTCCTCCGTGCGAGCGCGTGCTCCCAGGGGAAGAGCTTTCCCTACCAGCAGCTGCCCCAGTCCCGTCCTGGGCCGGGGCACGCGGTGGAGCGGAGGCTGTCCCCTGCCAAGGGTCTTCAAGGGGCAGTGCAGCTCCGTGCTGAGCCGCTCCTGCTGAGGAACGCGTGTGTGCGCAGCCACCGCGGCGATGCCAGCTGCGGCCGGGCAGCTCGGAGGGGTGCTAAAGGTGGGCGCAGCAGAGCTGAGCCCTGCTGGCACGCGTGGGGGCGCGGCCGTGGGACCCTCCCGTCCCCAAACCCAGGGCTCTCACTGCTCCTGCGTGCCCCAGGAGATGTAGTCGGGGCGCGTGGCCGCGTGGTACTCGTCGATCAGCTGCTGCACGATCTCCCGGGAGTTGTCCAGCTCGTCGAAGTTGTCCTTGAAGATGTCCTCCTTGCGGAACTGCTCCAGGAAGGCCTCCCGCTTGCGCAGCTTGTCGTACTGCCGGCACGTCCGCTCAAACAGCTGGAGAGCAGCGGGTCAGGAGGGCCCCGCAGGTCCCCGGGGAGCCCGCGTGCAGAGACACCAGGATGGGGCCCTCAAAGCCTCCCCCAGCTGCTGCTCGGGAGGGAGGATGGTGAGCAGCACCAGCTCCTGCCCTGCTGCCCTGCACCCGGCCAACGCTCGCCACCAGCTCGTGCTTTTGGGGCTGCTTTAGCCCAGGAAGAAAGGAGTCGAGCTCCTGGGAGAGCAGCACCAGGGATGGGGACCTCCAGCAAGGAAGGGTGGGACCCCAGGCTCGAGCTGAACCCCGCCGTGCTGCAGGTGGGAACTGGCCCCCACACCCCTCAGCTGCAGGCCCTGGCTGGGGTTTTGGGAAAGGCCGAGAGAAGGAATGGTTGTGCCTGGAAGGGGAGAACCTCAGCTCCGGGGGGAGGCAGCGCTGCCCGTGGTGCAGAGGGAAGGCACTCACCGAGGAGATGTTGGTGTGGTTTGCCATCATCAGCCCGCTGACGCGGTGCGCGGAGGGCAGGTAGGGGGACTTGCGGGACAAAGCCACCTGGATGCTGGCAGGACCCCAGGGGATGAAGTTGGCCAGCTTTCTCTCCCGGATCCGCTGCAGGCTCTTGTGAACCTGGTGGGACGAGAGCAGCAAGGGGGAGAAAAGCGCTGGGCAAAGCAGCCCCAGGAGCTGCTCCTCGCAGGATGTATGAGCTCAGAAAGGAGGATTTCAGCAAACAGCAGGGACAAACGGCCCTCCTGGGAAGTCGGGGCCCACGCAGGTGCGACCTGGAGCCAGTTCTCAGGCACCTCAGGCTCGCTGAGGGATCCCCACGCAGGAAGGTGGTGACTGTGCCCTTCTCACACCAGCTGCAAATGGCTTATCCCCGCGGGAGCTCACCTGCGTGGGATCCACCTCCCCCTGGATGATGTTGAGGATGGCGATGTAGCAGTGGTTGGTCTGCCTGTCTCGCCCCGTGGACACCATCACGTTTTTCGGCTGCAGCAACCTTCTCATCACGTCCAGAACCGTGGTTTTCCTCACGCTGGCCACCTGCGAAGGGCAGTCGGGGTCAGAGGCAGCGGGCGTGCTGCTCCCTCGCCCTCCCGCTGCCCCGCACACGCACGCAGGAGCAGGGGGCAGCTGGAGGGAGAAGCCCTCGCCCCGGGGGATGGAGCCACACGCAAAGCCGCATGCAGGACAGGCAAATCCCAAAGTCACAGCACAGGCACGGCCAGGCTGAGAGCTGGAGCAGCAGCGAAGGCTCCAACGAGGGAGCTGAGCTCCTCCAGCAGCACAGCAGGGGCCGAGGGGTGAAGCTCAGCCGAGCTCAGAGCGCCAGGGCCACGTTTCGTGTTGCTGCCATCGACCGCCTGTCCTGCCCTGCTGCCAAGACGAGGAGCAGGGCCGGAGGAGAGGATGGGGTCGTTCCCCACTGCTGCCCACCCCATCGCTCTGCAGTGAGCCCGTGGGGGGCTGCGGCAGTCCCCGGGTGCTGTCAGCCTTTGCCTGCACAGCTGCAGCCCTCGCGGTGGGTGCCAGCACCCAAAGGTGCGTGCCCGTGGCGAGGACAGCTTGGCGGCGTGGCAGCCCAGGCCCCCTGGGCTGGTGGCTGAACCCCCCCCCCCCCACTCCTCCCTGGGAGGACAGCTCACACGCTCGATACCCTTTTCAGAGCCAGCAGTTTTTCAGATTTGCTTCTCTGAGTAACATCCTGAGGAAACGCACGCAACGAGAGGAGAACAGCAGCTGTTAGCCCCGAGCAGAACTGAGACGCGGCCAACGCAGGTGAGTGTCTCAAAACAGCACAGCCCCGGCCTCCCCGGCAGCCAGGGGGGCACGGGCTGGGGCCAAGCTGAAGATGAGCGGCAGCGTTTGATACAGCTGAGGGGTGACCATCCCTTCGGGGAAGGGGCTGACGCCTGGAGACCAGGCTCAGCCTCGGGATGACACCGCCCGCCGGCGTTCTGCCCCGCGTGGCCTGAGCTGGTGGCTCACTGCGGCGACAGGGCCGCTTTACTGAGCTCGCCCCGATGGTTTCTAAGGCTGCCTTTTGCCAAATCAAACGTTGTCGGCTCTCCCAAAGCTGCCAGGGCCGACCTGAGGCGTGCAGGAAGTGGCCCAGCACTCGCACAGCTGCCTGCTCGCGGCCGAGTGGCGTCACGCTCGGGCTGTCAGGCGAGGTGGCTGCGCGCGGCTTAGGACCGAGCGTTTACAGCTCACGCCACGGCTCCGGGGCTGAGGGATGGCATCAGGCGAGTGTGGCAGCTCCCGCTGCCCTCGGGGAAGGGGAGGAGCCCCTGGCGGGCTGCCTTAGGGAGCGGTCTGCCTTACCGACTGGTCCGTAGTGAGCGGCGTGTAGCCCGTCATGAGGAAGTGCAGGCGCGGGGTGGGGATGAGCGAGGCGATCAGCCCGATGAGGTCGTTGTTCATGTAGCCGGGATACCTGAGCGTGGTGGTGCTGGCAGACATGATGGTGGAAACCTTTGGGGAGGGAGAGGAGAGGAGCGGGTCACCGCGTGGCCACGGGGCGTGTTCAAAGCCTGCTTCACGCAGCGGGGCCGAGGGAGGCTGGGGTGCCCGAGGAATCCACCCCGAGGAAGGGCAGAGGATCCTCCTTCACGGCTCCAGGCTGCCCACCGTCACGCTGAGCCCGGGCAGCAGGCTCAAACCGAATGAAAACCACCGGGAAAACCCCGTGCCAGCTCCTCCGGAGGGAAGAGCCCTTCTCACCAGCTGGTTGATCTGCGAGAAGGAGGGATTCTGAATGTGCAGCCGGTCTGTGGCGATGCGGTTCAAGGCTGTGTTGTCTAGAACCACCTGCAAGAGGGGAAAAAAAAAAAAAGCAAAAAGCTCCGTGAAGCTTAAAGGAGGCACCCAGAGGAAAAGGCAGCCCCGGCCACGTGTCTGAGGGCACCGGATCCCACAGCCTGGCCCAGCGCAGGCCCCGAGCGCCGCAGCCCGGCCGAGCCCTCCCGCGGCAGGTGGCAGACACTGGAAACCACGAAGCTGACTCATTCGTGGAGCGTAACTGACACTGTCAATGGGAGCTCTTCCCTCCGCCTTGGCCGCGCTCCCCAGCGCTCTCCCGAGGAGTGCAGCCTCTGGGCCAGCACCTCACGGCAGCTTCAGCCTCCCCTGCCCTGCTCCCGGCGGGGATAAGCCGGGAGGGACGGGTGGGTGTCGTGGTTAGGAGCTGAGGGGGGGTGCGGGCTGAAGGTGCTGTGTGGTTGGGGGCTGTGGGTGCTGAAAGCAACGCTTGAATTGAGCTCAAGTGGGGCAGGGGAAGCACAGCCAGCCCCTCGCTGCCATGGGGAAAACCTGCTGGATCCCAGGGGCAGAGCAGGACAGCTCGGCAGGGGTTAGAGCAGAGTCCTCGTCCCCTGAACCACCAAATCTGCCCGGCCGGAGCTGCTGGGGACCCCCCCTTACCACGCAGTCAGCGTTCTGAGTCAGCCTCTTCAGGGTCAGCAGGGAGTTGTACGGCTGCACCACCACGTCGCTCATCTCGTCCTGGTTTGGGAAAACCGAGTAGGTCTCCACCAGCTTCTTGGGATACCTGGTGAGAAAGCCCAGCCCTCTGAAGGGTTAACAGGGCCAAGGCAGCACGCTCTCCTCCCACAAGCTCTCTTCGCAGTCTCCAGGGCTCAGGACAGCAGTGAGTCACCCGCGCTGCATGCCAGAGTCGGCTCCCAGGGAGGGAATTTGTCCCAGCAGTGCCTACCCCAGCAGCACGGGAGCAGGCTGCCAGACGGAGCTACAGGCGAGGCTGAGCCATCCGCAGGCTGATCAAGCAGCTGCCTGCGAGCCTTTTCAAGAGGCTGCAAGCTCCGACAGGCGGGGACGGCAGCTCAAAGCCCACAGCTCGAGCCTCCCACCCTCCCCGGCGCAGTCAGGGTGGCAGAAGGCAGCTGCCTGCTGAGAAGGGCCGAGGGAAGGCAGCGTTGGGACAGCGCGAGCCCAGCTCCGGAGCCTCTGTAGTCCCCAGGCGTATCAGGAGCCGTCCCTTCCCCGGGCTCTTTGCCAGGGATTGCACAAGCCAGTGTTTGGGTGGGGGCGGTGGCCCGGGCTCTGAGTCAGCTCTCTCCGAGCTCTCAGCTCTGGCAGGGTGCCCGGGCCTGGGCCAGGCTCTGCTGCGGTGCGGGAAGGGGCTGGGGCTGAGCGCTCACCTGTCATTCAGCCTCTCCAGGAGGTAGGAGCCCAGCCCCGAGCCCGTCCCGCCGGCGATGGAGTGGCAAAGCACAAAGCCCTGGAAGGAAGCAGAAGGAGGTGCGGGTCAGCCCCGAGAGCAGGGCAGAGAGGCACGCTGCGAGGGGGAGAACCTCCCTCCGTGGCCAGGGCTGCAGGGAGGGAGCTGAAGGCAGGCAGAGGTGAGCCCTGGCTCCTCCAGATCACAGGCTCCTCAGGCCACTTCTGCCAGGGGGGGAGGAATCTGCTTCTCTGCACGCACCACGAAGTACAACCGCTGCTCAGGAGCCTCCTGGATTCCTCGCAGCTCAAACCAGACTTCAAAACAGCTCAGACATCACCTTCAGGACCCAGGGGGTCGTATAAAATGGACACAGACCTTCTCAGCCCTTTCCCCGGGCAAGCCTTCCAGGGTCTCTGAAGCCAAACTCCCTCTACCTAACTTCAGGGCAGCTTCCCCCCCGCCTTGCTGCAGGTCCTACAACCTGCCAGCTTATTTTTCAAACCGCGTTTCCCCTCTCTCTGTTGCCATGTGACAGCCTGACACAAACACCAGCGAGCCGTGCCCGTCCCCACGCAGAAACTGGGTTTACACGACGGGAGCCAAGGGCCTGCCAGAGGCGGACAGCAAAACAGCCTGAAAGCTGTCTCCAAGCTCTTGGTATCCCTTCGATCCAGCTAGAGAGAGCTGCCATCGTCCACGTTCATTCTGTGGATTTCAGGGCACTCAGCAACTCTGTTGCTGTTTAAAGCCCTTCCTGCCAGCACCCCGCGGCTCACGCTGCTGCTGCAGGCGTGGAGGAGCAGCAGGGGCCTCGTCTCAGAGCAGCCCTTCCTACCCCCAAGGATCTTCACCGCAGGATGAGGCAGAAGAAGGGCAGCAGGCGTGCTGCTTCAGCTGATGCGGGGGAGAGCCACGGGACGGGGGTGGAACAGGGAAAGGAAAAAGTGTGATCATGAGAGAGAGAACTCCTCCTGCAGACTACATCGTGTGGAAGCAGCATTTGGGGCAGAAAAATGCCCCACTGAGGTAAAATGATTTCTAGGGAAGCCTGGTAAATGTAGTAATGACAGAAAAGACCTCGCTTCCCCAGCTCCCCTCCCTACTCGCTGTCTGCTCAGCACCTCAGCAAGGACTGAGCCTGACCTCATAAAACGTCAGCCTGGCTCTTGAAACACCAGGCAGGGCAACCGCAGCCAAAGTCCTCAATTTACTTACTTCCAAACTGTCGCTCCCATCAGCCTCTCTGTCTATTATGTCAAAGATATCTTCGTGGATTTTTTCTCCCTGCAAAAGAGACCGGAATGGGATTGGTTTCTCGCCCTGCCAAGTCTGACTGACAATCTGGGTGCCCCAGACCGTCAGTCCGAAGCCCCTGCTGAGCGACGTGGTGCTCTGCAGAAGCTGCTGGCCTGACGTGAGCAAGGCCATGGTAAAGCCTCGTGCCTAAATGTCCGACCTATGCTCGCAGACAGGGGCACCAGAGCCTGTTACCTGCGAGAAGCCACTGGCCCAGTTGTTCCCAGCTCCGCCTCCATGCTCGGACAGGTAGATGTTTTCTGGGTTGTAGAGGTTGGCGTAAGGGGAGTTCAGGATGGAGTGGATGACTCGGGGCTCCAGGTCCAGCAGCACGGCTCGCGGGATGTAGTGCTCGTCATCTGCCTTTAACGAGGAGCAGCGAGATCAGGACTGCAGCCGCGGCTCAGCGCGGCTTCTGACTGCAGGGAAACTGCGACCGAGCGTGCCACCCCCTGGCCGCAGGAGAGCACAACACAGCCCGTGTCTGACGGAGGAGAGGAGGAGGAAGAGAAACTCGTTACGTCTGTATAGCACGGAGCCTCTCCACGTGCCTCACAGCCTCCCCTGGGCGCAGAGGGCTGGCTCTCCCCTCGCAGGCCGGCCCCCCCAGCAGTTAGGTGCTGCGGCGTGAGGTGTGGCAGCCCCAGCCTGACGCTCTGCCTCCCCACCACGTCCACTGCAGCACCCGGAGCAGGGCCGGGAGGGCTGGCAGCGTGCTGGCGGCAGGAACGGGGCTCAGGCTGCCGCTGGGGTTTGCACGGGGGCCGAGGCAGCGTGGTTGACCCCAACGGGGGGCTGCTGAGGAGCGAGCTGGAGCTGCCGGGACAGCTCTGGGGGCGTTCCTCGGGGCAAGGTGCAACACCCGGAGGGGCAGCACCCATGGGTGCAGCGCCCGTGCCGTGCCCCCGCGGGTACCTGGTAGAAGAAGACGTCCTTGCGGTCGGTGCCCTCGGTGGCGAACTCCTCCACGATGCCCTCGGGGCTGATGCCGTGCTCGGCGCAGAGCTGCTTCCAGAACTCGAAGCCGACTGCGGGCAGCAGGGGGGGGGGGGGGAGATGGGGTCAATGGGGGGGGGTGGATAGGGCTGGGGTGGGGGTGGGAGACCCCTGCAGGCCCCGCCCCCTCCCCAAGCCCCACCCCCAGCCACCCTCAGGCCCCGCCCCCTTCACCCCTGTCACCACCCCCCGGCACGCTGTGGCCACGCCCACCTGCAGACCCCGCCCCTAGCTCCAAAGCCCCGCCCCCAGCAGGCCCCGCCCATGGCACCCTGAAGCCCCGCCCCGCCTCAGGCCCCGCCCCCTCCCCAAGCCACACCCCCACCCACAGACCCCCGCCCCCTCCTTAAGCCCCGCCCCCTCCCGAGGCCCCGCCCCCCTCCCTCACAACGCCCCGGCCCCGCCCGGGGCCCGCTCTCCCGCTCCGCCCCGGCCCGGCCCGGTCCCGCCGCCGCCCCCCCGCCCCGCCGCTCACTCTGGTTGCCGCACTGGCCCAGCTGCAGCGTGATGATCTCCCGCGGCATGGCGCCCGCCGCTGCGCTGCGCTCCCCTCCCGCCTCCCCGCCGCCGCCGCCGCCGCCTCCCGCCCGCTGCCCGCCGCCACGGGCACTGCGCCTGCGCGCCGCGCACTTCCGCCACACCGCCCCTCCCCCCTCCCGCGGCGCCCTGGCAACGCGCGTGCGCACTGCCCGCCCGCCTCCACCGCGCCTGCGCCAAGATGGCGGCGCCCAGCGCGGCCCCGGCCCCTTCGCCCTGGCGGCCGCCATGTTGGCGGCGGCCGGATGTTGATGCCGTGAGGGAGCCATGGCGGCGCGGCCCGGCGGGGCCGGCGAGCGGCGGCGGCGGGTGGAGGAGCTGAGCGCGGCGCTGCGGGGCCGCCTGGGGCCCTACGAGCCGCTGCTGGGCGCCCTGCAGGCCGCGCTCGTGTGGGAACGGCCGGGCCGCAGCGCCCTGTGGTGGGTGGTGGCGCACGGCCTCTTCTGGTGAGCGGCTCCCGGGGAGCGGAGGGGACGGGGACGGGCAGGGCCTCACCGGGCCGCGGCGGTACCGGGGGGGAGGCTCCGGGCCCTGCTAGGCCCTGACGGAGCCGGGAGAGCCGGGGGGGGTGGTGCTGAGGTGGTTCGGTGAGCGAGCCCCGGGGAAGCAGGGGGCTGGGGCGGGGGGACAGGGCCCCGAACCCCGGGGAGGGCCCCGAACCCCGGGGAGGGCCCCAAAACCCCGGGGAGGGCCCCAAAACCCCGGGGAGGGCCCCAAAACCCCGGGCAGGGCCCCAAAACCTTGGACATTGCCCCCAAAACCCCGGGCATTGCCCCCAAAACCCCGGGCAGGGCCCCCGAACCCAGGGCAGGGCTACAAAACCCTGGGCAGGGCCCCCCAAACCTCGGGCATTGCCCCCAAAACCCCGGGCAGAGCCCCTCGGTGCTGTAGGGGTTTTGCTCGCTGCCCCCCAGTCCTGCCCCTCGCAGGGTTTGCTGAGCGCTGCCTTCTCCTCAGAGCCCTTCCCGGAGCCGGCCGGTTACGGGTTGGGGTTTGGGCTGCGGGCCGAGCTGCTGGGCGAGCAGTTTGACTTGGTGACCTGTTTCTGTGTACAACAAGTGCTGGAAGCGCTGAGCTCTGCGTTAGCTTTGTCCCTCTCAGCCTGTCCCTCTCACAACAGCATCAAACCAGCCAGCAGAAATTAAGCTGGTAGGTGAAGAGCAGAGGAAGGGCAGTAGGTTCTGCTCACCTCTGGCTGGTGAGCTGTAAATGAGGGTGGTTGTGCTAGAAATGACACAAGCAGATACTGTAAAACGTTCTCAAGGCAGCTGCAAGATAAGCTCCTGGCCCAGGCAGTGCGGGCAGGCTGAATGCTGACTGATTACTGCTTGCTTACTGTTCTCTTGTTGTAGCTGTAACCAGGTTTGGAGGGTGGTTTGTGTCTCCTTTCGTCTGCGTCACGCAGATTGTGCTGGTTATTTATCTGTTTGTTTCTTCCCCGTAGGTTCTTTGCTCTGACTTCTCTTCGACTGGTGTTCCTGGTTGCGTTTACTCTTATTGTAGTGGTTTGTATAGATCAGTGGAAGAACAAAATCTGGCCTGAAATTGGAGGTAAGTTGCAACGTTTAAGTTAATATCAGAAAACTAAGTACTGTTTTTTAGACCTAGAGTGTGCAGCGTTTGGAGTTAAAGAGGTAAAATCCAGGGCTTTTTTCTGTTGTGAATCTGAAAGCAGGCAAGAATGCTGTAGGCACGTTCTTCCTGGAGTTGCTCTGGGAAGCCCTAACCTGTGAAAATAATAAGAGGTTTTTCTGCCAGTGTCTTGTAACCTTCTGAGTTTCCCCTTCCATTTTGCTTTGTAGAGACTTGAGATCTTTTAACACGTTATGAAGTAGCCTACTTGTTTGTGACGCTTCTGTTTGTGGGATGTCACCCCAGGCTCTTGTTCGCTCGCCAGGTGTGGTTTTATGGCGCCTTGGAATATTCGCCAGATTGGGCTTTTGTCATCTCTGCCTAATTTTAGTGAAGCACAAACTATTCTTGAGCTACAAGGAAATTACCTCCGCAACCTGTGTTGTACGGAATATTCTGCTAAGAGAAGAACTCTAGAATAAAGAGAGCGTTTCACTAAATGGTAACGTTTGAAACAGCTGGTGTGTGTGAGTTAGGGCAGGTTTTGAAGCCGTGATTCGTCTTCTAAGCATTCGATACAGGAGCAAGCAATTTCAATTTCAAAAATCCAATATAAAAGCAAGTGTTTATGGAATACGTCTGGATTTCTCCTCGGATTTGGTAATAAATCAGCTTCAAGGTTTAAGACAGGGACGAGTCCCAGCCTTGCCTACAAAGCAGAGAATTCATTAAAAGGAGAGGCATCTTAACGGCTGTTAATTAAATTAGTCTTAAGCTTTCAGGGAACAAAGCAGTTCTTTTTCTCATTTGTAACATTAGTATGCTCATGAATAATACCAATCCTAGCAGGATTTTGTTGCTTTTGCACGGTCAGATGACCTTTGAAGCAGTGTATGTGGTTTGCATGCTCCCAGAGAGAGTTCTGTAACTAATGAGCAGGTTCTAGCCCAGCTTTTTGTGCCTCAGCCTGTATTCTGGGTAGTTCTTTGGAAGACATTAAAGCTTCACTCGGTTCCTGCCATCAGCTTTCTGCAGGCTTTATAACCGAAGTGTTCTTACTGGTGAGGGAAGTGGGGAGAGTTACCTGCCCGGCTCCTGCGTAACCTTGATTTAAACTCGTCAGGAGAACTGGTACATCCCTGGGTCACTTTTCAAGTCCTGGTCTGGGTGGAAAAAATATCAAAAGGCTTAAATCGGATGCCTCTGAATAAGCAAACTGTTTGTCCTTCACCTTCTGGGTGTGTGCAGGGGAAGGGAGGGAGATAAAAGTGGAACTTTTTTTTTTTTTTTTGCAAATACCTCTTACTGTAACCAGAGCAGCCTTCCAGATGCTGTCCAGCAAGTCTGAGGAGCAGCAAGGAGGCTCTCTTGCAGTCTTGTACCGTCACTGTACAAATTCAGAATGTGTTACGGAGCGATGCGTCTCTGGTTCTTAACAGTTACTGTCTTTTCCAGGCACCTCCCAACTCCTTAAAGCTTTACTTAAATCCCAAGAGCTAAGCATTCTTATGGCAAATTCCTTGCAACTAATGTCGTGTCTGTTCTTAATATTTTAGTGGCAAGACCTGGCGACTTAGACAATGAGAGGTAGGAAACTAATTGGATCCTCTGCTCTTTGGTACTTTGCTGTGATCCCGTGTAATTGTTACCTGCACGTGCTTGGAATGTTGGCTTCTTAGAGAGGAAGGAAGGGGAGTAGGGAGCTGCTTAATGGAGTGAGGATGGAGCCCTCCGTCATGCTGTTGTGACAGGTTTTTGACTCGCCCAAGCCATTATGTTGTACTTAATCTCTGCCTTCAGATTGCCCGGCGGTAATGCTTGCTCGAGTGTTGTAAAACTTCCACCGCCACTTCCACTTGCACCCCCGGGTTGGAGGTGCTGCCTGAAAACCAATTCCTTTTGTGTGGGTCTCCAGCAGTAGGAAAACAACTGGGGTTTTTGTTGGAAATAAAGAAATCTTCTGAGACTAGATCTGGAACGTTTCAAGAGGCATTTCCCAGAAGCTGTTCCTGCATAGTTCTGATCTGACTGCAGCTTTAATAACAGTGGGTTGAGAAATGTTTGGGTGTTGCCTTCCTAATAACACCTTCCCCTCTCTGGGCATACCTTTCTGCGGGCTTGTGCTGCCCGGCCACGCTTGGATGCTCAGCTCTTGATTAAATCACTTGAGCTGTTGCCAGAGAAGTTTGTTTGGTTACTGCAAGAGGCCCAAATACAAAAGGAATTGCTATTCCTAAGCTTCAGGTACCTGTGACTAGCAATTAAGAAGCACTAATAGAACCTGCCAAAGATAACACCTCCAAAGTAACTGAATCTATTAAGTAAGGTACAAGGCTGCTTGGAAGCGTCGTGCTGAATTTTTGGGGGTTGCTGTTGACCGAGTCGATGCAGAGAAAGCAAATGGCTCCACTTGATTTGCTTCTGCCGTGCCCCTTCCCTCCAGTAGCGTGGCAACTCCTAGTCTAAGACAACGAGAGGCTGAGGGACTCACATCACTGCTCCTTAGCTGCTATGGGAGAACGGAGACACCTGCAGAAGGGGACGCAGAGCGCTGCTTTTGGCAAGGCGCTGTTCTGAGAGGCAGGCTGACGCTCATCTCTAGAGCTGAGCAGCTGGGCGAGAGGAGAAAGTGGTACGGTGACAAGCGCGTGTACCAAGGGATGTGTTCTGCACTGAATCCGATGCGGTAATTAATATCTGTTGCTGATTTTTTTTCCATTCACTGCAGCTGGGGATATGTCCACCCTCGGCTGCTCGGAGTGCCGGAACTTTGTCACCATTTGGCTGAAGGATGGGTGACTGGGACCAACTTCTTCAATAATCTCTTCGTTTTCAAGAGGCAAAGCCCTGGCAAGGTGAGAAGGTCCAGACGTTAGCAAATGACGTAGTTGTCCAGCCTCTGCTGGTGTCCTTTTGTGACGGCATCCAGCGCTGGCTGAATGCGTTCCAAACAGGGGAGGTTACCATGGGAAGTCTCCCAGCTTGGCATGGCTGTGAAGTGGTGCAGAGGAATAGAAAGCACAGGCAGAAAAATCATGTGGAGGAGGGAGGAGAAAACAAGCGTTGGCACATTGATTGCATCAGTGAAGTGGAAATAGAGCTGCTCCTTCTGTAGGTTTCTAGCTTTTGAAGTGTCTGTCAAATGCATCACCGCCATTGGATTTTAACAGGCAGAAAAAGTGTCAGGTTTTTTTTTTGTTGTTGTTCTTGTTTTTGAGGCTTATGCAAACAGGAACCTGTAACTGTGTTTGTGTTCTTCACTGTGAAAGAGTTCTATCTCTTTCAGTCTCTTCCTCACTTTTAGCATACCTGCTTTGGGAAGCTCCCTATAATCCGAAGCAAGAAACTTTTCTGTGCTGCCTGTGGCTCTGAAGGCAGATAGTTCCTCAATCTGTTCTAGTCCTGGAATTGGGGTAGCACTAGGAAGGCTTGGCTGTTGTTAAATTACAACTTTAGCTAGGATTCTGCAGGGAGCAAGATGGTCAAGAAGTGAGTGATTCCATTGCTTAACCCTGGAAACTCACCGTCTCCCATGTCTTCAGTTTTGCCTTCTAGTCTGTGGAGTTTTTACTTTCCTGGCTGTTCTGGGCCGGTATATCCCTGGACTCCTGCTCTCATACTTGCTGTGTAAGTAGAAGCTCCCTATGCCAAATACAGACTTAAAAATGAAAAAGGGATAGAAACAAGTAGGATCTGATTGTCTGAGGAGTAAGGCTCTGCTCCAAAGAGAGCAGCAACCATTCCTGCTCCAAAGGAAGGGTCATGTTAATGGCTTTAAAATTTAAAGTAATATGTTCTGTCTAAAATGTGGTGGTTCCTGTCCAGGGCTCTAAGGTCTCTGGTCC
Source organism: Clangula hyemalis (assembly GCA_963989345.1). The sequence continues at coordinate 2,989,784 of OZ022448.1, forward strand.
GGACACAACATGTTTGAGTGGTTAGTAACGATGGATCTGAGCACTGAGAGGTTGGCCTCTCCGTTTCGTTACGTTGGCAGAGGTGATTGCACCAACTCTAAAGCAGCATTACCTTCAGTACCCAGATCTTGCATTCTGGATACGTGTGATACTGCATCACAACATGGGCAAGGTGTTTGCCAGGTAGCACGCTGTACAAACTTCTAATCAGCCTTCCCTCTTCCCTCAGTGCTCTTCGTCCTGCTGTGGCCCCTGGCTGTCTACCACAGGCTGGGGCACCGCATGTACCTGAAGCTGGAGCCAGCTCTGCAGCGGCTGGATTTCAGTGTTCGAGGCTACATGATATCAAAACAGCGGGAGAAGCAGCGTAAGTTCCTAGAGAGTGTTTCTGGCCCTTCAGACACTGATGCTCGGTACCTGAACCGCTCTGTAAACCAAGCCTCTGCTCGTGGAGGGGGATAGCCCTGCACGTCTCGCATGGCAGTCACTCCAGTTCCCTTGGCAAATACTTGCAAGTACGTTGGGGAGGAAGCGAGGCAGCTCTGCCTCCACAGGAGTCTGCCAGTGAGTGTGTGGTGGGAGCTCTTCGTGGTGCTGAGCTGCACCATTTCTCGGCTGTCAGAACCGTGTGTTCTGGATTGCAGTTGTACCGAGTCCTTCCTCTTTTCAATGCAAGGTTGCTGCTAAGCACGTTCATCTCAGCAAAAGATCTGCAGCAGCCCAAGTCAGAAATGATCCCATTGCTCTGTTGAGGAACCAAGTATGCTGTGTTATGTCCAAGCCTGCCAATTATTTTTTTTTTCTTGGTGTGAGATCTCTGTCCTAACAGCAATAATAAGCTTTGACTCTGGTTTCTGACAGTGCGTCGCCGATCCCTTAATCAGGAGGGCACGGATGATGGGAGTGACAGTGAAGAGGAGCTTGCTGCTTTCTGTCCCAAGGTAGTGAACTGTACACGAACGTACTGGGTACTGTGGGTGTCCAGAACTGCTTGTACCAACTGCAGTCTCCTAGGCTAGGCAGTAACATGTGAAACGAGCCTCAGATACCAGCCTCCCATGAGGACTGGGTTTAACTGGCAGCCACTGGATCATGGCACAGGAATTAGCTTTCCAGTATTTAATATTTTCTAATGTATCTCCTGTTTCAAAGCTGGATGACTCCGTGGTTGCCAAGGAACTAACCATCTCTGACTCGGAGCATTCAGATGCTGAGGTTTCCTACACTGAGAACGGGATGTTTAACCTCTCAAGGGGCCAGACTCCACTGACAGAGGGATCAGAAGGTGAGAGGAAACTGGAAGCTCCTCAGAGGTGTGGAATGCTGAGCAGGCACCGGTGTGACAGGTTGGAGGGAGGCCATGCATTCCCTTCTGTCCCTGAGGTCTAGTTGTTTGATGTCTGTTGCTGGCCAAGAGGAGATGAAACTACCTGTTTTTTCAGCGCAGAGCTTTCTTCTTAATTCCTGTGGTGCTTTTGGTAGAGCAATTTCAGCTGCTCTTCAAAGGCAGATCCAGCTCTGCCAGTCTTTGACCGCAGGGATATGTGTTGCAGCGCAGCCTCTGTCACCGTGACCGACCTGTCCCTCTGGTCATGTCATTATAGTATAGGCACAACCAGCTCGTCCTGTCCAAGACCCTTCTGTACCCTCTGCTTATCTGCTGAGTGAGCGAGAGGGTAGTTTCCTCTTGTTCAGCACCTGCATTCCTTGAGAGTGAGCTGGGAGGTAAGCAGGCACGGCACCCAGAATAGCTACGTGAGGGGGAGATTAAAGAGAGCTTGATGTGGAAGTGATAGGAGACGGTCTGTCTTGGTGAGGTAATGGCCCAGATTTTGAGTGCTGTGCTGTCCTTGCCTTCAGGGTGTTTGGCATGTGCTGTGTATTTAAAATACTCTCTCCTCTTCTAGACCTGGATGGTCACAGTGACCCAGAAGAATCTTTTGCCAGGGATCTCCCTGACTTCCCTTCCATCAACCCAGAAGCAACTGGCCTAGATGATGAAGATGACACCAGCATTGGGATCCCAAGTCTGGCTTACCGCCCGCAAGGAACAGAAGAGCTGCATTTCCCTTATTACCAGGAAGAAGCCGGTGCACTGCCATCTGTACAGAACCTCACTAACAACATAGCTGGGTTTGTCACCAGAGGGATGATACAGCTTGCGCTGTCAGGAACCGCTCAGCCGGGCTCTTCGCACAGTGACAATCCCCAAAGAGGTGCAAAGACTTACCTCAGAACGGCCAGCTCGGACTTGGACACTGACGCGGAAGGGGATGACTTTGAACTGCTGGATCAGTCTGAGCTGAACCAGCTGGATCCTGCTGGCTCACGGGGCCAGTAAAAGCAATCACATCACCTCCTTTCTGGTTTTCTGATGTGTGTCGTGGAGGGGAATCCTGGAAGGAAGAAGCGTTGCACAGTTACCTAGATTGTCTCCCGTGTGAGTACGAGTGATACGACAACCAGTCCTGGCTGGGAACACCACTGTGACCCGTGACTCTGTAGCCTCGCTTGGATTTTAAAATAAACCACACTGGTAATTCGTAGGGAAAAGGTGTTGATGTGATGGCTCCACAATCACCCATGCGTTGCCCTGCATTGTCTGCCAGGATGCTGCTTGCTCCAAATTTCCTCACCTAAGACAATAAATCTGGTGTCTGCAGCCTAGAGACCACTAATCAGACTGAATTAGCGTCACTGAGAACAATCTGGAAGCCGACCTTCCGGGGCTGATACACAACAAGGTGAATGGGACTGGTTTCCCCTCAGACTTAGTGTCTAGGACTTACTGCTGTTCTGTCTTTAAGACAACCCTTTCCTGCTCCTCAAATGTGCACAGAAATCCCAGTTCTTCTCTCCCAGCAATATCCAGCTCTGGGTAGAAACAAACACCTTGCTCCTCTTGTGGACGTGATGGTGTACGGCCACAACTGTTTGTACTTGTGATGACCACTCATCTCCAGCTCAAGCTTTCTAGTGATGCTATTTTGTAAGAGACATAATGGCAATAAGACATCTACTGTGATGACTAGAGTCCTGCAAAGAACATCTACGTGTGGCAGCTGTTCTTGTGTTGCTTTCTTAAAATACCGGACTAACAATTTACTAAAAATCCCCTGTGTTATTCCCAAACACGTTCGGCATGGACGGTAGCAATACTCCATTTCCCCTGACACTGCCCCTTAGGGAACAACTAGGGAGAGGTTTTCTGGAGGAGGGAAGAAGCAGAGCTGGCCTGCTGGGCAACTTTTGTTCTGGGCCTCTTTCACAGCTTTGTATAGCTTAGAACCTGCCAGTAGGAATCGAACAGAGGACACCAGCTCAAACCGCGAGTGACTGAAGAGCTTTTACCTGCTGTGGGCACTTAAACAAACCAGCAACCCATAGGGGAGAGACGTTCTGTAAGCTGGATGGCCTGAGCCTTCCAGCCCTTTCCGAGTCACTGAGCTTTCCCATTGCTTTTTCTAAGCCATAAAAACTGATACAGATCACATTTGAGCAGCAAACAACTTACCTCTTCAGGGAAACTCCCATGTATGTGCTTCTTTTTGTCTAAATCTGCTTGCCTGAAAGTGTTGGCCATACAGATGCTTAGACTGTCTTGAATTAAGGAGGCATGGGTAAGGTGGGGGCTTTATTAATTTTATACTAGCGTAAATCTTTGTTTCGGCCTTGCAAGGACAAGCTGTCACCTGATAAAATGTCAGCCTACTTTGGGATCTGAAGTAAAGAGCCTGTCACAAACCACTAGGATTGCTGGGCGATACCCAGCGACCAAGTCTGTGTATTACACGTGCACTCAACAGTTTAAAATCTAGTTCTTGTTTCATCGTGGAATCAATCCCCAGAGTTCCCTGGGAGCCACTCACCCCCTGGCTGCTCTCCAGCCTCCTCTCATCCCTTGGATGGGATGGGGTCGGTACCTGGCAGCGTTGGTGCGAGTCAGCTCCGTCACCTCCTCCTCGGCCCTTGGTTTCTTTTTCTTTGCCTCAGCAGCTGCTACAAGAGCAGAAGAAGCCCCTCACTAGCGCTTTCTGTAGCCTTAAACCATTGGTTCTGGGCCTGCAACTAGAGCCTGGTGCTGTGCAGCTGTCTTACTGCCCCGCGGGCTTTTTGGTGAAGCAAGCTTAATTTTATCTAGCAAAGCAGCAGAGCTGGGCTCGTCAAATGTGCAAAGAATCCCCACGTTTAGGAGGAGCTGCAGTGCCTCTGGCACACAGCTTGTCAAGGGTGTGCTGTTTGCAGCTCAGAAGCCCGTGATATCTACACAGTTCTCAAAAGGATTTTTTTTTTTTTTTCTTGTGAAACTGCCCCATATCAGGTGAGCTAAAGGCGTGCATCAAGGAGGGGTTTCCATTCACTGGACCGCTTTTATTGGCCTTCACAGGGAGGCTTTGCCGCCTTCAGGGGTGGCGTGGCAGGGGCTGCGAGCCTGCATCCTTTTTGGGGTAGCTCTGGGTTCCTGCGTTGCTCCCCTGACACCAAGCCTTTCATTGCCACTCACAAACAGGGGGGCAGGAGGGGAGCTGGGTTGGCCAATGCCCGGCATTTGTGGCCACCTCGCAAAGTCCTGGTATGGAGCTCTGGCTGCTGGGTGTTTTGGGGGACTGTGGGGCTGGTTTTGGGGGCTCTGTCCCTCTGCAGGGGCCATTTTTGGGGTTCTTTGGGGGGGATTTTTCATTTTTGTGGGGCTGTTTTGGGGGTGGTATCCACCTGGTGGGGATCTTTTTGGGGCTGTATCTCCCCAGTGTGGCCAGTTTTGGGGTTATATTCTCCAGTGGGACAATGCCCTCCGGTGGGGCTGCTTTTGGGGTCCATGTTGTGGTGGGACCATTTGTGGGGCTGACTCCTAGCGGCCCCTTCCTAAATTACGTGTTTCCAGGCAAAGCGCCCTGAAATGGGGGAGCCCAAGGAAGCTGCTGCCACACCACGATAGAAAGGGTACACCTCAACTCCCTGGGGGAGCCTTTACGTAACCCCACACGCAACCGGACTCTGGGCCTTCTCTCCTTCCAAACAACCCCTAACTTAAACACTGAGCCGAACCCTAAATAGGACCCTAGAGAACACGTAGGGCGCCGCTTTCTCCCATCAAAAAGTGCTCCCAACAGAAGCCTTTGGGTACACCTGAACACCCTTGGGGAGATTTTACGCAGTCCCACACATAACAGGACGGCGCGTTCTGTCTTTTCAAACAACATTAACCGTAACCCTAACCGTAATGCTAAAACTAAACGTCAGCCTAAACCTAACCCTAAACCTAACTCTAACCTGAAACCTAACCCTAACCCCAGCCCTAAACCTAATGCTGAACCCTAACGCTAACCCTGACCCTAACCCCAACCCTAACCCTAACATTAACCCTAACAATTACTCTAACCCTAGTCCTAGCCCTAGGGCTAACACCAAGCCCTAATCTAACACTAACCTTAACCCTAACCATAAACCCGCACCTGAAACCTAACCCTAACCCTAAACATAAACGTAAGTCTAATGGTGGAGGTAATCCTAAACCTAACCCTAATCCTAAACCAAACCGTAAACCTAACCCTAATCCTAGCCATAATCATAACCATAAACACTAACCCTACCCCTAACACCAAACCCTAACCTAAACCTAACACTAACCCTAAAAATAACCCTAACCTGAAACCTAACCACAGCCCTAAACCTAACCCTAACCATAAACCCTAAAGGCAGAGCTAAACCTAACGATAACCCAAACCCTGAGCCTAACCCTAAATCTAACCCTAATACTAACTCTAACCCTAACCGGAATCTAACTCTAATGGTGGCTCTAACCCAAACTTAACCCTAACATTAACCCTAGCCTAAGCCTAATCCTAACCCCAACCCTAACCCATAAACCTAACCCTAACAGTAACCCTAACCCTAATACTAATGACCCTAACCCTAATCCAAACCCTAACCCAAGACCCCAACCCTAACCCTACCACTAACCCTAACCATAACCGTAACCTTAATCCTAACCACAACCCTAACCCTAATGTCCCCTAACCCTAACCTTAACCTTAACCCTAACACTAACCCTAACCTAATCATAACCCTAGCACTAAGCCTAACCTAATCATAACCCTAGCACTAAGCCTAACCCTAAACCCTAACCCTAACCCTAAACCCTAACCCTAACCCTAAACCTAAACCCTGCTTCTCCTCCCTTTCCAAACAACCCTAAATGTAACCATAACCGGAACACTGAGCCGAACCCTAAGTGGGACCCTAGAAAACACGCACGGCGACACTTTTGCCCATCAAAAATGCTCCCAACGGAAGCCTTTGGGAACACCTTGTGGTGTAATTGGGTACTGGAAGTAGGAGCAGAGCACACCTCCACCCCAAATGCTGCCCGTCCCCAGGGCGGAGCCCCGGCTCCCTGAGATACGCTTGGCTGGAGTCACTGCAGCTGCTCCTAAAGGATATATAATATAAATATAATATAATATAAAATATAATATGGAATATAATATAAAATATAATATAAAATAATATAAAATAATATAAAATATAATATAACAACATAATATATAATATAATATAATATAATATAATATAATATAATATAATATAATATAATATAATATAATATAATATAATATAATATAAATTGGCTCAAGAGAGGGGATGGTAGGGAACATCCCATCGTCATCCCATCCCATCCCCCTGGTTGGGGTTATTGGGGGGGCTCCCCTTTGTTTGGGGATATTGGGGGGGGGGCTCCTCCCGGCTGGGATTATTGGGGGGGCTCCCCTTTCTTTGGGGATATTGGGGGGGGCTCCCCCTGGTTGGGGTTATTGGGGGGGCTCCCTTTGGTTGGGATTATTGGGGGGGCTCCCCTTGGTTGGGGTTACAGGGGGGGGTCCCTCGGCTGGGGTTATTGGGGGGGGCTCCCCTTGGTTGGGATTATTGAGGGGTCTCCCCCTGGTTGGGGTTAAGGGGGGGGCTCCCCTTGGTTGGGGTTATTGGGGGGGGCTCAGAGCGCCGCCCAGGACATCGCGCTACACTCCGGCACCCAAGGGGTTAAACCCGGCCCGGCTCCGGCCGCGAAGGGGTTAACGAGCGAGGCGAGGAGGAGGGGGCGTGGCCAGCGGGGCGTGGCGCGCCTAACCCCGCGGAGAGGGAGGGGGGGAGGGGGCGGGGCCGGCGGGCGCTGATTGGCGGCGGGCGGGCCGTGACCGGTGGGCGGGGCGAAGGGGGCGTGGCGCGGGAACGGGGCGGGCGCGGGCGCGGGAGCTGGGGCGCGGGGGCGCGGCGGCGGCGGGGCCGGGGGGCGGCGGGGGGCGGCGGAGAGGAGGGGGGGGGGCACCATGCGGCTGCTGCGGTGCCTGCGGAAGCGGGCGGCCCTGGCGGGGGTGCCCACCTACATCGAGCACTTCAGCAAGTTCTCGCCCTCGCCGCTCTCCATGAAGCAGTTCCTGGACTTCGGTAAATACCCCCCCCCGCCCCCCCCGTTTTGCCCCCCTCCATCCGTTTTTACCCCCCCCCGGTGTACCCCCAGACCGGGCAGTGGCGGAGACCCCCTCAGAAACAGCTGGCTCTGTTCTCCCCCCCCCCCCCCCTCCCCGGTAAACACCCGGTGTCCCGCCCCCCCCCTCCACGTAGTAACCGCCCCCCCCCTTAGTTACCGCCCCCCCCCTAAATTACCGCCCCCCCCCTTCCCGGGGAACACCCCCCTAGGGTAGGAGATAGCCTGGCCTGGGGGGGGGGCTGCCCCTCAAGGAGGGTCCCCCCCCGTAGTGTTAGGGTACAGGGAAACGCCCCCCCCCTCCCTCCGGTGCTAGGGTGTCCGGTTGTTATTTTGGGGGGGGGGTCCCCTGCGTGCACCTCCCGTAAGACCCCCCCCCCCTCCTGGGAAATACCCCACAGGTAAAAAGCTGGGCTAGCAAAACGCTGTCCTGCTTCGGGGGGGGGGGCGTCCTGCCCCCTCTGACCACCCCCAAACCCCCTTTAGTTAATCCCCCCCCCTCCTCTTCCAACCCCTCCCTGTCCTGCCCCCCCCCTCGGGTACATACCAGGCCCTGGGGTCCCCCTCCCACCATCCCCAGCTCCCCAGGGGATGCCATCGCCCCCCCCCCCCGTGATGCTCCCCAGGGTGGCCCCAGCTGTCTCTGCGTCTCTGTCACCCTCCGCCCCCCCCCGCGCGGTTAATGTCAGGGCTATATTTATTTACGTCCCCCCCCCTCTTCGTCCCCGCTGGTGGCTGCACCCTGGGGTCCCCTGATGCTGTTTTGTCGTCCCCCCCCCCAGGTCCTCCTGGGCTTCCCCCCTTTATGCCCCCCCCCTTTCCCCAGGATGTGCCCCCCCCCCCCCTTTATAGCCCCCTCCATGTCCCCACCAGGCTCTGTGCCACCCCCTGGTTGGGGACACAGCCACTTGGGGACCCCAGTGCCACCGCTGGGCGAACCCTCCCAGGCATGGGACAAGGCGCTTCCAGCCCCAGCCCGCTCTATACTGGTCATACTGGTCCTTACTGGTTGCCCAGCCTGGCGAACCCTGCCCCATCCCAGTGCCCTCAACCCCTTTAGGGTCTAAAATTAGGGACCTGCCGCGGTCCCACCGGCTTCCTGCTGGCGGAGGGGGTGAAGCCCACCCTTGGGGGCTTGGGGGGAAGTTTGGGGGGGGGGGGTCCACTGGGGTTCACCCACCCCCCCTGTCCCCCCCCCACCCCCCCCCCAGGCTCCAGCAATGCCTGCGAGAAGACCTCCTTCGCCTTCCTGCGGCAGGAGCTGCCCGTCCGCCTCTCCAACATCATGAAGGAGATCAACCTCCTGCCCGACCGCGTCCTGCGCACCCCCTCCGTGCAGCTGGTGCAGAGCTGGTGAGCGGGGACACCCCGGGGGGACGCCACCCCCCCCCCCCTGCCGCCACCCCATTGTCACCACCCCCCCCCCCCCCGCCGCCACCCGGCCCCCCCGGGGTCATGGGGATGTCCCCTGGGTGCCAGCGTGGGTCCTGCCGCTGCCAGCACGTGGCCCACTGTTGTCACCGTGGGTCCCACCATTGTCACCAAGGTCCCACCGTTGTCACCGAGGTCCCGCCATTGTCACCACGGGTCCCACTGCTGTCACCGAGGCCCCGCTGTTGTCACCCTGAGGGATCCCGGTGCCACCACCTGCCTGGGAGCCACCACGGGTCCCACTGTTGTCCCCTATCTCCCACCACTGTCCCCACGGGTCCTACTGTTGTCCCCACGGGTCCCACTATTGTCCCTGAGCTCCCACCATTGTCACCCCCGGCTCCCACCACTGTCACTGAGGTCCCACTGCTGTCACCCAGAGGGATCCCGGTGCCACCACCTGCCTGGGTGCCACCGCGGGTCCCACCGTTGTCACCATGGGTCCCACCACGGGTCCCGCTATTGTCCCTGAGCTCCAACCACCGTCACCCCGGGTCCCATTACTGTCCCCACGCTCCCACCGCTGTCCCCCCAAGGGTGACCCCACCGCCACCACCTGCCTGGGTGCCCCCACTGGTCCCGCTGCCACCGCCGCTCCTGCCACCAGCTCTCGTCCCCAGCAGATCCAGAGGGCGCTGCTGGGGGGTGGGGAGGGGGGGCAGGGGGGTGGCATGGGACGAGGACAGGGCATGGGTGGCACCCAGCCCTTTGGTGGCACGGGCTGCCGGCCAGCTTGGGGACACGTCACCTGCTGCCAGCACGGGGCCGGGGGGGGGGGGTCCCCAGCCCCTCCGCAGCCTCCTGCCCCCTGAAAGGGCCAAGCCAGCCCTGGTGGCTGGGGGGGGGGGGGGCGGCTGTGTCCCTGGGGGGGGGGGGACAGGCTCTGGGTGTCCCTTTAAGGGCCACGTCCCCCTGCCAGCTGGTGGCAGCTTGAACCTTCTCCCAGCGCGGCCACGTGATGGGCTGTTTGCTGGTGGTGTCCCCGTGCCAGCCCTGCGAGCTCTGGGACGGGGGGGGGGGGTGGCAGGATCAGGCCCGGCCCCTCTCCCAAATCACATGAATTGGGGGGGGGGGACACATCGCTGTGACCCCCACACCCACCGTCTGTGTCCCCACCGTCCCCAGGGCCACCATGCTATGGGGCAAGCATGTGTCCCCCCTCCCCGCCCCCCCCCAGGGTGGCTTCATGGGGCAGCACTCGCTCTGGGGGGGGTGCTGAGCCCCTCGCCCTGCAGTGGGGACCCCCGGTGCCCCCAATTTTGGGGGGGTGACCGGTTCCTTCCCCAGGTACGTGCAGAGCCTGCTGGACATCATGGAGTTCCACGACAGGGACCCTGAGGACCAGGCCACGCTGGGGCAGTAAGTGCGGGGGGGGTGACAACCCCGGTGTGTCCCCCCCCCTTGTCACCTCTGGCACAGCCGCCACCGGATTCCACGTCGGGTTTTCCCCGATGCCTCCCGGCCCTGGGAAAACCCGGAGTGGATCAGAGCCGTGCCGGGACCGGGTGCCCCCCCCCCCCCCTCAGCCCTGTCTCCCCCCCCCCACCCCCTCCATGTCCCCGGCAGGTTCACCGACGCCCTGGTCACCATCCGCAACCGGCACAACGACGTGGTGCCCACCATGGCGCAGGGCGTCATCGAGTACAAGGACGCCTACGGGGACGACCCGGTGTCCAACCAGAACATCCAATACTTCCTCGACCGCTTCTACCTGAGCCGCATCTCCATCCGCATGCTCATCAACCAGCACAGTGAGGCTCCCGCCGGGTCCCCAACGTCACCCCCGGGTCCCCACCGCCACCCCCGGGGTCCCCTCGGTGTCCCCGAGCGCCGCCGGTGTCACCCTGCGTTGAGCGTCCCATCGGCGGTCCCAAGCGTCATCAGTCCTAAGTGTCCTGCTCGTGCCCACGTTGTCCCCATCAGCTCTGGGTGTCCCTGTCCCATCTGGGGCACCCTGCCACCTCTGGGTGTCCCCTCTTGTCCCCAGTGTCCCCCCTGCCCCGAGCGTCCCCACCAGTCCTGTGCGCCCTGCTTGTGTGCTCAGCATCACCTTGTCCCTGGTGTCCCCAGCAGTCCTGAGCATCCTGCTCCTGCCCCCATTGACCACATCAGCTCTGGGTGTCCCTGTCCCATCTGGGGCACCCTGCCAGCCCTGGGTGTCCCCTGTCACCCCTGGGTGTCCCCTCTTGTCCCCAGTGTCCCCCCTGCCCCGAGCGTCCCCACCAGCCCTGTGCGCCCTGCTTGTGTCCTCAGCATCACCTTGTCCCCACCAGCCACAGGTGTCCCCCATCATCCCCAATGTCCCCCATCATCCCCAATGTCCCCCATCATCCCCAGGTGTCCCCATTGTCCCCATTGTCCCCAGGTGTCCCCTGTTGTCCCCAGGTGTCCCCACCAGCCCCAGGTGTCCCCATCATCCCCAGTGCTTGTGCACCTTGGCTGCCCCACGTCCCTGTCCCCTGCGTGCCCACCCTGCCCCTGCGCCCACCCCTGTCCCCGTGTCACCCACCACAAGGGACCCTAAACCCAACCTTGGGCACAGCTGGGGGTGGGGGGGCACAAATCTGGGGGTCTTTGTGGGGTTATATGGGGGTCCCCAGCGCTAACACCCCCCCCCCTGCACCTCCCCAGCGCTGCTCTTTGACGGCAGCACCAACCCGGCGCACCCCAAGCACATCGGGAGCATCGACCCCCACTGCAGCGTGGCCAACGTGGTGAGAGGTCTGTGGGGCCGGGGGGGTCGGCTCCCACCCCGCCGGGGGGGCACGGCGTCAGGGAGGGGATTTGGGGGGGGAAATCAGTCCCTTAAGGTCCCCCTGATCTTCTCCTTTCTCCGGGAGCTTCCAATTCGGGAGCCACCCGTGTCACGAGCTGGGCAAGCCTCAGCCAAGGGGTGCCCCTGTGTTTTGGGGTCACCCCGGCGGTTTGTGGGGGTCTCTAAAACTGCAAAATATTTTGGGGTGTGGGGAAAAGGGGGGGGCCCAAAGCCTTGGTGCCAAGCGTGCTGACCCTTCCTCCTCGCTCCCCCCGCAGACGCCTACAACATGGCCAAGCTGCTGTGCGACAAGTACTACATGGCCTCGCCCGACCTGGAGATCGAGGAGGTGAACGGTGAGGCCGGGGGGGGGGTCCCCGCTATGGGGTCGGGGTGGGGGGAGGATTTTGGGAGGCTCATTTGGGGCTGGGGAGGGCCACTGACGGCGCTGTGCCCTGCAGCGAGCAGCCCCCAGCAGCCCATCAGCATCGTCTACGTCCCCTCGCATCTCTACCACATGCTCTTCGAGCTCTTCAAGGTAACGCCGTGAGGACCCCAATAATTTTTTTTTTTTTGGGGGGGGGGGAGGAGGAGGCATTTTATGGGGTCCCTAAACCGCCTCCCCCCCCCCAGAACGCCATGCGAGCCACCGTGGAGAGCCACGAGAACAGCCCGCGGCTACCGGCCATCAGGGTGATGGTGGCCCTGGGCCAGGAGGACCTCTCCATCAGGGTGCGTCACCAGCCCCCCCCCGGGGGACACGGGGGGGGCGTCTGCCACCCCCTGCCACCCCCTGCCACCCCCTGTCACCCCCCTTGTCCCCCCCTGCAGATGAGTGACCGCGGCATGGGCGTCCCCCTGCGCAAGATCGAGCGGCTCTTCAGCTACATGTACTCCACGGCTCCGACCCCACAGCTGGGCACCGGGGGGGCCCCCCTGGTAGGTGCCCCCCTGGTACGTGACACGGGATCCCGGGGCGGTGCTGGGAAGGGGTGCGGAGGGGGGGGAGGTTTGGGGTGGTTTTGGGGACGTTTGGGGGTGGCGTGGGGTTGTTCGGGGGCGCTTGGAGGCGGCACGGGGGCATTTGGGGGCACTTGAGGGGTGGTGGGAGGAGTTTGGGGAGGGACATTTGGGCATTTGGGGTGGTGTGGGGGGGGTTGGGGGTGGCATGGGGACATTTGGGGGTGGCATGGGGATGGTTGGGGTTGCCTTGGGGATGTTTGGGGGTGCTTGGAGGTGGCACGGGGGCATTTGGGGACACTTGGGGGGTGTGGGAGGAAGTTTGGGGGTGGTGTGGGGGGCTTGGGGTTGGTGTGGGGTCACGTAGGGGTGCTCGGGGTTGGCACAGGGACATTTTGGGGTGGAATGGGCAGGTTTAGGGTGGCAGGGGGGCGCTTTGGGGTGCTTGGCTGTAACACGGGGACGTTTGGGGGTGGCATGGGGATATTTGGGGGTGGCATAGTGAGGTTTGGGCTGGCGTGGGGACATTTTGGGGTGCCTGGAGGAGCATGGGGACACTTTGGGGTGCTTTGAGTGGCATGGGGACATTTGAGGTTAACATGGGGACATTTTGGGGTGCCTGAAATGGCACGGGGACATTTGGGGGTGCTTGGGGGTGCCATGGGGCCACTTGCGGTTAACATGGGACATTTTGGGGTATCTGGAATGGCACGGGGACATTTGGGGGTGCTTGAGGGTGCCATGGGGACACCTGGGGTTGGCACGGGGATGTTTTTGGCTGGCACGGGGCTGCCTGGCGGTGCCACGTGGACACCCGAGGGTGCGCGCGGTGCCACTCGGGGTGGCGTGGGGAGGCGTGGGGGCTCCCTGGGGTGCCGACCCCATAACTTCCCCCCCCCCCCCCCCCCCACAAAAACCCCAAACCCCAGGCTGGTTTTGGCTACGGGCTGCCCATCTCCCGCCTCTACGCCAAGTACTTCCAGGGGGACCTGCAGCTCTTCTCCATGGAGGGCTTCGGCACCGACGCCGTCATCTACCTAAAGGTAGGGGGGGGGGGGGGCCTTCCCCGTCCCCTTCTCCCTGGCGGAGGGGGGGTCCCAGGGTTTTGGGGGTGTCTCGGGGCCGTTCCCCATCCCCTGGCTGTCCCCGCAGGCTCTGTCCACGGACTCGGTGGAGCGGCTGCCGGTGTACAACAAGTCGGCGTGGCGGCACTACCAGGCCAGCCAGGAGGCCGGGGACTGGTGCGTGCCCAGCACCGAACCCAAAAACACCTCCACCTACCGCGTGCCCTAGCTGGGGGGGGGGGGGAGAGCTCCGCTGGGACCCCCCCCCCCCCCCCGCCCCCCACCCCCCTCCAAGCCTTGGTGGTATTTAGGTACGGGGCTGGGGCTGGCGGCAGGGTCCCCAGCACCCCCATCCCAGGGAGGGTGCGACCCCATGGGGGGCAGCGAGGGACTGTCCCCCCGTCCCCCCCCCCACCCCAGCCTCCCAGTATGACCAGTAGCACTTTGCCACCCCCCTCCTCCAGCCATGATAGGGTGGGGGGAGCGGGTCAGAGCCCCCCCTCCCCAGCTCCCTGTGCCGTCCCTGGCATTGCACTACTGAGCTGTCCTCACCCGTGTGCGCCCCCCCCCACACCCCGTGCACCCCATAGGGTTGCCCCCCCCCCGCAATAGGGTTGCCCACCCCCCATATAGGATTGTCCCCCCCCCAGGCATGCTCTGACCTGCTCGGGATCCTGCCCCCCCCCCCCCTCCCCACGCTGTCAGTAAATCGGATGTTGACTGAGCGCCTCTGGTGGTTTTTTGGGGCCCCAGGACCCCCCCCCACTTCGTGTCCCCCCCCCCCCCCCCGTGGCAGTCCCTTTTCCTGCTCCGTGCCTCAGTTTACCCCTTGGGCTTGGGAAGAGGCTGCTCCCTGGGGGCAGCTGGGGGCTTGGGGACAGTGGTGGCACTTGGGGAGGGAGAGACAGATCTGGGGGCTGCAGCCATGCTTCGTGCCCCCCCCCCAAAAAAAAAACCAGCCACCCCCTCCCCGCTAGGACCCCACATCCCAGTCAGGCTCGCACTGGTTTGCACTGGCCCTTGATACCCTTTTATTTCCTGGGGTGCCCCCGTGCCGGGGGGCTTTTACCTGGGGGGGGGGGGCTGGGGGTGGGAGGGGTGGGGGTCAGCATTCGCTTACCGCACCCCAACTGGGGGTGTGCGTATCCGGGGGGGGGGGGGGGGGGTCAGGCCATGCACTGTCCTCGGCTGGTGCCGCACCACGCCGGGGTGGATTTGGGGGGGCAGCTGGGACCCCCCCCCCCCAAAACCATGGACCCCTTGGGGTGGGGGGCAGCCGGGGTTGGGGGATGAAGTTTGGGGAGGGGGGGTCCAACGTGCTGTTTGCATCCGGAATAGGGGCCCGGGGGGGGGGCCCAGTCTGTGCCCATGGGGTGCAGGTGAGGGGGGGGGGGACACGCAGAGGGGGGGGGGGGCCACGCGTGCTGCTCCCTGCCCGTCTCAGCCCGGCACCGCGGTCCCTTCGCCACCGCCGCGTGTCCGGGGCCAGGCGCCCCCCCAGGGAGGGCAGTGGGCAGGGGAGGGGGGCATGGGGGCTCTCCCGGCCCCCCCCCCTAACTCCGCCGCTGCTCCTGGTCCTTCTTCTTCTGCTTCTCCCGCTGCTTCTCTGCCTTCTCCTGGGCCTTGCGCTCCTTCTCCACGGCCAGGCTCAGCTCCTTCAGCTTCCTCTTCAGCACGGCGCGGTCCTGAGAGCTGCCCACCCCCAGCGCCTGCCGGCACACCAGGGGCTGCTGGGGGGGGCACACGGCCCCCCCACCCCAGGTCTTGGGGTGCCTGAACCCCCTCGGTCTATGCACCAGCCCCGCAGGGACCTAGAACGCGGTGTGTTGGGCCACCTCCTCCTGCCCCATGGAGCAGTGTACTGGGGGACGTAGAACCTTTTGTCCCTTGATGGGCACCTCGGTGTACGTAGATCCTACCCACATCTGTCCCATGGAGCAGCCTGTTGGGTTACTAGAGCCTGCTGTCCTTCGATGGGGCCATTGGGACACCTAGAACCCACCCAGACCTCCTGCCCCACGGAGCTGCCCGTTGGGGGTACTTGGAACCCAACCAAACGTGCATCGTTGGGGGATCTAGAACCCGCCAGATCTCTCACCCCACGGAGCTGCCCGTTGGGGTACTTGGAACCCAACCAAAGACACCCTATTGGGGGATCTAGAACCAACACAGACCTCCTACCCCACAGAGCTGCCCGTTGGGGTACTTGGAACCCAACCAAGTGCTCCCCATTGGGCGATCTAGAACCTGCCCAGACCTCCTACCCCATTGAGCTTCCTGTTGGGTTACCTAGAACCTGTTATCCTCTGGCACGGCAGTTGGGGTACCTAGAACACAAGCTTCCTACCCCTTGGAGCACCCTGCTGGCATACCTAGACCCTCTTTGCCCTGTTCCTGAGCCCACGGGGGCACCTAGAACCCCACCCAGGGGCAGGGACTGTCACCCCCAGCCCCCCCCCCCCCCCCTACCTTGAGCTTGGCACCATCGAGGTGCAGGAGCCGGGGGCCATCGACACCGTGGGCCGAGAACTCCTCCACGTACTGCTCCAGGTTGAGGCTCTCCAACCACTGCCCGACCTGCCGGCACGTCCAGCCCGCGGCAGCGCCGGGGGGCTCGTCCAGGAACTGGGGGGCAGGAGGAGGGCGTTAGCGAGGGACGCACGACGCCGACCTCGTGCCCCCCAACACCCTGGTGGGGGGGTGGGGGGGGTCTCACCTCGTCCGAGGACTGCGACAGCGTGTGGTAGGGGTAGGAGCACTTGGTGGCGGCGGGGCCGGGCAGGCGCGGGCTGGAGCTGGGCGGCGGGGAGTCATCGCTCAGCGTCGAGTCCTGGGGCAGCGGGAGGAGCGAGGGCTGGTGCCCCCAGAGCAGCCTGCGGCCCCCCCAGCCCCCTTCTTGTCCTCCCCACAGGGCTGGACACCCTAGGTGGCTACCAGACCCTATAAGGGCTTTGACACCCCGATAGCTATCTTGACCCTATAAGGGCTTTGATACCCCAATAGCTATCTTGGCCCTATAAGGGCTTTGACACCCTGACAGCTGTCTTGACCCTATAGGGCTTTGACACCCCAATAGCTATCTTGGCCCTATAGGGCTTTGATACCCCAATAGCTATCTTGGCCCTATAGGGCTTTGACACCCCAATAGCTATCTTGGCCCTATAAGGGCTTTGACGCCCTGACAGCTGTCTTGACCCTATAGGGCTTTGACACCCCAATAGCTATCTTGGCCCTATAGGGCTTTGATACCCCAATAGCTATCTTGGCCCTATAAGGCTTTGACACCCTGACAGCTGTCTTGACCCTATAGGGCTTTGACACCCCAATAGCTATCTTGGCCCTATAGGGCTTTGATACCCCAATAGCTATCTTGGCCCTATAGGGCTTTGACACCCCAATAGCTATCTTGGCCCTATAAGGGCTTTGACGCCCTGACAGCTGTCTTGACCCTATAGGGCTTTGACACCCCAATAGCTATCTTGGCCCTATAGGCTTTGACACCCCAATAGCTATCTTGGCCCTATAGGGCTTTGATACCCCGATAGCTATCTTGACCCTATAAGGGCTTTGATACCCTGATAGCTATCTTGACCCTATAAGGGCTTTGATACCCCAATAGCTATCTTGACCCTACAGGACTTTGACACCCTGACAGCTATCTTGACCCTACTGGGCGTTGATCCCCCTCCCTACAGCTACCCAACCCTATGGGTCTCTCATCCTCCCCCATAACTGTCTTGGCTCTACGGGGCTTTGATCCCCTCCCCTAGAGCTACCTTGACTTTATGAAGCTTTGACTCCCCCCATAACTTCCTTGACTCTGTAGGGCTTTGAGCCGCTCGCCTATCGTTATCTTGACCTTAGGGGGCTTTGATCCCCTTGTCTGTAGCCACACAACCCTATAGATTTGACCCCTTCCCCTATAGTTATCTTGACCCTATGGGGTTTTGTGGGTTTTTTTTTGACCCAAACCCAAAGGCCTTTGACCTCTTCCCCTACAGTGACCTCACCCACAGAAGCCCCGACCTGCCCTACAGCATCCCGGCCCTATAGGACTCCCGTGCCCTCCCCTACACCCACCTGCCCCAACAGGGGGGTCGGAGACCCCCGGACACTGACCTGGGAGGCGGATTTGGCGGGGCTGAGCCCCTCGTGCCGGGGGGAGCCAGCGGGCGACGCGGAGCCGGGGGAGGCCGAGCCCCTGGCGCTGTCCGAGAACCAGGAGAAGGGCAGGAAGGGGGACCCCGAGGGGCGGCCGGGACCCTCCGACGCCTCCCTGGGGACAGAGCCACAAGTTAGGGCCCTGGAGCCGCCCCCGCCCGCTGCAGGGGGCCCAGCAGCCCCCCCCCCATGACGGGGGGGGGGACCCCACCTGCTGCCCATGGACAGGCGGTTGCTGCCCTTCTCCTTGCGGCTCTTGCTGGAGGACGCGCGGCGGAGGGTGACCCTGCGTGGGGGGAGTGGGGTGGAGAGATGGGTGCCCCGGTGGCCCTGCTCCCCCCCCCAGCCCCCTCAGCCCCCCAGCCCTAACTCCCTCTGTCTCCTTCCATCCTTCTTCAGGAAACCATCCCTCCATCCCTCCATCCCTCCATCCCTCCATCCCATCCCTCCATCTCCAGGGAGCCCTCCTTCCCTCAATCCATCCATCCGTCCATCCGTCCATCCATGTCCGTCCATGTCCGTCCATCCCACCACCCACCCACCTTCGGAACCCCCTCCCATCTTCGGCCTCACCCACCCATCATCTTCATCACCCTGCCCATCCGCCATCTCTACGGAGACCCTCCACCTCCCTGTCCCTCAGCCCCCCCTCCATTTATCCCCCCACCTTTCCCTTGCCCCTCACCCCCCCCCATCCACCCATCCGTCCTGCGTCCACCCCTCCCCACCCCCTCACCCCCCTCACCCCCCCCCAGGACTGGGGCTCACCCCAAATCCAAGAACTTCCTCCGCGTCTTCTTATCCAGCCCCACGGTGGGGCTGGCCGGCTCGGGGGGGCTCATGTCCCTGCTGTCATCTGCAGGATGAGGACGGGGGGTGTCACCCAGTGCCCCCTGCTTGGGGGTGCCTTGAGGGGGTGAAATTTGGGGGGGGGGGGGGGGCTCACCTTCGCTGTGCCGCTGGGGCCGTGCGTCGCGGCGGGCGAAGCCGGGCGAGCTGTCGGAGCTGGGGCAGGATTTGGGCGAGGGGGTGCCCGCCAGCCCCTCCTGGGACGAGGCGTTGGTGAGGGGCCGGTAGCGGCTGAGGGGGGGCGAGGGGGCCGGGGGGGGCTCCCCCAACGCCCTCCTCAGTGCCCCCGCCTCGAAGGAGAACTCGGCGCCGCGGGAGAAGGGCGAAGGGGCCGGGAGCGGCGGCGCGGCGGGGGGCGAGCAGCCGGGGGCCACGGGGCTGCCCTCGGCTCCCTGGGGAGGGGGGGCGGAGGGAATGGGGGGGGGGGGGGCACATGGCACGGGGGTGTCAAATCCCTGTGCCCCCCCCCCCCCCCTCGTCCTCACCCATTGGGGGCTCTCCAAATCCCCCCCGCCGGGGCTGTCCCTTGCGTGCTCCTCCCTCTCCACCCCTTCCCCAAATTCCTCCTGGGGTGGGGGGGGGGGGGGTCTGGCGTGCCCCAAATCCCCTCGCCCTCCCCCGGGTGCCCCCCCGGGGGTCTCACCGCCGCGTCGAGCCCCTCCTCGCCCTCGGTGAGCTGGCGCTGTCTCGCAGGCGGGAGCGGGAGGGTCGGTGCCGGCGGCCCTTGGCTAGGAGCCGGGCTCGAGCCTTCTGCAAGCTGCTGTCCAGGCGCGGCGTCTCTGGAACCACAGCGGTAAAATCTGGGGGTGAAAGAGAGACCGGGGCAGAGAGAGACGGACGGACGGACGGACGGATGGATGGACGGACAGACAGACGGGGAGATGGGGATGGGTGGGGGGCGCGGATGGGGATGGGTAAGGGGATGGGGATGGAGAGTGGGGAGGGGAGGGGTGGATAAAGGGCGAGGAGGTGGGAGACGGGTGGACAGACGGACGGGTGGATAGGGGTAGGGGTAGGGAGGTGGGGATGGACAGACGGACAGACCGGTACAGGGAGATGGATGGACGGGGAGATGGGATGGGTGGGGATGGGTAAGGGGATGGGGATGGAGGGTGGGGAGGGGAAGGGAAGGGTGGATAAAGGGCGAGGAGGTGGGAGATGGACAGACGGACGGACGGGTGGATAGGGGTAGGGGTAGGGAAAGGGAGGTGGGGATGGACAGACGGACAGACCGGGAGATGGGGGAGAGGCGGGGGGGGGGACAGATGGACGGGTAGGGTCAGGGAGGATGGGGATGGACAGGTAGGGGCAAGATGGGTGGGTGGGGAGGGGCAGGGACGTCGAGAGGAGGGAGGGAGGGATGGGGGAGGACAGAAGTGGGGGGGGGGGGTGGCAGAGCAGCGGAGGGACAGACGGACAGGGACAGACAGAGGGGTGGTCAGGAAGAGAAGGCCAGCCCGGGGACAGAGAGGGGACAAGGGGAGCACGGGACCAGCGGGATCCCGGAGGAGAGGGCAGGGGGTGAGGGGGGGGGGGGGGCGTTGGGGGACACGGGGACGGGGGGGGGCACCCCGGGGGGGTGGGACGGGGACAGAGGGACAGAGAGAAGCGTTCAGAGCCGCGGGGTGTCCCGGGGACCCAACGTCCCCGTCACCCGGGTCTGGCCCCGCTCGGGACGTCGCCTGCATGGGGCCACCCCAAATCCAGGGGGGGGGCAAGTGGCACCCCCCCCCACCCTGCTGTGCCCCAAAGCCGGGGGGTGGGTGGCTCGGGGCAGTGTCCCCCCGGTTGTCCCCGTGCGTGTCCCCACACCCCTGTGTCCGTGTGCCCCATACATGTCCCCGTGTCCCCCTGTCCCCACCCCCCCACGTCCCTGTCCCCCCCCATCCCTGTGTCCCCCTCTCCCCGTGCCCCCCCCCCCGCCCACAACCACATCCCTGCACCCCCCCCCACATGTCCCTGCGTCCCATGCCCGACCCCACAGGTGACCCCCCCCCAAAAAAAGGTGACCCCATCACCACCACAACACCAAGAGGGTGCGGGGGGGGGGGGGGGGCAGCAGGGTCAGCACCCCCCACTGGGTGCTGCCCCCACCCCCCCCCAAACCCCCCCCCAGGGACTCACCGAAAACCTCATCCTCTGCGTCCTGCAGCTTGGAGACCGACATGGTGGGGCAGGGCTGGGGGGGGGCGCAGGGGGCAGTCAGGGACCGGGGGGGGGGGGGGGGGGGGGTCGGTATTTTTTTTTTTGGGGGGGGAGGGGGGGGGGGTAAGGTAATGAGGCCAGTTGTTACGGGGCGGTCAGGAAGGGGTTAAATCCCTCCCGATGTTTGGGGGGGGGGGGGGGGCTGCTCATGCCTTGGTGGCACCACTTGGAGGGGTGAGGGGGGGGCAGATCTGAGCCTGAGACCCCAAATCCACCCCCCCCCCCCCAAAAAAAAGGCCCCTCCCTGCCCCCAGGGAGGCCAGTGGGGGGGGGGGGGAGCTGTACTGGGGGTGGGGTGGTACTGGGGGGGTTGTACTGGGGGGGGGGGTACTGGGGGGGTTGTACTGGGGGGGGGGTGGTGGTACTGGGGGGGCTGTACTGGGGGGGGGGGTACTGGGGGGGGCTGTCTGGGGGGGGGGGGTACTGGGGGGGCTGTACTGGGGTGGGGGTGGTACTGGGGGGGCTGTACTGGGGGGGGAGTACTGGGGGGGCTGTACTGGGGGGGGTGGGGGTGATACTGGGGGGGCTGTACTGGGGGGGGGTACTGGGGGGGGGTTGATCCTGGGGGGGGCCGTTCTGGGGATGGGGTGGTACCGGGGGGGCCGTACCCAGAATGGGGCGGCCCCGGGGGGGTTGTCCCGGGGGGTGGGGTGGATCCGGGGGGGGCTGTCCCGGGCTGTTCCCTCCCGGGGGTTCCGCCCTGGCCCCCC
>OZ022448.1:3011601-3081088 GCA_963989345.1 Clangula hyemalis
TCCCTGGGGACAGAGCCACAAGTTAGGGCCCTGGAGCCGCCCCTGCCCGCTGCAGGGGCCCAGCAGCCCCCCCCCATGACGGGGGGGGGGGGACCCCCACCTGCTGCCCATGGACAGGCGGTTGCTGCCCTTCTCCTTGCGGCTCTTGCTGGAGGACGCCCGGCGGAGGGTGACCCTGCGTGGGGGGAGTGGGGTGGAGAGATGGGTGCCCCGGTGGTGTGCTCCCCCCCACCAGACCTCTCAACCCTCACTCCCTCTGTCTCCTTCCATCCTTCTTCAGGAAACCATCCATCCCTCCATCCCATCCATCCTCCTCCATCCATCCCATCCCATCCATCTCCAGGGAGCCCTCCTTCCTGCAATCCATCCATCCATCCGTCCGTCCATCCATGTCCGTCCATGTCCGTCCATCCCACCACCCACCCACCTTCATCACCCCCTCCCATCTTCGGCCTCACCCACCCATCGTCTTCATCACCCTGCCCATCCGCCCATCTTACGGAGACCCCTCCACCTCCCTGTCCCTCCAGCCCCCCCTCCATTTATCCCCCCACCCTTCCTTGCCCCTCACCCCCCCCCATCCACCCGTCCATCCTGCGTCCACCCCTCCCCACCCCCTCACCCCCCTCACCCCCCCCCAGGACTGGGGCTCACCCCAAATCCAAGAACTTCCTCCGCGTCTTCTTATCCAGCCCCACGGTGGGGCTGGCCGGCTCGGGGGGGCTCATGTCCCTGCTGTCATCTGCAGGATGAGGACGGGGGGTGTCAGCCAGCGCCCCCCTGCCTGGGGGTGCCTTGGGGGGGGGGGTGAAATTTGGGGGGGGGGCTCACCTTCGCTGTGCCGCTGGGGCCGTGTGTCACGGCGGGCGAAGCCGGGCGAGCTGTCGGAGCTGGGGCAGGATTTGGGCGAGGGGGTGCCCGCCAGCCCCTCCTGGGACGAGGCGTTGGTGAGGGGCCGGTAGCGGCTGAGGGGGGCGAGGGGGCCGGGGGGGGCTCCCCAACGCCCTCCTCAGTGCCCCCGCCTCGAAGGAGAACTCGGCGCCGCGGGAGAAGGGCGAAGGGGCCGGGAGCGGCGGCGCGGCGGGGGGCGAGCAGCCGGGGGCCACAGGGCTGCCCTCGGCTCCCTGGGGAGGGGGGGCGGAGGAAGGGGGGGGGGGGGGCACATGGCACGGGGTGTCAAATCCCTGTGCCCCCCCCCCCCCTCGTCCTCACCCATTGGGGGCTCTCCAAATCCCCCCGCCGGGGCTGTCCCTTGCGTGATCCTCCCCTCTCCACCCCTTCCCCAAATTCCTCCTGGGGGGGGGGGGGGGGAGGGTCTGGCGTGCCCCAAATCCCCTCGCCCTCCCCCGGGTGCTCCCCCCCCCCGGGGGTCTCACCGCCGCGTCGAGCCCCTCCTCGCCCTCGGTGGAGCTGGCGCTGTCTCGCAGGCGGGAGCGGGAGGGTCGGTGCCGGCGGCCCTTGGCTAGGAGCCGGGCTCGAGCCTTCTGCAAGCTGCTGTCCAGGCGCGGCGTCTCTGGAACCACAGCGGTAAAATCTGGGGGTGAAAGAGAGACCGGGGCAGAGAGAGACGGACGGACGGACGGACGGACAGACGGACAGACGGACGGACGGACGGGGAGATGGGAGGGGTGGGGGGGCGCGATGGGGATGGGTAAGGGGATGGGGATGGGTAAGGGGATGGGGATGGAGGGTGGGGAGGGGAAGGGTGGATAAAGGGCGAGGAGGTGGGAGGTGGGTGGACAGACGGACGGGTGGATAGGGTAGGGGTAGGGAAAGGGAGGTGGGGATGGACAGACGGACAGACCGGTACAGGGAGATGGATGGACGGGGAGATGGGATGGGTGGGGATGGGTAAGGGGATGGGGATGGAGGGTGGGGAGGGGAAGGGTGGATAAAGGGCGAGGAGGTGGGAGGTGGGTGGACGGACGGACGGGTGGATAGGGGTAGGGTAGGGAGGTGGGGATGGACAGACGGACAGACAGGGAGATGGGGAGAGGGGGGGGGACAGATGGACGGGTAGGGTCAGGGAGGATGGGGACGGAGAGGTAGGGGCAAGACGGGTGGGTGGGAGGGGCAGGGATGTCGAGGAGGGAGGGATGGGGGAGGACAGAAGCGGGGGGGGGGTGGCAGAGCAGCGGAGGGACAGACGGACAGGGACAGACAGAGGGGTGGTCAGGAAGAGAAGGCCAGCCCGGGACAGAGAGGGGACAAGGGAGCACGGGACCAGCGGGATCCCGGAGGAGAGGGCAGGGGGCGAGGGGGGGGGGGGGCGTTGGGGGACACGGGGACGGGGGGGGCACCCCGGGGGGGTGGGACGGGGACAGAGGGACAGAGAGAAGCGTTCAGAGCCGCGGGGTGTCCCCGGGGACCCAACGTCCCCGTCACCTGGGTCTGGCCCCGCTCGGGGACGCCGCCTGCATGGGGCCACCCCAAATCCGGGGGGGGGGCAAGTGGCACCCCCCCCACCCTGCTGTGCCCCAAAGCCGGGGGGTGGGTGGCTCGGGGCAGTGTCCCCCGGTTGTCCCCGTGCGTGTCCCCACGCCCCTGTGTCCGTGTGCCACATACACGTCCCCGTGTCCCCCTGTCCCCACCCCCCCACGTCCCTGTCCCCCCCCATCCCTGTGTCCCCCTCTCCCCGTGCGCCCCCCCCGCCCCCACAACCACATCCCTGCACCCCCCCCACATGTCCCTGCGTCCCCATGCCCGACCCCACAGGTGACCCCCCCCCAAAAAAAAGGTGACCCCATCAGCACCACAACACCAAGAGGGTGCGGGGGGGGGGGGGCAGCAGGGTCAGCACCCCCCACTGGGTGCTGCCCCCCCCCCTCTCCCTCAGCCCCCCCCCCCCAGGGACTCACCGAAAACCTCATCCTCCGCGTCCTGCAGCTTGGAGACCGACATGGTGGGGCAGGGCTGGGGGGGGGCGCAGGGGGCAGTCAGGGACCGGGGGGGGGGGGGTCGGTATTTTTTTTTTTGGGGGGGGGGTAAGGTAATGAGGCCAGTTGTTACGGGGCGGTCAGGAAGGGGTTAAATCCCTCCCGATGTTTGGGGGGGGGGGGTCTCTCGGTGGGGGGGGGGGGGGGGGCTGCTCATGCCTTGGTGGCACCACTTGGAGGGGTGAGGGGGGGGCAGATCTGAGCCCTGAGACCCCAAATCCACCCCCCCCCCCCCCCCAAAAAGGCCCCTCCCTGCCCCCAGGGAGGCCAGTGGGGGGGGGGGGGGGGAGCTGTACTGGGGGGGGGGTGGTACTGGGGGGGCTGTACTGGGGGGGGTGGTGGTACTGGGGGGGCTGTACTGGGGGGGGGGTGGTACTGGGGGGGCTGTATCGGGGGGGAGGTGATACTGGGGGGGCTGTACTGGGGGGGGGGGTGGTACTGGGGGGGCTGTACCGGCGGGGGGGTGGTACTGGGGGGGCTGTACTGGGGGGGGGTGATACTGGGGGGGCTGTACGGGGGGGGGGTGGTGGTACTGGGGGGGTTGTACTGGGAGGGGGGTGATCCTGGGGGGGCCGTACCGGGGATGGGGTGGTACCGGGGGGGCCGTACCCAGAATGGTGGCGGCCCCGGGGGGGTTGTCCCGGGGGTGGGGGTGGATCCGGGGGGGGCTGTCCCGGGCTGTTCCCTCCCGGGGGTTCCGCCTGGCCCCCCCCCTTGCCGTGTCCCCCCCCCCCCCCCAACTCACCCGCGCTCCTCGGGCATCCTGGGCGCCTCCCGCCGCCGGGCCCGCGGCCGAACCGGGCCGAGCCGAGCCGGGCTAAGCCGGGGGGGGGGGGGATGGGGATGGGAATGGGAATGGGGGGGGGGTGGAGGTGAGGGGGGGGGGGGACAGGAACCCGGAAGCGGCTGGGGGAGGGGAGGGGGGGGTGGGATCCGCCGCCCCGCCCCGCCCCGCCCGGTCCGACCCGGATCGATCGGATCAGCCTGGTCCGACCCGGTTCGGCCCAGTTCAGCCCAGTTCAGCCCGCTTCGGCCCAGTTTGGCTCGGTTCAGCCCGGTTCAGCCCGGTTAGGCCCCAGTTTGGCTCGGTTCAGCCCGGTTCGGCTCGGTTCAGCCCGGTTCGGCTCGGATCAGCCCAGTTCAGCCCAGTTCAGCCCGGTTCAGCCCGGTTCGGCTCGGATCAGCCCAGTTCAGCCCAGTTTGGCCCAGTTCAGCCCGGTTCAGCCCGGCCTGGCCCGGCCCGGCGCGGTGCGCAGCGCGTGGTGCTGAACGGACAGCGCCCGGGGGCCCGCCCGCGGGCACGCGCACGGCCCGGGCACGCGCGCACACGCAGCCCCCCACCCCCCCCAACCCCCCCAGCCCGCCCTCCCGCCCTCCCTCACCCCTGGGAATGCCCCGCCCCGCCAGTGCTCCCAGTGCCCCCCCCACCACTCCCAGTGCTTCCCATCCCTCCCAGTACCCCCCACCACTCCCAGTCCTCCCAGTGCCTCCCACCACTCCAGTACCCCTCCATCCCTCCCAGTGCCCCACCCCTCCCAGTCCTCCCAGTACCCCCCACCCCACCCAGTATCCCACTTCTCCCAGTGCCCCCCAGTGCTCCCCACACTACCTCCACCCCTCCCTGTTCCCCCCCACCCCTGCCAGTGATCCCAGTGCCTCCCACCACTCCCAGTACCGCCCACCCCACCCAGTCCTCCCAGTGCCCCCCTTCTCCCAGCGCCCCCCAGTGCTCTCACACTACCCCCACCCCTCCCAGCGCCCCTCCACCCCTGCCAGTCCTCCCAGTGCCTCCCACCCCTCCCAGTACCCCTCCACCACTCCCAGTCCTCCCAGTACCCCCCCACCCCTCCCAGTACCCCCCTTCTCCTACCACCCCCCAGTCCTCCCCACACTACGCCCCAACCCCTCCCAATCCCCCCAGTACCCACCACCACTCCCAGTACACCCCCATCCCTCCCAGTACCCCCCCACCCCACCCAGTCCTCCCAGTACCCCCCACCCCTCCAGTACCCCCCTTCTCCCAGCGCCCCCCAGTCCTCCCCACACTACCCCCACCCCTCCCAGCGCCCCC
Organism: Clangula hyemalis; assembly: GCA_963989345.1. The sequence goes on from OZ022448.1 coordinate 3,016,609, forward strand.
CCACCCCACCCAGTCCTCCCAGTGCCTCCCATCACTCCCAGTACCCCCCCACCCCACCCAGTGCCCCATCCCTCCCAGTACCCCCCACCACTCCCAGTGCCCCCCAACCCCTCCCAGTCCTCCCAGTGCCTCCCACCACTCCCAGTAACCCCCCATCCCTCCCAGTAACCCCCCACCCCTCCCAGTACCCCCCTTCTCCCAACGCCCCCCAGTCCTCCCCACACTACCCCCCAACCCCTCCCAGTCCCCCCAGTGCCTCCCACCACTCCCAGTACCCCCCCAACCCTCCCAGTCCCCCCAGTGCCCCCCAGCTGACCCGGGGGGAGATGGGGGGGGGGGGGGGCAATGATGCGCGGGGGGGGGGCCGCGAGGCGTTACAAAGGGAGGCGCGGTACGTACATAGGTACATATATATAGAGTCTGTACACCCACAGGTACACGTCTGAGATTAAATAACCCCAGCACCCCCCCCCTTTTAAATACTCCCCCCCCCCCCCTTTTTTCCTTCCCCGTCATCTCCCCCCCCCCCCCAACCCCGTGCCCCCCCCCCCCCCCCTCCCCGCCTTCCCCTCCCAGTATAACCAGCTCTGGCTCCCGGTTGCCCCCACATCCAGTTACTGTCGGAGACTCAGTACTTCGGGGGGGGGGGGGGTGGGGGGGGGGCAAATAGAAACAAAAAAAATAAAATTAAAAAAAATTGGCTGAGAAAGATGTGGGGGGGGGCTGGGGTTGCGGTGGGGGGGTGCCCCAGAGAAATACTGTGATTTATGGGGGGGAGGGGGGGTGTATTTACAAATGGGGGGGGGGGCTCCCCGCCTCCTGGCATTGCCCCCCCCCACGCCCAGGGAAGGCAAAAGCCCCGGGCTGGGGGGGGTCGGTGGCGGTGCTGGGGGGGGGGGTTCCCAGCCTGTGCCCCCCCCCAACGCTGTGCCCGCTGCAGAGGTTGGCAAAGGCCGGGGTGTCCCCGCGGTGGTGGCACTGGGAGGGGGGGGGTAACGGGGTGGGGGGTGGGGGGGGCAGTGGGGGTGTCCCCCCCCCCCAAGTCAAAGGGCTGAGGGGTCCCAGCAGCGAACGCTGGGTTGAGTCCATGGGGGGGGGTGGGGGGGCTGGCAGCGCTGTGCCCCCCCCTTCGGCTGAGTCCCAAGAGGAGGAGCTGGGGTCTGGGGGGGGGCTTCCAGAGTGCCCCCACTTTGCTCTCCAGTATGGCTCACGTTTGGGGACGGGGGGGGGGGGCATTTCTGCTTGGCCCCCCCCCCCCATACACACACCAATGTCCAAGCAGGGTGCCAGCTCTGTGTCCGAGGGGGGGGGTCACGTCGAGAGGAGGGCGCGCCTGGGGAGGGGGAGGCCTGGGGGGGGGCGGTGGGGGGGGGGGGGGGCCGTGCCCCCCCATCTGTCCATCACGGTACCACGAGACTCACACTGGAAACAGATACGAACGTGGGGTGTCTGCCCCCCCCCCCAAAAAAAAAAAAAATAATAAAATAATCCCTCTGGTCGGCCCCCCCCCCCACACACTGTCTGTACCCCAAGGGGAGATGGGGGGGCACCAGGAGGCCTCGGCAGGGTCTCACCTCCCCCCCCCAAAATTGGGGAAGGGGTGGGGAGGGAGGGGACGGGGGGCTGGGGGGGGTGAAGGGCAAAGCCCCCGGCTGCCCCCCCCCTCAAAAAAAAAAATAATAATAATAATCAATCGCTGCGGTTTGAGGGTGGTTAGGTCGGGTTGGAATTTTTCAAAGTCTGCAGCTTGGCCTCCAGTTCGGAGATCTGAAAAACAGCAAAGGGGAGAGGTCTCAGCGGGGGGGGGGCACGGGGACGGGGGGGGCACGGAGCTGGGGACACAGGGAAAGTGGGGAGGGGGGGGGGACGTGGGAAGGGGGAGGACGGGGTTGGGGACACGGGGGTGGGGGGACAGCACCGGGGGGGGACACGATGAGGGGGACACGGGGGGGTTGAGGTGGGGGAGACACAGGGCAGGGGGGAAGGATGGGGGCGTGGGGGGGGGACACAGGGGACCTGGGGGGGTCAGTGTGGGGCTGGGGGCTGCAGGCAGGTGGGGGGGGGGGGGGTTGTGGGACATCTGGGGGCGACTGGGGTGTATAAAGGGGGCGGGGGGCTCGTGGGGGGGCTCTGCTCGGTGCCTGGGGGGGGGCCCTGGTGCCCCCCAGCCTGGCGCTCCGGGCGCTCCGGGCTCCCGGGGGATCCGGCGACCCCGCGGGGGATCTGCTATGACCCAGCACAGCTCTGGCCCGACCCGCCGGGGGGGGGGGTTGGGGGGGGGTGTGGATCCAGTGTGAGCCAGCATGGAATCCAGTGCGATCGGCGGTGGGATCCTGCATGACCAGCATGGGATCCGGCTCCCAACTGAGGCTCGAGCGCGCCCCAATGTCTCCCGGGACCCCCTGGGGGATCCCGCACAGGCAGCCTGGGATCCAGCGCCCAAGTCGATCTCTTTCGCTCCGTTACGGGATGCTCGGACCCCGCGGCAGGATCCAGCGCGACCCAGCAACCCAGGCAGATCTACTGCAATCCGGCGTGGGATCCGGCGCCAGGAGGAGGAGCGGGCGCACGCCGGCAGCACCCCAAGCAGATCCCCTGCGATCCGGGGCAGGGCGCGGCGGTGGGAGCAGAATCCGGTGGGAGCAGATCCCGGGGCAGATCCCGGGGCAGATCCCAGCCGGCGTGGGATCCGGCGGCCGGGGCGCACAGTCCAGAGGGAGCCGGCACCCGGGCGGCTCCGCTGCCGCCCAGCACGGGATCCGGCGGCCGGAGCGAGAGCAGATCTGCTGCGATCCATCCCGGGAGCGACGCGGTGGCGAGAGCGGCGGCGGAGCGAGGGGCCAGGCGGCGGCGGGGCCGTGGCCGGATCCGGCCGTGCCCGCGGGGCCCCGGGGCTCAGGGGCAGCCCGCGTCCCGGCGCCCGGTGCCCACCTTCTCCTGCAGCTTCTCCATCTCCTCCTTGTGGGCCAGCTCCGACTCCTCCAGCACCCGCCGCTGCGCCGTCTCCTTCTTCAGGAACTCGATCTCCCTGCCGGAGGGGGGGGGACACAAACGTGTGGGTGCACGGCACCGGGGATGGGGGCTGTGCCCCTCTGCCGGGGGGGGGGGAGATGGGCCAGGTGAGGGGGTCCCCGGGGTTTGGGCATCGTGGAGAAATCGTGCCCAGTGTGGTGGTGGTGCCCAGGGGTCTCCATGGGGATGGCCCCTGCTTGGGGACATGGGGTGCCCAGGATGGAATTGGTGCCCAGGGGACGGGGTCGTGCCCAGGGGATGGGGTCATGCCCGGGGGATGGGGTCATGCCCAGGGGACAGGGACATGCTTAGGGGATGCTTTGTCAGCAGGGACAAGGGATGAGTTGGTGCCCTCAGGATGAGTCCGTGCGCAGGGAATGCTCCGTGCCCCGGGGACAAGGGGCACTCAGGATGGAATTGGTGCCCAGGAGATGGGGCCGTGCCCAGGGGATGGGGTCATTTGTCTACAGGGAAAAGGAACGAGCTGGCACCCTGAGGATGACGCCATGCCCAGGGGATGGTCCGTGCCCAGGAACCAGGGGTGCCCGGGAAGGGGTCGGTGCCCCGGGGATGTGTCTGTGCCCGGGGGAAGGCTCCGTGCGCAGGGCCCTGCCCTCACTTTTGCTGGTACTCCTTGATGAGCCTCTTGGCCTTGCTGTACTTGCGCTCCAGGGTCTGGTACTGGGCCTGCGTCTCCTTGAGGTGCTCGTCCACGGCCTGGCACAGGTTCTGCGCCTCCATCCAGTACCCCTCCAGCTTCTCCATGCGCTCCTTGTTCTCCTCCACGCTCTGCTCCAGCTGGGCCTTCTCGGCCCGCCACCGAGCCTTCTCCTGCTCGAGGCACTGCAGCTGGGGGACAACAGGGTCAGGGCACGGCACGGCACCGCACGGCACCGCACAGGATGGCTCAGCACAGCACGGGATGGCACGGCACGGTGTGGCCAAAGAGCAGGGATGGCACGGCACAGCACGGCACGGCACAGCACGGCACGGCACGGCACGGCACGGCACGGCACGGCACCTCTGGGTGGGCTGGGGGGGAGATGCAGGGATCTGGAAGGAGATGCAGGGGATCTGGGGGGGTGGAGGGCGCGCCCAGGACCCGCTCACCTTCCTCTTCAGCTGCTGGATCTCAGCCTCGGTGACGGCGTGCTTGATCTGGAGCTGCGAGAGGAGCCGGGCGTTCGTGGGGCGTGGGGACGTGGTGGGGCGTCCCCGCACCACCCCCATGTGCACCCCCATCCCCTCCCTCTCCCCCCAGCCCCTCTTCACCTCCTTGAACTTGTGCACCAGCTTCTCGGGGTCCATCTCCACCGGCGAGAGCGTGTCCTCGTTCTCGGCCAGCTCGAACACCTCGATGGCCATCTCGCCACTGGGGAACATGGGGCTCATCTCCTCCTCCTCGTCCGTGGCGTACTCCCCCGTCTGCGGTGGGCACGGAGCGAGGTTGGCACACGGCAGCTCCCCCCCCCCCCCGGGACCCCCCAATTGGGGAAACCGAGTCACCGAATCGGGCAGAGGCCGCGTCTGTCCCCTCCTGGGGGGGTGCTGTCCCCTCCCTCACCTCCTCGTCGTCCTCGGTGTACTGGGTGTAGCGCTGCTCTATCATCTCCCGCTGCCACCGCTCCTGCTCCAGCGTCTGCTGGATCAGCTGCGCCACCTCGCTCTGCTCGCCCGGCTTCTCCCGCCCGATGAGGAACCTGCGGGGACAGCGGGGGGCTCAGCTGGGGACCGGGGGGGGGGACACCCAGGTGGCACAGCCAGGGGAGGCTCAGGTGGGGGGCATCCCCGCTAGGATGCTCCCGGGAGTGATGAGTTTGGGGGCGCATTATGTTCAGGGAGGGGATTTGGGGGAGGGCAAGGTGGCATAGGGCAGGCAGTGGCCATGGGGACAACAGGGATCGGGGGGTATTTGGGGGCAGGGGGTGCTGTGGGGGCAGCGTGCCCCCGTGTGTGCCCAGCCCCGGGCCCTACCGGACGCGGCCCTTGGTGTTCCTGAGCACGGAGGCGGCGAAGCTCTGCGTCACCCCCACCAGGCTGGTGCCATCCACCTCCACGATCAGGTCGTTCACCTGGATCCTGGGGACAAGGGGACCGTCACGGCACTGCCACCCCCTGCCCACCTCCCCAGCGTCTCCCAGCTCCCCCCAAATCCCACGGGGGTGCAGCAGCAGGAGTCTGGGGGAGGGATTCGGGGCCGGGCACCCCTTACCTGCCATCCCGGTGGGCTGCACCCCCTTCCGTCACCGTCTTGACGAAGATGCCCAGCTTCTCCAGGCCCATGTCGGCCCCCGCTCCCATGCCAATGATGCTGATCCCCAGCCCCTCGGAGTCTGCGGAGACGGAGAGCCGTGTCCCGGGGGCGGCAGCGGTGGCTGCGAGCGCCCGACATCGATGGGGTCACCTCGGATCCGTCCCCGAGGCTCTGGGGAGCAGGACGAGGCCAGGACCCACCTTTCTCCAGCTCCACGGGGAAGAGGTCGAGGCGCTCCACCCTCTTCTCCAGCTCGTACTCGGCCGATGCAGCCATGGGGTCGACGTCCTCATTGCGGCGGTCGTAGTCCTCGTTGGAGTAAGTGCTGAAGACCTGGCGTGGGAGGGGGGCGGGGGCATGGAGAGGGGGGTTACTGATCCTACGAGGCACCGGAGAACCCCCCAGCCCCACAGCACGCTGCGGGATGAGGAAGAGTCCGAGGAAGCACAGAGCGGGGCTTGGGGTGGTCTTGGGAGTAGAGGTGGCTCCGTGGGGAGGGAGGGATGGATGGACAGACGGATGGATGGATGGATGGATGGATGGATGGACGGACGGATGGACGGACAGATGGATGGATGGATGGATGGATGGATGGACGGATGGACAGATGGATGGAGGGAGGGATGGAAGGGTGAAATGGCAGATGGACGGATGGATTGGACGACAGATAGACGGACCAAGGGAGGGTAGAGAGGGGTGGGTGCATTGGTGGGGGGGTAGATGGATGTGTGGATGGATGGACAGATAGAGGGGTGGATGGATAGATGGGTGGAGGGATGGACAGACAGATGGAAGGATGGACAGATGGATGGATGGATGGAGAGATGAACAGATAGATGGGCGGACGGATGGGTAGATGAAATGGCAGGTAGATAGGTGGATGGACGGACGGACAGATGGACCAAGGGATGGCTGGAGAGACAGGCAGATGACTGGATGGATGCACAGGTGATGGACAGACGGACAGATGGGGTGCACCAGCAATGGCTGCTCAGAGATGCACAATTTGGGGCAGCAGACCTGACTCGTTCCCCAGCTCCTCCCCTCATCCTCCTCATCCTCCCCCCTTCCCCAGCCACGGGCTCCCCAGGGGGGGTCACTCAGGGGTGGGGGTCCCGGTGCTGAGCACGGCAGATGTCCCCGGAGGGGCCGTGGTGGATTAGGGCTAACACCACACCGCTAAAGCCTTGCAACAAAGGGTATTTAGGGATGAGTGTCAAGGGCCATCGCCCAAAGCCCGCTGACACCGAGACGGGCAGGACCCTCCTGGGTGGCACGCAGGGGTGCTGGGGACAAACCGGGGACCTGCCACTGTCCCCCGGCATGTGGTCCCCGGGGAGGTCCAGGCACGGACATCCCGCTGTGCCACCCGGCTCTGTGCCGAGGTCCTGGGGGAGTTTGGGATGCGCAGGGGACCCGGAGCAATTCCCAAGGGAGAAGCAGACGGGGGCAGTAAACGGCCTGGGGAGGGGGCTGGCAGCGGGTACCCCCACCCCTGGGTGCAGGCTGGGTGCTGGTGCCAGGATTCCCAGTGCCTCCCGGTCACAGGGAGCTCAGGATGCTCAGGGTGCGGGACATGTGGGTGCCCTGCCCACCCATGCCCACGGGACCCCACGGAGGGACAGGGCAGGGGGCACAGACCGGAGGCTGAATGCATCACCTGGGGGCACAGAGCACCCCAAAAAGCTCGACTGTGCAGCCACGGGGGAAATCCCTTCCTGGAGCTGGGCCGGCCGGTCCCCATGGCACCAAACCCCTGGTGTGCACCCAGCCGGTGCGCGGCCACCGCGGGACCCTGTCCCCACACCGGGCCACCGTGGTCCCCGTCCCCCGTCCCAGGTGGGGCCACCCACCCGCCGCTGACTCAGAGCCAGAATATAGGCCGTGCCGCTAAAAATAACCCCGCTCGGCACAAAGCAATTTCTGTTCCTCCAGCTGAGGGGATAGGAGCACGAGAGAAAGCCCCGAAATAGCGGCGCGGCCCCTTCTCCCCGCTGTGCCACCGCCGGCACCGGCCAGAGACCCTGGCACGAGATGGGGACCCCAAATCCCGGAGCTGTCCCTGCATCCCCAAGCTGCCTGGGGTGTGGGGGGGGGCGGGCAGCTCTCGTGGCTGGCCCCCGCCTGCCCGTGCTGCTGAGACACTTCCCCTTCCTCCACTTCCCGAAATGGTCCCGCGCTGGGCCCGAGAGGGGGGGAAAAGGGGGGGGGAACAAACATCCTCCCCCCGAGAACCCTGGCTCTGGGAGGGGTCCCGGCACTGGGGGACCCTGGGGACCTCTGCAGAGGGGTGGTGGCACGGCCTGGTGGCTCCCGGCAGCACTCAGGGCCCAGCCGGATATTTTGGGCATCCCCACCCAAAATACCGAGTGGCTCCCAGCCCTTCCTGGGGCACATGGTGCAAACGTGCCACCCCCTTAGGTCCCGATGTCACCCCCCCTGCCATGTACCACCATCCCCAGGGTCCCACGGCCGGGGTGCCCACCCCACGTTTCATCCCCATCCCCTCCCAGTATGGCCATGCCGAGGCTGCGACCCCACCAGTGTGCCTGGGCCACCTCCCATCCGGCTGCACCCAGCCACCGGGTGCTCCCCAAAGGGGTCTTTTTGGGGTACAAGGACTCACCAGAGCCCCTCTGCCCTTCTCTGGGCTGGGTCACCAGCTCCTCCCCAGCGCTGCATGGCGCTGGCCCACACTTGGCCACGGGCAATGGGGCAGGAGGTTGCCCATCGCCACCTCCATGGCCTTGAGCCTCGTTGGAGGCTGGAGGGCGCACCCCAAAACTCCTGATTTCTCCTCCCAGCTCCGCCCGGGTACCCCCAAAACCCCGCGGCCGGGCTCACCTGGATGGGGGCCGTGCTGAACTGGATCTTGCGGTTGGGGACAGGCTCCTCTTCCTCGGACAGCCCGGGGATCTCCACGCAGCTGGATTCGGGCTCGTAGAGCCCATCAGCCTCCTCGTCCTCATCCAGCCCGCTGCCCCCCGAGTCCTCCCCGAGCCCGCTGTAGGCACTTATGTCCACCAGGTCCGCCTCGGAGAAGTCCTCCTTCTTGGACTCGTCGTACAGCTCGCCCTCGTCCGCCCGCTCACCCTTGACGCCCTCCTCGGCGTAGGGGGGCTCCTCGCCCCCTTCCAGGCGCGGCTCGGGGGGCGCCGGCCCCTCGGACCCCTTGGCCGGTTCGGGCGCTGGCACCGGCTCTCCGGCCTCCACCTCGGCCTCCGATTCACCGCTCTCCTCCACCTCCACCGGCTTGATCTTGCAGACCTCCTGCACCCGCGGCACGCTCCCATCCTTCTCCGCCGGCCTCCCGGCTTTGCCCGCTGCCTTCTCCTCCTCGGCCGGCCGTGGCCGTGCCGGGGCAGCGGGGCCGTCTCCCGTCCTGCTCTCGGCCTTGCCAGCCTCCGTGCCCTGCAGGAAGACGCGGGACCGCTTGCTCACCAGCTTGGAGTTGAGCGGCCCCGCGCGCCCCGGCGTCTTGTGGAGGTTGTTGCGGAGGTCGGCCTTCTCGAAGACGGCGCTGAGCTGGCTGACGGTGGGCGACACGGCCTCGGTGTCCAGCTTGTCCAAGGACTCGGTGCTGCCGTTGAACTTCACCACCACGTCCAGCTTGCGGTCCTGGAAGCCGGCCCGCTCCTTGCGCAGCAGGAGCTTGGTGGTGGCCTCCTTCTCCTGCGGGCTCCGCTCGAAGATCTTGCGGGTCTCCTGCAGCTTGGAGAAGGGCTTGTCGGGCTTGGAGTCGAAGCGGCTCACCCGCTCCGAGACGCTGGTGCCCAGCTTGAGGAGGTTGCCTTGCTCCATGCTCTCATTCAGGCTGCTGGCCCGGGGCAAGGAGAGGCGGACGGGCTTCTCCTTGCCCTTGGCCAAGTCGCAGGCGCCCTCGGGGCCCGGCGCCGTCCCCATCTGCAGGAACATGTTCTTGATGCGGTGGACGTTGGAGCCATACTTCTTGCCACGGGCTTTCTTGCCATCCTCGCCCTCGGCATCCTTTGTGGGTTTCAGGGCCTGGATGGTGGCCTCGTAGGCGTTGCGGTGGGGGGACGCGCTCCTCAGCCCCCCGCTGCCAGCTCCTCCGCCCGGGGCCCCCCCGCTGCCGCCCGGGGCTGCCGCCCCGCTCGCTGCCTCCGTCCTCAGCATCCTGCCCCGTCGTCACCGCCGCCGCCGCCGCCGCGCCGCATCGCCCGCCGGCTGCTGGGGCGCGGGGAGGGAGCCGCTGCCGGGGGGCCGCCGGGGACCCGGTCAGGCCATCGCCAGCCTGGGGGGGCCCAGCGCGCCCCCCCCCCCTCCGCCCCGGCCCTCCTTCCTTCCTCCCTTCTCCTCCTCTTCCCCTTTTTCTCCGCTGCTGCGCTGGTGATGGAGCCGCCGCTGCCTGCGATCCGCCCGCCCCGCTGCCCGCAGAGCCCTCTGGGTCTTAGCGACGCGCTCTTGCTCTTCCTCTTCCTCGCCGCCGCGCTTCGGCCTCGCCGCCGCCGTCACCCCGATCCCCTCCCCGTGTCCCCCCCCGTTCCCCGTGCCCACCGGTGGCACCAGCACCGCCGTGGTCCCCTGCAGCCCCCAGCTCTCCCCACGCGTCCCCTCCGCGCAGCTGGGGATGTGCCGTGTCCGTGTCCCCCCCCATCATTGTCCCCCCCCCCCCCAGGCCTTGTGCGATGTCCCCCCACCCCAGCTCTGTCCCCACAGCCCCCCTGGGGTCTGCCCCCACCCCACATGTGTCCCCAGGGCCCCCCGATTTCACCCCTGGGGACCCTCAGCCCTGGACCCGTGGCCACGCTGCTTCTGCCCCTCTGCCCCCCCCAGTTCCATCCCCATGGCCCCCGGGACAGTCCCTGTGTCCCCTCAGTCCTGGCCACGTGCCCCCCACTTTTGTCCCCACATCCGCTTTACCTGCCCCCACATCCCCCCAGTATCCCCGTATCCCCCCAGTTTCGTAGCCTTATCCCCCAGCCTGTCCCATATCCCCCCAGTTTTGTCCCCCATGTCCCCAGTGTCCCCCCCATTCCTTGCTCCATGTCCCCCCACTTTCATGCCCACGTCCCCCCCATCCTGTCCCCGTGCCCCTCCTGGCTCTGTGCCCGTGTCCCCCTGCTCCCTCCCCTGTGCCCCCCCAGTTTTGTCCCCCATGTCCCCTGCTCCCCTCCCTTTGGTCCCCACGCCCCCACCCCCACAGCTCCCCGGGGTGTCCCAGCGTGTCCCTACAGGGTCCCCATTTACTTTCTGCCCCCACAAACCCGTGCCCCTCCCCAGGGTGCTGCCCATCTGCCCCACACCTCCAGTGGGGGGGTGGGGGGCAGGAGGGGAAATATTCGGGGGGGGGGGGTTATTTAGGGTCCCCTCCCTTCCCTGCAGCCTGGGCACCGCGGGGACCAGGGCGCACAGCGTGGCACCGTTTTGGGGTGCCTGCGGGATGAGCACCCCAAAAAAGCCACACAATAATGTGGAATGGGGGGAGAAGGAGGCACAGGGTAGGGACACCCCTACTTGTGTCCCCCCCACAGTGACAGGCCCGCGGGGGGGGGGGGCCCCACGCCGGTGAAGGTGGGGGCGCCAGGACCCTGCAGCTGCAGCGCTGCCGGCCCTTTGTGCGTGACGAGACGTGACGTGGCGTGACGCGGCGCGGCGCGACGGCCCCCACGGCCCCCCCCTTCCCCTTCCGCTGCAAAGCCTGTGCCCCCCCCAGCTCCTTTCCCCTCTCCACCACCAGCCCTGCGGTCTCCCAGCACCCCCCCCCCCGCTGTGTCCTGCCAAGGGCTGGGGGGGGGGGGGGGGCTTGGTTCTGCGCCCCACCTCGTGCACGCACACGCGTGTGCACATGCGTGCACCCCATGGACATGTGTGTGCGGGGCAGCGGTGCTGGCCGGCCACGTGTCACGCTGGCGGGGGGGTCAGCTGTCCCCAAATGTCCCCCCACCCCCATGTGCCACACCATGCTGTTGTGCCCGGTTGTGCACCGTCGTGTCCCGTCGTGTCCTGTTGTGTCCCATGGTGCCCGTCGTGCCCAGCCATGCCCAGTTGTGTCCCACTGCGTCCTCCTGTGCCACCCATGCCCTCTTGTGCCCTGCTGTGCCCCACCGTGCCCCATTACGTCCCATTGTGCCCCGTTGTGCCCCGTTGTCCCCTCTTGTGCCTGGCTGTGTCCTGCCATGCACCATCCTGCCCCGTCGTGTCCCACTGTACCCCACTGTGTCCTGTTGTGCCCCATCCTGTCCCATTGTGCCCCATCCTGTCCCGTTGTGCCCCATCATGTCCCGTTGTGCCCCCACTGCCATCCCAACCCCCACAAGCCGTGGCACCAGGACGAGCCCACCCAGAGCAGAGGGCGCAGCGGGGTCCCACCAGGCACCTGGGGGACCCCTTGGTGTCCCCGCTCCTCCCCAGGGGCAGAAGGGACTCGGTGGCACGAGGCCGGGCTGGCAGGAGGTGGCCGTGGCAGGGTCCCCGCCGTGTCCCCGTGCCCCCAGTTTGGGCCCCCCCGGGCCGGCCAGCCCCGCTGCTGCTGTCACTCAGGCGCTGGCCCCGCTCCCGGTGAAGATGGAGGCGCCCGAGCTGCTGCGGGTCTGGGTGCTGGCAGGCGAGTGGCAGCCCCGACACCCACCCCGGGGACACGGCTGGGCCTGGGGGACCCCCCCCCCGGCTGGGAGGGCATGGGGGGGACCCCCAGAATGGGGCAGGGAATGGGGAGGGAATGGAAGGGGATGGAAGGGGATGGGGGAGCAGAGCTGGATAAATCCGTCCTGTCCCTGGTGCCAGGCGGGCTGGGGACCGAGGGGGAGCTCTCTCGGGGTGGGTATAGGGGAAGAGGAAGGTGCTGGCCCTGTCCCCATTCCTGTCCCCTTCCCTGTCCCCAACACCTCCCAGAAATAGCCTGCCCTGCTGTCCCAGTGCCTGGCACCACAGGGACGTGTGCCCCAGGGGGGACTGTGGGTGCCATGGGGGCGCTGGGCAATGGGGAAACTGAGGCAGGGAGGAGCCGCGTCCCCCGCCCCGGCTCCAGCTCCGTGCCTGGCCGCAGCCCTGGTCCTGGGGGGCACCTGGGCCACCCTCCCCGACCACCACGTCTCCCTCGAGACTGGAGCCATCTTCGTCCACGAGCTGGAGCGGGAGCTGTTCCAGGAGGCCTTCCTCGACGAGGCCGAGGATGATGATGATGGTGAGGGTCAGGCTGAGGGGAGTGGGGACACGGGGGTCTGGGGGGCGGGGGGATAGGCTGGGGGGGACAGAACTATCCCCTAGGTGTGTGAACACCCAGCTAATGGGGGCAGTGGCTTACTCCTGCCCCCGGCAGGCGTGACCCAAATCTCCCTCCCTCCTAGCATCCATCCATCCATCCGTCCCCCCACATCCATTTGGGGACCTCTTGCCCTCGAGCACTGCTGGGCTGGGGAGGGGGGGCACCTCCATTTGGGGTTATTCACCCCCAAAAGGGGCTCAGGACCCTCCTTGGACCCAGTTTCCTCACGGGGAGCGCCCTGTTGGGAAGGGCTTGCGGGGCAGGGGTCCCCCCCGATGACACACGTGTGTCCTGTGTCCCCGTGTCCGTGTGTCCCCGCGCCCGGCAGCCGCCCCCATCACCTTCCATGCCCACCTCCTGGACCACCCCGACCTCCCGCGGTGGCTGCGTTTCGCCCAGCGCGGCGCCCACCAGCCCGGCTTCCTCTACGGCAGCCCCACGGCCGCCGAGGTGGGCACGCACATCATCGAGGTAAGCGCCCGGCCTCGTGCAAAGCGCCCGGCCTCGTGCAAAGCACACGGCCTTGTGCAAGGGGGTGGCACGGGGTGCCGGGGTGTGCGCCCCGGGGGTGGGAATTGGCATCCTCGAGGCCGGGGCATCTCCTCCTCCTGCAGGTGCTGGCGTACAACCGGCTCACCTACGAGACGGTGGCACAGCGGCTCGTCCTCGCCGTCATCCCTGCTCCAGGTGAGGGCTGAGCACCCCCAAAATGCGCTACCCCCGAGCCCCCAGTGCGGGGTGGTCCCTACAGGTGTCTCGTGTGTGTCCCACAGGGGGGGAGCCGCCGTTCCAGAGCGAGTTCCTGGTGGGGAACAGGAATGTGGAGGAGCTGCTGCCAGCCCCGGCGCGGGAGCTTTTTGGGCAGGCAGCGGCTGGTGTCTGGGAGCAGAGCGACCTCAGCATCATCAACGTCACCTCCGCCCTGGACCGCGGTGGCCGCGTGCCCCTGCCCATCGAGGGACGCAAGGAGGGGTACGGGGACCACCACCCGGCTGCCTGGCCTGGGGTTGCACTTGGGAAGCTCTCCCCTGCCTCCCCCAGGCACCCATGCAGGGGTTTCGGAGGTCCCCTCCAGGCAGCCCCCCCCCCCGCCCCAAATTTCAGGGTGTACGTGAAGGTGGGCTCCCACGCCGCCTTCTCGCCGTGCCTGGCCGCCGCCGCCTCGCCGCAGAGCCGCTTCCTCTGCCGCCTGGGCCAGCAGCCCCTCGCCTCCTGCTACGACAGCTTCGCCCCCCGCTTCGCCATCCGCTGGTGCAACCTCACCCTGGTGAGACCCCCCTGCCTGCGTCCCCACCACCCCAGCAACCTTCCCACCTCTTCCCTTTAACCACCCCACCCCTAAAATTCCAGCTGGAGGTCCTGCCCACCCCCACGACGCCGGGGCCGGTGTGGGGTCCCGGGGTGCTGGAGGACGGGGGCGATTTCCAGCCCCCCACCGAGTCGCCCGCCCAGGACCTCCTGCCCGGCTTCCTGCTGACGCTGCTGGTGCCGCTGGCGGTGGCCGCGCTGCTCTGCCTGCTCCTGGGGCACCTCATGTGCTGCCGCAGGGAGGGAGTGTGAGTCGGGCACGGGGGGGGCACAGCCCAGCACCCCTAACCCAAGGGGAGGGCACGGGGGTCCCCCTTCCCCGACGGGGCACCCCGCTTTGGTGTCCCCTTCCCCAGCGCTCATGGTCTGGGGACAACGCGGGGGTGGTGACAGCACTTCTCACCATCTGTTTTTTGTGTGTTTTGGTTTTTTTTTCCCCATTTCTGCTCCATTTTGTAGGCAAAAACGGGACTTGGAGACGTCTGAGTAAGTCCCTGCGCCCCGGCTGTGGGTTTGCTCGGGGGGGAGGAGGGGGCTTGGGGTGTGACAATTTGGGGGGCACAGGGACGGGGAGGTGACGGGGAGCAGCAGCCGCTGCCAGCTGATGGGGGAGCTGAATCCTGAAGGTCCCCCCACCCCAAAGGGACCCCCGCGCCTCCACCCCCCCCCCCCCCAATAACCCCACACAGACAAAGGCTGGAGCACCAGGAGCCGCTTTACTTCACCATCCTCCCCCTGCTTCACGCCGGGCGCGGAGAACCCCCCCCAGAACCCCCTTCCCCAAAAGGGGCGCGGGTGGCTCTGCACCCCACTCCCCTTCTCCCCCCCCACCCCCACCCCAGCATCCAGCTGGTGCACCACAGCACCATCCACGGCGACACGGAGGAGCTGAGGAGCATGGCCAGCAGCCGGGACGTCCCGCGGCCCCTCTCCACCCTGCCCATGTTCAACGTCCGCACGGGGCAGCGCATCAACCCCATGCCGGGGCGCGGGGACGGGGCGCGCGCCCCCCTCATCCCGCAGCAGCGGTGAGCGCTGGCACCTTGGGGTGGCACCTTTTTGAGGGTGGCACCTTTTTGGGGGTGGCACCTTTTTAGGGGTGGCACTTTAGGGTGGTGCAGGGCTTTGGGGTGACTTTGCATGGCACCACCAGGCTGTGCGGGGGGTATTTTGGGGGGAATCTGGAATTATTTGGGGGTGGTGATCACCTTCCAGGTGTGCTGGAGGGGGCAGAGCAGGTCCTACGCCCATCCCACCCCACCTAATCTGCCCCAGCTGGCTCAGGGAGTGGCTAAAACCCTTAAATAGGAGCCATGGGACCCTGATCCTTCTTTTTTTGGGGGGAGGAATGACCCCTTTTTCTCCTCATTTCCAGGTAATTGGTGGCTGTGTCGCTGTCACCTCCACGGGACGAGCTTGCTTTGAGCTCTGTTCTGCCGTGGGGTGGCCTTTACCTGGTAAAGTGCCTCTTTAGCAACGAGATGTGGTTTCTCTGCTTTATTTCCCCGTGTGAGCAGCCGAACCTGGCTGGTCTGGGGGGGGGGTGGGCAGTGGGATTTTTGGGGTGCAGCCCTGAGCATCGCTGTACAGTTTTTGTAGGGCTGGGGTGGCCCCAAAGATACTGGGGATGCCCCTGGTCTTGTTCCCACTGTCATCTCCCCCCAGTTTTTATATGGAATAGCTATTTTAAAGCTATTTTAATGAGGTTTTAGCTAAAAGAGTTATTTATTGTGACCTTTTTGCCCTGTCCCAGCCAGGGCAGATCCCAGTGGTGCTGCTGCACTGGGTTTGCTGGTTCTCTGTGCTGGTGGGTGGACGCACCGGGTGCTGTGGGGCTGGGGTCCTGGTTGCTGATCATGGTCTGGGGGGGGGGGTCCCTGCTTCCCTCTGCCCCCTCCTCAGCTGTTTTGCCCCATCTCCTCGCAGGGGGCACCCACTCCCCACCCTCCTCCATCCATGCTTCCCCCTCCCCAAGCCTTGCACCCCAGGGCACACGGTGACCCCACAAGCAGGGTGGGGGGCTCACAGAAAGCCAATTTGGGGGCGCAGGGACCCCGCTGGGTGGTTGCAGCCCCCTTGGCCTTGTCGTAGCACCCTGACATCCCCCAGCTCACCTGCAGCACCCCGGAGCCCTCGCCGCTCTCTCTGCTCGCTTCTTCCACCGCTGTCCCCCAGGCATCCTGCTCAGCCCCCCCCCCCTGCCCGCCCCCCTGATGGGTGCCCCGGCCCCGCAGCCCTGCCCGAGGACAGAGCCTCATTCACAGCAGCCGGGGCAGGCGCCAGGGTGGGGGTTAGGAAAACACGGGGGCCCCACGGCGGAACAAGAGGAGCCATTGACGGGCTGGGGCAGGCGGGGAGGAAGGCGGTGTTCAGGCTGCGGCGCGTGCTGCTCTCACTTGCACCCGGATTTGGGGTGTCCCCCCCCCTAATTCTTCCCCCAGAGGCGCGTGGCACCCTGTGCGTGCACAGCTCGTGGGTGGCTGGCTCCCGTCGCAAGCTGGAGCGTGCACCCAGCTCCTGTTGCAAATGGGGGCACCTCTTGCCTGCACCCCACAGCATGTTTCCTGCACCCCACAGCATGTTTCCTGCACCCCAGGGCATGCTGTCTGCACCCTACTGCATGCTCACACCCCATGGCACATTGCCTGCACCCCACGGTGTGTTTGCACCCCACGGTGCATTTTCTGCACCCCATGGCACGTTGCCTGCACCCCACGGCACTTTTCCTGCACCCCACAGCGAGCACAGAGCCCCCGCACCCAGTTCCCATCCCCTCTCCCAGCACCTTTGTGTCCTTGTGCCTCCCCCTCCCCACACCAGCTTTGCTGGGCACCCCTGGCTGTGTGGGGTGGGGGCACCCTGAGCTGTGTGACCGCACCTTGTGCCAGCAGCCCCCCACCTTTCACTGCGTCCCCCCCTTACCTCTCCCTTCCTCCCACCCTGGAGGGGGGGCACAGCACAAAACCCCCTTGGCCACGGGTGCTCCCCAAACCCTCCCCAGCCCCCTGCTCTCTGGGGGTGGCTCCCACTGTCCCCCCACCCCTCTCTGTTGGGCTGAGCGGGGAGGAGGAGGAGGAGGAGGAGTGGGGGGGGCGGTGGGGGCTGCGCAGGGGCGGGCGGTGAGGACGGGAGCGCAGAAGCGTGGCAGGAGGAGAGCGGTGAGGACACGGCGAGGGGGGCTCCCGTCCCCGACCCCAATCCCCAAAATCCATCCCCGAGCATCCCCGGCGGCGCGGGAGAGACGAGGGCGCGAGCGGCACAGGTTTGTCGGATCATTTCACATGCTTTATTTCAGCAGTCAAAATAATTAAAAACATCTCAAATTATTATACATATACAAACTAGGTACAGACTCCTGGAGCATCCGCCTCGCCGGGAGATGGGCCGGCAGTCGGGGTGGGTTCGGCCCCTCCGCGCGGCAAGAGAGGAGGAGAGAGGCTGGGGGGGTGCGGGGGGCAGAGAAGCGAGGGGAGATGATGATGGATGGATGGATGGATGGATGGATGTGTGGATGGATGGAGAAAGAGCTGCTGGAAGATGAGAGCAGAGATGGAGTCCACCTGCGAAGCCCGGGAGCCAGGGCTGCTTTCCCCGTGCTTTCCTTTCCCTTCCAAGGCTTTTTGGCTCGACCTTGCATTTGCCTCCGTGCCTCGCTGTCAGGATGCGTGGGGGTGTGGGGTTAAATAGCACCTTTAGAAAATTCACAAGTCGACCCGGGCAGCAAAAGGATGAAGGGGAATTTAAAAAAATAAAAATAAAACTAGAGGGAAATTCAAAAATCAACCCAAGACTTGCATCCGTTCAGGCAGCCCCGTGTCTGTAGCACCAGACGGTCCCCGGCTCGGTGGCTTTGCGCCACTTGAGCCTCTGAAATGGGACCGAAATAAAAGAGCAAAAATCAGGACAAAAGTCCTGGGGGGGGGGGGGGAAACCCCAGAACTCCAGGGGGACCTTGAACGGAGGGGGAAAAAAAAAAAAAAATAGCAAAAATGGAGAGGGAAAAAAAAAAATAGACAAAACTTAGCACCTTTGCTCTGAACCTGGCAGGAAAGTCCCGGCACGGCTGAAAAAAAAAAAAAAAAGTTCAAAAAAATACTAAAACTACTTGAAAAAAAAATTTAAAAAATATTAACCAAAACCACAGCTGTGAGGTAGCCTTCCAGAAAAGGAGAATATGCACTGATGGGTCCGGTTTGCTCCGCTCCAGGGCTTTGGCTGTCGGGGTGGACTCGGGGAGCTCCCCCCTGCGGAACCGGGGCTCGGCTGCAAAAAGCGGGGTGGTGGCGGCTCCGGGCTCCCAGGTCCCCGCGGGTTGCTCGGGGTTGTGTTATTTTTGCTGCCTGAACGCCTGAACAAAAGAAAAAAACAAACAAACAAAAAAAAAAGAACAAAAAAAAAAAAACAAGGAGGGGGGAAGAGAGAGGGGAAAAAAACCAACATCGACAAGAAGCAGATTATAACCGAGAGTTAAACAGCTTCCTTTCAGGAAAAAAAAAAATAAAAATAAAAATAAAAAAAAAAGGAGAAAAAAAATGAAATGCAAGTAGCAAAGAGCCCAGTGGAGAAAGGTCGGCCCGAGTCTGCGTTCGGGTGCTCCCCGGCTCCGGGGCTCGGCGCGGGCGGCCCCGTGGGGGGTGAGCATCGCGGGCTCGGCGCTGTCGGGGAGCCCGAGCGGTGCCGTCCGCGGGGCTTAGGGCAGACCGACGCCGAGGAGGAGGAGGAGGAGGAGAGGAGGGCAAGCAAGCGAACCCACTTCCTGGTTATTTTGTTTGAAAAGTCATTTATTATTTTTTTATTTTTTTTTTGGTTTAATGCTTTTTTGATGTTTTTTTTTTTATTTTTTTTTTTTTTTTATGGAAACGCAAATAATTTTAGAGACGCTGGAATAGAAACCGACACGAATTCAAGTCCATGTGAAATTTTCTCCTTTTTTGGCTGTTTTTTTTTTTTTTTATTATTATTATTATTATTATTACTCTCTCCTGTTACGCGTGGGGGGGGGATCCGGTTTACAAGAAGCAGACGGGGCCGATGTCGATGCCGAATTCCTGGTCCGGAGCTCCAACGTCCATGGGGGCCAAGTCGATGATGGGCAGGCGGGACGTCTTTGTCGTCTTGTACTCGATGACTGTCTTGCCCCAGGCGCCGGTGTGACTCTGCAGGAAGGGGGCAGTCAGGACCCCCAAATCCCCCCGAATCCCCCCGAAAGCCCTACGAATCCCCCCGAACTCCTCCCCAAACCCCCCCCGGCCCCGCTCACCGTGCAGCCGTCCTCGGTGACGCCGTAGGTGAAGCGGCTGTTGCCCTCGGCCCTGATCTCGATTTCGTTGGCGCCCTGGAGGAGCAGGGCCTTCTTCAGGTTGCCCGTGTCCTGGTCCATGTAGGCGACGCTGTTCTTGCAGTGGTAGGTGATGTTCTGGGCAGCCTCGGTGGACATCAGGCGGAGGAAGGTCAGCTGGATGGCCACGTCGGCCGGGTTGGAGCCCTCGCCGCCGTACTCGAACTGCCGGGGAAGAGGCGTTAGGCACCGCCGTGCTCATCGTCCCCACCCCATGGGTGTGTGGCCGTGTGTCCGTGCGTGTCCCCCCCCCCCCCCCCCGGCGCCCCCCATCTCACCTGGAAGCCGTCGCTCATCGTCTCGCCGAACCAGACGTGCTTCTTCTCCTTGGGGTTCTTGCTGAGGTACCAGTTCTTCTGGGCGATGGTGGCCTGGGTGGGGTAGACGCAGGTCTCGCCCGTCTCCATGTTGCAGTAGACCTTGATGGCGTCCAGGTTGCAGCCTTGGTTGGGGTCGATCCAGTACTCGCCTGCGGGGAAGGGACGGGGTCAGGGGGGGCGAGGGAGGGTAGAGGTGGAGCAGGACGGAGTGTGGGTGGAAGGGCGGAGGCGAGGAATGGAGGTGAGGGGCAGGGGATGGAGGCGAGGAGCAGCCTGGAGAGGTGGAGGATGGAGAGGTGGAGGGCGCAGGGGGTAGAGGGGAACTGGGAGAGGGTGCAAGGGACGGAGGGGAGCAGGGAGAGGGTGTAGGGGATGGAGGGGAACAGGGAGAGGGTGCAGGGAATGGAGGTGAGGAGCAGGTAGAGGGTACAAGGGATGGAGGGGAACTGGGAGAGGGTGCAAGGGATGGAGATGAGGAGGTAGAGGGTGTAGGGGATGGAGAGGAGCAGGTAGAGGGCACAAGGGATGGAGGTGAAAAGCAGATCAGAGGGATGGAGGTGAGGTGGAGGTGAGGAAGGTGAGGATAACCCATGAGAGATGAAGGTGAGAGCAGCCACAAGAGATGAAGGACGGAGGTGAGGAGCAGGGAAGGAAGGGTAGCGGTGAGAGCACCCCGGGGTGACGCGGGACACCGACCGCTCTTCCAGTCGCCGTGGCACATCTTGAGGTCGCGGCAGGTCCGGGCTGGGTTCTTGCGGGTGCCCTCGGGGCTGCGGATGTTCTCGATCTGCTGGCTCAGGCTCTTGAGGGTGGTGTCCACCTCCAGGTCGCGGTCGCGCATCACGTTGGCGTCGTCGGCTCGGTAGTAGCGCCCGCCGTCGTGGGCCTTCTCCTGGGGCGGCTGGGGCAGGAAGCTGAAGTCGAAGCCGCCGCTGGGGGGGCCGGGAGGACCGGGGGGGCCAGGTGGGCCGGGGGGACCCTGCGGGAGGAGGAGGATGGTGAGCAGCAGATGAAGACAGGCGGCTCCGGGCGAGCAGCAGCAGGGTGGATACGTACAACAGGGCCGACGTCGCCGGTGCGACCGCGGGGGCCGGGGGGACCGATGGGGCCGGGCAGCCCGTTGAGACCGTCTTTGCCGGCGGCACCAGCGGAGCCAGGAGGACCCTACGGGAGCAAAGAGGCCGTGAGCACGGAGGTGTCCCCAGCATCACATCGGGGACCGTGTCCCCGTGCAGCCCCCAGGAGGACGCCCCAATCCTGGCTGGGGGTCGTGGCTCAGGAGGGGACTTACTCGTGGACCAGCGGGACCAGAAGCACCAGAAGGACCTTGTTCACCAGGAGCACCCTGTGCAAAGCGAGAGAGGAAAAAAAGGGCCCATTGGCACCTCGCTCTGCTCCGGGACGTGGGGCAGCACCCACGGCCACCGTCACCCCGTGGTACTTACAGGAGGACCAGGTGGGCCCTGGAGACCGGAGAAGCCTCTGTGACCCTTCATGCCTCTGTCACCCTGCTCGCCAGTTTCACCTTTGTCACCACGGGGACCTTGGGGACCCTGTTGGAGGAGGAGGAGATGGGCTGAGCGGGGGCCAGGCCAGCCACTGCCCCCGCATCCGAGGGGATGCAGAAGCACGAAGGAGGATGCAGGAGGGACATCAACTTACAGCAGGACCACGAGCACCAGCGGGACCAGGGGGGCCAGCGGGACCAGCGGGGCCCTGGGATGGGAGAGAAGGGGACGGGTCAGAGCGTTCCCCACCTTTGGTGGTGGAGCATCACCCCGAGCAGGGCGCCCACGATCCCTTCCCGGGCTGGGAATCTCCCTCTAGCGGTGGGAGCCGAGCCCAGGGCCGGATTCTGCCCCACCGTGGCCTCGCAGGAGGAGCCCTTGCTCCGTAACGGGACGGAGAGGACGGACCCTGGCGCACCGGGGGGGTGGGGAAGGTGGGTGGGGGTCTCCTTGGGCCGAGCATCACTTACGGTCTCACCGCGATCTCCGTTCTTGCCAGCAGGACCGACGGGGCCGGGGGCGCCGGGGGCACCGGGAGCACCAGGGGGGCCAGCGGGGCCGGTCTCACCACGGTCACCCTGCGAGGAGGAGGAGGAGGAGGAGGAGGAAGAGGAGGAAGATGAGAGCTCAGCACGGGCGAGCGCAGCCCCAGCGCCCCGTCCCAGCACCCCAGCCGTGGGCACTCACCTTGGGACCAGCAGCACCATCGCGACCGGGGGCACCTTCGGCACCGGGAGCACCCTGTGGGAGAGCAGAGACCCCTCGTTAGGGCAGGCTAACGAGGTCCTGGGTGGCACCGGCCTTGACCCCAGCACCCATGGGTGCCACGAGCCGGCACGTGCTCAGCGCAGCAAACCCACGCCCCCCCCCCCTTTACCCCCCGGCACCACACCGATGCTCACCTCACGTCCAGCTTCGCCAGGGGGGCCAGCCAGGCCGGGGGGGCCCATGGGGCCGGGAGGACCGCGCTCGCCAGGAGAACCAGAGGGACCTTGCTTGCCGGGTTCACCCTACAGAGGGGAGAGCACACGGGGATGTGTCGGACACCGGGGAGCATCCCCCAGCCTCGGGGGGCCGCACCGGTGAGCTGGGGACCGGGGTGGGGGTCCCGCGGGGGGGTACTCACAGAGGGGCCGGGCAGCCCAGGGAAGCCTCTCTCGCCTCTCTGTCCGGGGAGGCCGACGACACCGCGTTGGCCAGCGATACCTTGGGGTCCGGGGGTGCCAGGAGCGCCCTGGGGGGGGGGCAAACAGCACCTCAGGGGGGTGGCAGCGGCCGTCACCTCCCTCCCGATGGAGGGGACAACCGAGGGACGTCGGGTGTGACGCTGCCTGGTATCCGTGAAGGTGTCACATCACTTGGGGGGGGGGGGGGTGACTTACAATGGGGCCGTCAGCGCCGGGGGAGCCTTTTTCACCAGGGGGTCCGGGGGGGCCGGCAGGTCCAGGCTCACCGGGGCGGCCAGCGGGGCCGGTCTCACCGCGGGGTCCTTTGCCACCTTCCTTGCCGCTGGGGCCGGGGGGGCCGGGGAGGCCGATGTTACCCTGGGTAGGAGTGGGGGGGGGTGATGCCATCAGGCTGATGCCTCAGCTCAGGGCCCCCCCCTCGCCGTCACCGCTGGCTGAAGGGCAGCCAGGGGCATCCCGGTGCCAAGTGGGCCAAGGCGGCTGCGTGGAGCCGGCTGGACCCGTGCCCGGCATCCCCACGGTGCCAGCACCCTCCTATCCCCCCCCCTCCTGCCACACGTCTCACCCCTTCGGGGGGGGGGACACGGGCAGGGACACGGTACTCACAGAGGGGCCGGGGGGTCCAACTCTTCCAGCAGCACCAGGGAAACCAGTAGCACCCTGCAAGGGGGAGAGGCTGGAGTCAGGCGCGGGGCCGCATCCTGGCACCGATCGCGGGGTCCGGGGCCAGGGGACCGTCCCCTGGCTGAGGGCCACCACGGGGAGCCCCGGGGCCGGTGGCCAGGAGGAGAGTGCTCATCCCCGGGGGTGGGGAGCAGCTGCAGGTTTGGGGGGGGAGTGTACCCCCCCCATTTTTCCATCCGTTCCATCCCCTATAAGATGAACCCCCCCCCTTCTCCAGGCACCGTCCTCCCAAAGGGCTTTGGGGTGCTCACACACAATTTGGGGAGCAAGAGGCAGGAAGGGCTGAGCCACCCATGGGTGCACACACCCAACCCCATCCCCTGGGGGCTGCACAGCCCCGTCCCCCCCCCCCATACAAGAGCCAGGCTGGTACTTACAGGGGGTCCAGCGCTACCGCGAGCACCTTTGGGACCGGGAGCACCAACAGCACCCTGAGGAAGAGGAGGAAGAGGAGGGTGAGCCATACAGAGGGGCCAGATCCAAGGGGGACATGGGGTGAGGGGGGGGGGCACAACTTACAGCAGGGCCAGGAGCACCAGTGGGGCCAGCGGGGCCGGGGGGGCCGGCGTCACCCTTGGCTCCAGCATCGCCAGTTTCGCCTTTAGCACCAGGCTGGCCGTCGGCACCCTGCGGGAGAGCGCAGCGCGGTGAGCGGGGGGGGGGGGGGGGGACACAGCTTCATCCCCGCTCACGGCGGCGGTGGTGGTGCAGGATCAGGCCCACGGGGGAGGGAGAAGCACTTACAGGAGGGCCAGCAAATCCAGCAGGACCGGGGGGGCCGGGCTCGCCGCGGTCACCCTAGGGGAGAAGGCAAGAGAGCGGGCGTCACGCCGGGCAGGGGACGGCCACCGCCGGCAAGGGTTGGCCACTTGATGGCAGGCCAGCCCTCAGGGTGCCGGGACACTTACGGGAGCACCACGGGCACCAGTGGGACCAGCAGGACCGGGGGGACCGGCTTCACCCTGGCAGAGGGACACAAGGAAAGACCCCGAGGTCAGAGCCGTGGCGAGGAGGTGGCACAGGGGGCGCGGGGCCACCTCCCCGGCACAGGGTCCGGCTCAAGGGACGTCCCTACCTTGTCACCAGGAGCACCAGCAGGGCCGGGGGGGCCAATGGGGCCAGTCAAGCCTCGGAGACCGTCTTTGCCAGGAGCGCCATCAGCACCTTTGGGACCGGGGTCGCCCTGGGAGGAGAAGACACAGCGGGGTTACCTGCGGAGCTCCAACCCAGGGGGGGCACCCCACTGCTCTGCACCCCACTGCTCTGCACCCCAGGGTCTTCGTCATCCCCAGAGGGGCTGAGACCCTCCTCCTCCTCCTCCTTGGCCATGCAGAAGAGCAGGGCTCAGCTCCCAGCTCGCAGCAAGGGGCTGTCCCCAAGGGACACGAGCGTCCCCAAGCATCCCATCCCCGTGGCTCCGGCTTCGCTCAGGGGAGCCCCAGCAGGTGGGGGGGCGAGCGGCTGCAGGAGGGGACAGGGCTGCGAGCAGAGGACGGAGGGGACACGTCGGGATCTCGGGGACACGTACTCTGTCACCCTTGGCGCCTGGCAGGCCGGCAGCACCACGTTCTCCGGGCATCCCCTGCAGACCGGGGGGGCCTTGGTTTCCGGGGGCACCGGGAGCACCAGCATCACCCTGGGCAAGAGAGATGGAAAAGAGGAATTAGCGAGCAATCAGCGCTGCTTTGGTGGAGAAAATTCCTCCCTGGAGATGTCCTGAAGGGCAGAGACTTCGCACCTACCTTAGCACCATCGTTACCGGGAGCACCATTAGCACCACGAGGACCCTGGGGACCAGGGGGGCCTTGGACACCGCGTTCACCAGGGAAACCTCTCTCGCCCTGCAGGAGGGGAAGAAAAGGAGCTGAGCACATCAGTGGAGCACTGGGGGGCCAAAACCCATCTCGGGGGCGAGCGGGGGTCAACTTACTCTGGCACCAGCAGGACCGGGGGCACCGGCATCTCCGGGGACACCCTGTGATGGAGGCAGAGGTTGCAGGAGTTAGCGCGGGGATGGGGACACGCAAGGTGGCCCTGGGGACAGGGGGGATGGGGGGGGGGGGGACATGGTGTTGCCCGCACTCACCTGCTCACCGGGCTTGCCAGCCTCACCAGGGGGGCCAGCGGGGCCTGGCAGACCCTGCGGAGGAAGAGGAAGAAGAGGAGGAGGAGGTGAGACGTGGCAAGGTGAGCCACCGAGGGAGGGAAGTGGCACTGCCACCGCCACGCGGCGTTCGTCCCCTTGCAGGGAGAGGGGACCCCCTCACCTGGAAGCCGGGGGCACCAGCAGGACCTTGTTCACCTCTTTCTCCAGCGGGACCCTGGGGGAGAGGGGAGAAGCGTGAGGCCGGGTGGGGGGCTCCAGAGCTCCTGCTCCAGCAGCCGAGCCCGGCGCTGGGTGGCATCGGGCGCCACGGTACTCACAGTAGGGCCGGGGGGACCTTGGGCACCAGCTTCACCGTCTTTGCCAGCAGCACCCTGCAGAGGGGAGGGAAGAAAGAGGGTGCTCAGAGCTCGCCCGCCACCTCCAGGTGATTTTAGAGAGATGAACCCGCCGGGCTCTGCACCCCGAGCGAGGTTTGGAGCCGGATTTGGCCGTAGCATCCTTCCAAGGAGCAGAGGAGCGGCGGCGAGCTGCCCGCGGCCACGTCACCTCCCCGCCGTCCCCGCTCCAGGGGCGCTGGCAGCCACCAGCCCTGAGTCCTGGCCACCACAGCTCATCATGGCAGGTTCCCCCCTTGGAGCCGTCCCCGGCCCCACAGGACCCCAGCCCCACACATCCCCAGCCCCTGGGGATACTCACAACAGCGCCAGGGGGGCCGGGAGCACCTCTCTCACCGGGTTTGCCAGGCTCACCCTAAAAACAAAAGAGAGAACAGGATGAGACCCACGCCGAGACCACAGCACCCACGGGACCAAGCCTGCGGGCTGCACAAACCCCGTGGGGACCGGGGGGAGCGTCCCCTGAGCCACCCCTCGCTGGGTGCCTGCTCCTCGTGCCCACCCGCAGCCCTCCTGGGTGGGGAGCCCTCGTGGAGCACCCCAGTGTCCGTGGGGCAGGCACCCCGGGCTCGAGCAGCCCCACGAGGGACGCAGCTCCTGTTTATACTCACCGCAGCACCTTTGGGACCAGGGAAACCCATCACGCCGGCTTGGCCTCTGGCTCCGGGTGGGCCTGGGGGGCCGGGGCGGCCGTCTTGACCAGCGGGGCCCTAGGGTGGGGGGGGGAGCAAAGACCCCATTAGCAAAGGGCACGGGGAGCCAAGGGGGGAGCGGGGCGGGTGGTGGGTGCTACTTACGGGGGGACCAGTCTTGCCATCGGGACCGGGGCTGCCAGGGCTCCCAGTCAGACCCTAGAAAGGAGCAAGGGGGGGGTTAGGACATCAGGCACCGGGTCGCTGCTGGCCGTGGGAGATGCTCCAGCGAGCGAGCGGCCCGGAGAACGACCTCCTCCACTCCTCCATAGCCTGGTGACCCTTGGAAGGGGGCCACCGGGCTGTCCCCAGCCCTTCCACGCCGTGCCCCTGCCACGCTCACCTTGGCACCGGGGAGACCGGGTTCACCAGGGCGGCCAGCTTCACCGGGAGAGCCCTTGGGGCCGACGGGGCCGGGGGAGCCGCGCTCGCCGGGGGGACCCTGGAGGGAGGGGACAGCAGTGAGCCCGGCTGCAGGGCATCAGCGGGGACGGGGGCAGGAGCCGTGCCACGGGGCGAGGTGGTGGCACAGCACCGGCTTCGCCACCGCCTGACCCCAATTGGGGTGTGTGGGGGGGTGACAAGTGCACCACGTCCCCCCGCAGCCCTGTTGGGGACGCGGCACCGTGCCCTGTGCAGGAAGGAGAGGGGGGCACTTACCTTGGGACCAGCCATGCCATCAGCACCAGGGAAGCCACGGCTGCCGGGAGCACCCTGCGAGGGACGGGAGAGGGGTCAGGGTGGATGTGGGGGGTGCAGGGGCTCGGGGAAGGGGGTGACGATGTGGGGCTGAGCCTGCAGGGAGCAGCCCTGGTGGCTCGTGAGATGCTCCGCCGTGGGTTTTGGGGGGTCTCAGAGTGGGTTGGGTGCCACTGGGGACAGCACCAGACCCCCAGGGAGAGCCCCCCAGGCTCAGACACTGGATGGGGTGTGCAGAGACGGGGGGAGGTTGGGATTGGGGATGGGGACACGAAGGGGACACGCTGGGGATGGCTCCCACTCACTCTTTCGCCAGCAGGACCGGGAAGCCCAGCGGGGCCGGGCTCACCACGGGCTCCTCTCTTGCCTTCCTCACCAGCGGGGCCGGGGGGGCCCTGGACACCGGCAGGACCCTGGGGAAGGAGGCAGAGGGGTGAGAACCTGCAGGGTGCAGCCAGCCGGGGAGGCGCCGAGTCCTGGCGCTGCCGGGGGGGGCACTTACGGGTTCGCCTTTGGCACCAGTGTCTCCCTTGTTGCCTGGGGCACCGGGTTCGCCCTGGAGGTGGAAGGAAAAGGAAAGAAAGATGCTGAGCACCGGGCGGATGAGCAAAGGGAATCGTGAGCCCGATCCTGCCCCGACCCTCTGCAGGGGGAGAGATGCTCGGTGCCTCCCAGGGGGCTGCCAGCAGGGCAGAGGAGGTGGGACAGCGGCCCAAGGATGGATCCAGCCCTGGAGCCATCCCCCAGGAGCAAAGGGACGAGGATCCAGCCCCGGAGCAAAGGGCTGAGCTCCTGGTGAGGGGCAGAAGAGGACAGAGGCAGCGGGGGATACTCACGCTGTTACCCTTGGGACCGGGGGCACCGCTGGGACCCTGGGGTCCGGAGGGACCGCGGGCACCGGGGAAGCCGGGAGCGCCAGCGATGCCGGGGGCGCCCTAGGAGAGGCAGAAGAGGTGGTGAGGGTGCTGCAGGGAGGTCCCCGAGCCAGGCGGCGAGGCAGGGGAGGGACACTCACGGTTGCACCCTTGGCACCAGGTTGACCGTCAGCACCGGGGTTGCCCTGCCGGAGAGAAAGAGGAAGAGGAGGGTTACGCCGGGGCCAGGGGGGCGTGAGGCCGAAGGGCAGGGCGCCATCGGGGGCCACTTACAGCAGGACCAGCAGCGCCAGCGGGGCCGGGGGGACCGGGCTCACCACGAGCACCCTGAGGACCTTCGCTGCCACGAGCACCTTGGGGACCGGTTTCACCCTGGGGAGGAAGAGGAGAGAGGAAGAGCCATGAGTGCGGGGGCTGCTATGAAAACCCAGAAGCAGACGATTTTCTTCTCCATCCTTGGCCTAGTTTCCCACGAAGGCAACACCCTGCAGCCTGGAGAGGCGTCGGGGATGGGGCAAGGTGCCACCTCTGTCCTGCTGATGGGAAGAGCAGCCACCTCGGCACCGGACACGTTGGCATTGGCCACCTCGGGATGGGCCACCTTGGCTTTGGCCACCTTGGCTTTGCCCACCTTGGCATTGGCCACCTTGGAACGGGCCACCTCAACGTTGGCCACTTTGGCACCGGCCACCTTGGCACCCACCCCCTTGGCACCATCCCCCTTGGCCCTGGCCACCTCTGGGCACCGCTCAGGCCACGTGAAGCCCTCTCGACGCTCAGTCCCCATTCCCCTGCCCCATTTCCCCCAGCATTTCCCAGCCAGGAGCTGGGGGCCCCACCTATAGGATCGTGTGTAGGTCCTACCTTAGCACCAGCAGCACCGGGGAAGCCGGGGGGGCCGGCGGGACCAGTTGGACCCTAGAGAGGAGAAGGGGGCACGCATCAGATGCGATCACACACCTCGCATCGGGCTTTTCCAGAGCCCTGGAGCCCGGCCAGGATTCCCCGACAGCAGATTTAGGAGGAGATCTCCCACGCGGGACCCCTCAACGGGGGGGTTCTTGGGGTCGGGGGGGGGGGGGGGATCGGGGTTACTCACGGGAGGACCAGCAGCACCGGGAGCACCATCGTTACCGCGAGCACCCTGCGGGACAGAGGCAGCCCTGAGCCTTGCCCACCAGCGGGAGGGCAGGAGGGGAGCTCAGCCCTGCCCCGAGCGCCTACTCACAGCGGGGCCGGAGGGACCGGGACGGCCTCTCTCGCCGGGAAGCCCTCGAGGACCCTGGGGGGGACAAAAGGAGACGTTTTTAACAGGAACGCAGCCGCTTTCCCCTCCCGTAACCTCTCCATGCGCTCCCCCTGCCCGCAGCAAGGGGAAGCCCCCCACCCCGAGCATCCCTGGCTCTGCATCCCCAGGGATGCGCCGTGCCCCCCACCCCGGCCTCCTTTGCTGGTGGAGGCTCTGTGTGTGCCCCCCCCACCCCCCGGTATTTCCCAGCCAGCACTCACCATCTGCCCAGGAGCACCATTCTCACCGGGGCTGCCAGGCTCGCCCTAGGAAAATAAAAAGGCATCAAAATGGGTTTTCTGCATCAAAAAAGGGAGAAGCGAGACCCCGACCAGGGCTGGGCCTCCCCAGCCTCCTCACCTTGGGGCCAGCAGGACCAGGCTCACCCTTGGCACCATCCAGACCGCTGAAACCCTGGGGAGCAGGAGAGGGGAGAGCGGGGTCAGGAGGGGACCTCGCCGTGTCCCCAGCCCCTTGGGGACGAAGCTGTCGGGGACCCCCGTCCCCAGCTTCACCCCCAGCCTCGGGGCTGGGGTCCCTCGGGGTGCAGCCCAAATTTGGGTCACCCACAGCTCCCTAAATCCGGTGTCTGGCTGGGGGAAGGACTCACTCTGTGTCCCTTCATGCCCGGCAGGCCGGCGGTTCCTGGCAGACCACGGGCACCCTAGGGGAAAAGGATGGGGGTGACGGAGATGCTCTGGGGGGGGGGGGCAGTGGGGGTGTCCCCACGCCCTTGTCCCCAGGGAAGTGGCACGGCCTCGGCTTCGCCACCCTGCTTGGGGTCTCCCCGTGGGGAGCAGCTCACCTGGGGGCCGGGGGGGCCACGCTCCCCGGGACGGCCAGGCTTGCCAGCTTCACCCTACAGAGAAGGACGCCTGGTGGGTGGCACGTCCCCAGGGCAGGCATCGAGCCCTGGGGGGGGGGGGTGGCAGTGCCACCAGGCCCCAAACCCAAGGGTTCGGGGAGGGGGTGACCCCATCCCCATCCCACTTACATCATCGCCGTTCTTGCCGGGGGGGCCAGCTGGACCACGGGGGCCCATGGGACCCTAGGAGAGAGGTGAGGCAGGGGGTGAGGGTGCTGTGGGTGCAGGGCACCCCGCTGCCCCCTCCCGTGGCTCCTGGGCCATGCCGGGGGGGGACACACACACGGGGGTGCCTCAGCCCCCCCCCAGCCCGCGGGACGTGCTGCTGCAGCACATCAGCCAGACTTACAGAGGCACCGGGCTCTCCGGGTTCACCGGGGGGACCTTGGAAACCTTGAGGACCCTATGGTTTTGTGGGGAAAAGGAAAAAAAAATGGGGGAAAAATGGGTTAGAAAAGGAGAAAGATGGGACTGAAGCCCCCGCCGGCAGTGTTGGACACCCCCCGCCCCCCCGATATGGACTTGTATCGTGACACATCCACGAGGATGCTGCGTCCTCACCCACCTTGTCCGCCCCCCCCCCGCCACCATGGGACCCCACACCAGGGGGGGCCCTGGGGCTGCTCATCCCAGAAAGAAGCTCGGGGAAGGGAGGAGGAGGAGGAGGAGGAAGAGGAAGAGGAGGAGGAGATACTCACGGGAGCACCAGGAGGGCCAGGGAGACCGCGGGGACCAGCTGGACCCTGGAAGGGAGAAAGGGGAGAGGTGCTGAGTGGGTGCCAGGCACCCCGTCCCCGTCCCCATCCCCATCCCTGTGCCACTGATGTCCTCGTCACCCCATCCCTGACCCCATCACCACCCTACTCCTGTCCCCACCACCTCCCCATCCCTGCCACTGCCCTATTTATGCCCCCATTGCTACCCCATTGGTGTTCCCATCACCACCCCGCCCCTGTCCCATTGCTGCCCCAGTGCTGTCCCCACTGCCACCCGTCTCTGTCCCCCATCAGCAGTGCCTCTGTCTCCATCACCACCCCATCCCCGTCCCATTGCTGCCCTACTGATGTCCCCATTGCTGCCATACTGATGTCCCCCTTGCCACCCTCTTGATGTCCCCATTGTCACTCCAGCCCTGTCCCATTGCTAACCGACTGATTTCTCCATCCCTGCCCTATAGCCACCCTATTGATGTCCCCATTGCTAC
The DNA here is from genome assembly GCA_963989345.1 of Clangula hyemalis. The sequence goes on from OZ022448.1 coordinate 3,047,573, forward strand.
CTCATTGACGTCCCCATCACCCCCCCGTCTCTGTCCCACCACTATAACATCCCTGTCCCCATTGCTACCCCACTGATGTCCCCATTGCTGTCCCATTGAAGTCCCCCCTGCCAAACCATCCCTATCCCAGTCCCCACCCCATCCCAGTCCCCACTGGCACCCATCCCCACCTCTGTCCCCATGACCACCTCTTGCTGCCCCCATCCCCACCCCATCCCAGTCCCCATCACCCCCCATCCCCATCCCTGCCCCCATCGCGCCCCCCCACCCCTTGGCAGCACCCTGGGCACCACCACCCCATCCCGCCCTCCCCATCCCCATCGTTTCACCCCCCCACGACCCCTCCCCACCCATGGGTGCCGCGTGCCACCCCGGTGCTCACCATGGGGCCGGGCACAGCCATGCCGCCAGATTTCTCATCGTAGCCGTAGGACATTTGAGGAGCGAAGTTCTGTGGGGGGGGGGGAAGAAAGAAAAGGGGCTGAGTATGGCACGAGCATCCCTAGAGTATACGGGGGGGAGGGGTTCACGGCTGGGGGGACCCCCCCATACTCACTCCGCCGAGGCCTGGAGGTCCTGGAGGGCCTGGGGGTCCCGGGAGGCCAGGCTGTCCAGGGATGCCATCTCTGCCAGGGGGGCCGGGGAGTCCCTGGGGGGGGGACAATGAGAGGTTGAGCTCCAGTGGGGCGCCCCAGGCAGGGGGTGTCCAGGGAGCGGGGTGCTGGTGGCGGTACCCACCCTGTCTCCTTTGGGGCCGGTGTCTCCCTTAGGACCCTGTTGGGGAGAGGCGAGAGGGGTGGTTGGGTTCATCCCCAAAATGGGGAAACATCAAGGATTTGGTGTTTTTTTTTATTTTTTATTTTTTTTTGGGGGGGGGGGGGGAGTGTGGTTACCTCTACTCCAGCGCTTTCTGGGTAGACTGGGGAGGCTGCGGGAGAAAGGAGAGCGTTTAGAGGGGCTGAGCACCCACCCAGCGCCCATCCCCAGGGGGATTTGGGTGGGGGGGGGGGGGGGGCACGGTACCGTCGGTGTCGGGACAGATGGGGCAGCACTCTCCGAAGGGGATCTCAGCGTTGGGGCAGTCGGAGGTGTCCTCGCAGATCACCTCGTCGCAGAGGATGTTGCCGCTGTCGCAGACGCAGATCTGGCAGGGCTCGGGTTTCCACACATCCTTGTCGTTGTACGTGAGCCCATCCTGTACGCAGCTTCCAGTCTGGACTGGGAGAACGGGGGCAAGGGTGCGGGGGCATCAGGGGCACGGCTCCGCGCTCCCCCCCACCCCATCCCCGGGATCCCCCCCCCCCCCCTCTCCTCTCCTCTCTGCCTCCCGCTTCTGCAGCTTCGCTCCCTTCATCTGGTTCTCATCAGCCCGTCTCGGTGACACAGGAAAAGCACCGCCACAATAAACTCTTCCCACTTACTCTGGAATTTAAACAAAACCCCCAGCCAGTTGCTGCGTCCTGGCCCGCGGGGGCCAAGGAAAATACCGGGGGGCTCGGGGGGCTTCGTGCAGGCGATGCCTGGGGGAAGGCTCGGTGCAAAGCGGAGAGGGGGGTGAGGCGAGGCTGGAGGGCTGGCCCCCACATCTGGGCTGAAATCAGAGCCAGGATGGGGCTGGATCAGGCCAGAATGAGCAGCGTCCAGAGGCTGCAGGCAGAGGGGGGCTGCGGAGCGCAGGGCGGGGTGCCAGGGCTTGGGGCGGCCTCGCAGCGGGGCTGGGGGGGCCGGGGAGGGGATGCGGGGTCACCCCACCCGGGGATTCTCCCCCCCCCCCCGCTCCACCCCGCTGGTGGCCAAGAGGAAAGGGTAAAAATGCAGCAAATGTTTAGAAAAATGCGAAACGCTCTCCCCCTCCACCAAAAAAAAAAGAAAGAAAGAAAGAAAAAAAAAAAGTAAAGAAAAAAAAAAAAGAAAACCCAAAAATGCAAAACGCGCGTTGCAAAATGGACGTTGCCAAACGCAAAAGGCGCCTTGCAAAACGCGATGCAAAACGCAGGGAGAAAAGGACCCAAAAGAAAAAGAAAAAGAAAGAAAAAAAAAAAAAAAAAAAGAAAAAAGAAACTACCCAAAACCCCCAAAAAATGACAAAATCGGGAAACATGCAGAGGGCAGCGGCCGCTGTGCCCCAGGCCTGGCGCTGTCCCAGGGTCCCCCCTGTCCCCACGCCTGCAGGTGGCAGGCGCAGGCAGGCGAAGGCTCCAGCGGGGCGCAGGGGGGGGGACACGCCAGTGGGGAGGGGGTGACCCCAGCCGTGCCCCCCGGCCCACCCCGCACCCCCAGCCCCGCCGAGGTGTCCCCAGCAGGGGCAGGGTTGGTGGTGGGTGGGGGGGGACAGCAGCGTGGCGCCCCCCCAGCCCACGAAGCGCTGTCTAGACAGCCCCGACTTTACGGGCTGCCGAAACATTTTCCTTATGAATCATCTGAGACTTTTCTAATTCTTTCCTGATGGCTTTTGCAGAGCCGGCGGCCGGGCCCCCCCCCCCTTCCCCTTGCTCTCCCCCCTCGCTCTTTTCCCCCCTTTCCCGTCTCCTCCGCCCCTTCTCCCTCCACCCTCCTCTCCCTCCCTCTTGGCCGGCCGCCCCGGCACCCCAGGGCGCCCCGCTCCCCTCCGCGTCCCTTCGCCTTTCCTTTGGCCGACCCAGCCCCTCTCTTTTCTACCCCCAGACACTTTTTAAATTATTTTTTTTCACTTTTTTTTTTTTTTTTTTTTTTTTTTTGCAGGATGCACGCCGCTTTTCGCCCCGTCCCGAGGCCGAGGCGTCGAAGCCCACCCGTCCCCCGCCGGCGTGGAGGGCGCGAGACCCCCCGCGGCTACTTACTGTCCTCTTCTCCTTGCCCGCGGGTGAGTAGTACAGTCGCTGCTATCAACAGCAGTAACCGAGAATCCACAAAGCTGAACATGTCTAAATATTAGACATGTAGACTCTTTGGGCCTCTTTGTCTTAGGTTCGGGTCATTCAGGGCCGGTCTCACTCTGTAGCTCCAATCCAGACCCCAGCAGAAACTTCCTACTGCCTTTCCCACTGCTTCGCCTCCCCTTATATACGGTGCGGCGGCGGGGAGAGGTGGGACCCATCGCAGCCTGCGCGGGAGCGCACGGGGAATTTTGGACAGCCCCTCGGCCAATCAGCGGGGCCCCGCGCGTCGGGGGCACCCGCGCCCCCCCTTTTTTCTCCCCCCCCCCCCTCCCCGCACACGCACACACGGCACCCCGAAGCGGGGCGCTGGGACGGGGACCCCAGCGTGGTTGGGATGTGGGGATGGGGAGTGTCAGGGAAAGGGGGTTGGGGGGAATTGGGGTGGGTTTTGGGGGGTTTTGGGGGGGGATTTTGGGGGTGTCCCAAAGTTACGGGGTGAGGATGTGGCTGGATAGGGTGGGGACGGCGAGGTGGCCGCCTTGGGGACCCCGGTGCCACGCAGTCCCGGTGCGACGCCGGATGCTGGGGTGGGGAATTTGGGGTGCAAGCACCCGCTCCTGGCTGCACCCCCACACCGTGCCCCCCACCCACAGCCCGGGGCTGTCCCCATGAGGACCCTCAGTGCCCAGCGCCCACCAAGCCCCACAGGCCGAGCAGCACGGGCTGCACCAGCAGCACCCATGCCATGAGCCCCGTGCGGGACAGGGGAACACCGACCCCCCAAGAAACTCAGCAGGGCACCCCAAACTTGGTGCTTTTTTTTGCTTCATTTCCATCTTTTACTTTCTTTTCGCCTATTCTTTCTCTCCTTTCTTTCCCTCTCCCCTTTCTTCCTCCCCTCTGGCACGCCTCCATGGCTGTTTCCACATTTGAAGAGCCACGTTGGTTGGAAAAAGAAAAAGCTCACTGACAATAATCCACAATATACCGTGCAATTTGGGGAGGTTGTAATTACACGCCAAAAAATATACGGCTTCACCAGGGCCGGGGCAGCCGCCTGGGTCTCCGGGACAGAGGGGGAAGGAGACCCGAGCGAGCGCCCCGAGCAATGTGGCACAGGGCGGGGGACACCCCCTTTTTTTTTTGCAGGGGGTGTTTTTAGGGGAAATGGGGCTGGGGGCTGGTGTTTTGTTTTTGGGGGGGGATTCCCCCCACCTCCTCTGCTTGGGTGTGGGTTTGCAAGCTGCTGGGCCGTTGAGTTTTGGGTGGCTCGTTGCAAAGCCAAGCCACCCGCTGGGGACACCCACGTCCGAGCGAGTCCCTCGGTGACTTTTCTTGCAGGGGGGGCACGAAAGCAATTCCACAATAATTCCACAATGCAACGAAGGCGAGCGGGGCTGGGAAGAGGAGGGGAAGGGGGGGGGGGGGGAAGAGACACGTCGAACTGGCGAGCAAAAAAAAAAAAAAAAAACCACCCTGCGCCGGTGACCTCTCCAGGTCTTTTTTTCCAGGCTGCAATTAAATGCAAAGAAAAAAAAAAAAAAAAAAGCCAGCAGCAGGAGTTATCTGCGCGAGCTGCACACCCGGGCGCGCGCGCGGAGCAGCTGGCCGGCGTTCAAGCCTGTATCTATGCATCCGAGACACGTTGCAGGCGAAGGCTCCTCCAATCATGCCTCGGCGACTCGAAAACCCCTGGCCGGGCTCCAGGCTGAAGATGTGTCTTTAATTTTTGCAGCATGACAGAAAAGAAAAGAATGTCATCGTTTTTTATATGCATGTAGAGCGGGAGGGGAGGAGGGGGGGGGGACGGTGCCACCTCATCAGCCCCGGGCCGCCCGCCCCAGGAATGCAGGGTTTGGTGCAGGGGCTGGGGGCTGGGGGAGGGAAAGGGCAGAAATCCCGCTTTTTGAAAAAAAAAAAAAAATTAGAATAATAATAATAAAAGCCTGGAAAAGCCATTAGGATCCTAGGAAGCGGGATGGGAGATGCAGGCGGAGGCCTGCTGCGGCTCCCAGCTGCGGGACGGTGGCACCCGCCTGGGACCTTCGCCTTGGGGACAGCTGGGAGCGGGGGCTGGCCCTGGGGAGGGGTCGCAGCCCCCTCCCTCTAACCCCGGCCCCGACCTTTTCCAGACTGGTTGCACTGGTGCCAACTGGGCCTGCGGCTCCCGTCTGCGAGAAGGGAGGCAGACGCCCCCGAAAGTCACTTTTCCGCCCCCAAAAACCTCGGTGGCCGCGGTGTCACCCAGCGGCGGGGAGGGAGGGGGGGAGTCAGAGGGTCCGCGCTCCGTTTTGGGGTAGGACCTAGCAAAAAACACAGCTGATGGGGCCGGGGGCGCTGGCGGGGAGGAGGGCGGTGGGGTTTGTTTGCCTGCGCCGAAAGGAGCTGGAGCAGACGCAGGCATCTGGTGTGAGTTAACTCCCCTCGACAGCGCAGACACATGGATCGGATTAACTCCCTTTTTTCTTTCCTCCCCCCCCCTCTCTCCGCGGCCCCGCAGCGCTCCCGGCCCCCGCCGCCCCCCCACCCACCCAGCCGCCCCCCTAAGCCATCCCGCGCCCCCTCCCCGCCCCGTCCAGCCGCACCCTTGGGTGCCCCCAGGTCCCTGCGTCCATCGGGGGAGGCCACCGGGTGTCCCCCGGGGCTGCGGCACGCAGGTGTGGGACCCTTTGGGGGGTCACACCTCTTGCTGTGGGACCCAAAAATCCCCCAAAATCCCCCAAAGTGATGCTTGGGGGGGGGAGGGTCTTTCCCCTGCATCCCACCGTGGCACGGCTCCCCCCCCCACGGGGAGGGTGGGGGTCCGGGTGCCTCAGTTTCCCCGGCACGGCCGCAGCCCGCAGCCTGGCACCGCCCTGGCTATTCCTGGTCCCTCGGCACCCTCAATTGTGGCAGGCAGGGCAAAACCCCGTAATCACGGGCAGCGACTGCGCCGGCTATTTCCAGCTCCCGTTCAAAGCAGCCAGGGCAATTGCTTAATTGGGCTCCGGGCTGCCAGCGAGACGCGGCTCCTCGCCCCTGGAGAGGGGAGCGGGGGCTGCCATGGGATGCTCGTGTCCCGCCGGGGACCCCCAGCTCGTTTGGGGTGCAGGTGGATGGGATGGGGACTGTGGATCAGGGGAGGTGGCCCTGATCTGTGCACCCCACCGTGGGACGTGGCATGGGGTGATGGGGGAGGATTTGGGATTTTTGGGGGGATTTGGGATGGGGGCGTCCCGAGGGTGGGAGCATCCCAAAGGGGGGAGCAACCCAAAGGGGGGAGCAACCCAAAGGGGGGAGCATCCCAAAGAGGGGAAGCATCCCAAAGGGGTTAGAATCTCAAGAGGGGAGCGTCCCAAAGCGGGGAGCATCCCAAAGGGGGGAGCATCCCAAAAGTGGAAGCAACCCCAAAGTGGAAGCATCCCAAGGATGGGAACACCCCAAGGCGGGGAGCATCCTGTGGGGACATCCCCAGGGCGAGGGCACCCCCGGGGTGGGGGCACCCCCAACGCGGGGCCGCGCAGCCCCCAGGCAAGCAGCAGCAGCCCAGCCCGGGCCCCCGCCGGCTCAGCTTGCAGAGCCCGGGATGGAAATTCTGAGGGCCGAGGTACACGCCGAACATTTTCCGTTGCCAGTTCTCTTTTCTTCTCTCTCGCTTTTTTTTTTATTATGATTTTTTTCCCTTTTTTCTCCCCCCCCCCCCTCCTTTTCTCCTTTTCAATTTCATTGAAGAATTTTTTGCCGCTCCCGGCCGTGGCCCCACGCACCCCCGGGGGCCGGGGCGCTGCTCCCCAGCCCCATCCAGGCAGCACCACGGGGCTGGGAGGAACACGGGGGTACCCCCAGCACCCATCCTGCCCCCTCCCCACGGCCCCCCCAGCTCCCTTTGGAGGGGTCCCCACCCCTTTCATCCCCCTGCAAGAGCATCCCCAGGGGCTGCTGGGTTCATCCCCCTGGGGACGGGGACGGGGATGGGGACGGGGATGGGATGGGGATGGGACGGGGATGGGAATGGGAATAGGGACGAGGGCGAGGGCTCCTCGCGCTGCCGGCCGGCACCGGAGCCTGGCTGGGATTTCTCCCAGTGACCTCATCCGCCGCGGGCTGGGCGGGCGCCCGGGGCCTGGCTGGGGACGGTGGCCCCCGGTGCCACGTGGCCGGGGCGTGGGGCTGCCGGCGCCCGCCTCGCACCCTTCCTCAGCCCCAGTGTGTGGGGGGACCCCGGGGGCTGCTGAAGCCCCAAATCCCAAAAAATCCCCCCGGGGGGTATTGCAGGGCTCAGAGTTTGCATGGGGGCAGAGCTGCAGGGTGCCCCCCCCCCCCCTCACCCAGTAGGAGGTGACGGTCCCAGTTTCCAAAGGACGCTGGGCGCAGCCAGCACCCAGCCCGCCTGGTTTTGGGGTGGCTCGGTCCCAAGGGGGGAGTGGGAAGCTGAGGGGGGAGCTTGGTGGGATGGGGTGGGGGTAAAAGGAGCAAATCCCACCGGGGGGGTGGCAGCAGGGGGTCAGGGCTCGTCCTGAAGGGCTGGAGCTTGGGGTCGGGTCGGGGCTGGTGGGTCGGGGCTGGTGGTTTGGGGTTGTTGGCTTGGGGTTGTTGGGTGTTTGGTGGTTGGGGTCATTGGGATGGGGTCATTGGGATGGGGTCATTGGGTTGGGGTCATTGGGATGGGGTTATTGGGTTGGGGTTGTTGGGTTGAGGTTGTTGGGTTGAGGTCATTGGGTTGGGGTTGCTGGGTTGGGGTTTGGGGGTATTTGGTGCTTGGGGTTGTTGGGTTGGGGCTTTTGGTGGTTGGGGTTGTTGGGTTGGAGCTGTTGAGTTGGTGGTTGGGTTTGCTGGGGGTTGGGGTGACTGGGGGTTGGGGTTACTGGTGGATGGGGTTGCCAGTGGTTGGGGTTACTGGTGGATGGGGTTGCCAGTGGTTGGGGTTACTGGTGGATGGGGTTACTGGGGGGTTGGGTGGTTGGGTTGGGGCTGTTGGTGCTGGGCGTTTGGGTTGGGGCTGCTGGGGTTGGGGTTCGGTGGTTCCCCAAATTTGGAGTGATTCAGTTCAGATTTAGGGGCTGGGGTCCCCCAGCCGTGCAGGCTGGGTGGGTGGGAGGCCAGGCGGCTGGAGGCCGGGGGGGGGGCCACGTGAGGGTGACCGTGGGTGGCCCTTGGTGGGGGAGGACAACACCGTGGGGGTCTCCCCTCCCCCAGACACCCCCAAACCCACACCTGCCCCCCTCCAGCCCCAACTGGGGCTCAAGCAAGGTGCTGGGGCACGGGGGTCCCTGGGCAAGGGAACCCCAAATTGGGGGGGGCCCCATCTCGGTGGGGCTGGGAGGCCGGGGTGGGAGGGAGGCCCCGCTGCGGGGGGAGGACGCCTCCACCCCCGAGGAAGGCAGGGCTCAGCCTGGGGCCTGGGCAGGGGGGAGCTGGGCCGGTGCCCCCCACCCGGCCCCCCCCCAAACCCGGCCTCCCCACCCCAGCAGCTCTGCTCCAGCTCCGCAATGCCCGAGCCCAGCCTCTGCTCTTCCTCCTCCTCCTCCTCCTCCTCCCCCCCCCCGGCTGCTTCCCACCCGCTCCCAGCCCCACGTCAGCACCTTCGCCCCAGCCTTCCCTCCCCGTTCCCCCCAGTTCATCCCAGTTCCCCGCCTGGGGGACCAGCATGGACCGGGGGGGGTTAACTCTTCCCTCTCAGGCTGCTGCCCCCCCCCCTTGTCACCACGGTGTCCCCCCCATCCTTTCCGTGTCCCCCATCCGTGCCCCCAGCCCTATGGGGTCCCCCCATCCCCACAGCACCCCCCCTAACCCATGGACCCCCCCCCAAAATTTTCCACGTCCCCCTGACCCCACAGCCCCCCCCCCCCGTCCCTATGGGGTCCCCCAATTCTCACAGTGCCCCCCCATCCCCTCGGGCTCCCCCCCCCCCCACTCCATGGGGTCCCCAATTCCCACGCCGTCCCCCCCCTCCTCGTGGAGCCCCCCCTCCCTTCCACGTCCCCAATTCCCACGGTGTCCCCCCACCTCCCTGGGCCCCCCCACACCCCTCCTGGCCCCCCCCCCCCCTTCCCCGCCACGTCCCGTCCCCAGCCGCCGCTTTGGCAGCAGGATTTGGCCATCGTGGAAATCCGGGGGGGGGGGGGGGGGGGGGGGGGGGGGGCTCCTTGGAAAAAGGGGGGGGAGGGAGGGGCCTCAACGGGGGGCGGGGCCTGAGAGTGAGGGGGCGGGGCCACGCGACAAAGGGATGAAAACAGGGCAAAGACATAAAAAGTCCTTCCCCCCCCCCCACCCCCCCCGCCGCCTGCTTTCCCCCCCCCCCAAAAAAAAATAAATCACGGCGGCCCCCTCCCTGCCCAAGGACACGCGTGCAGGGGGAGAGGGAAACTGAGGCACGGCGGGGGCAGGGGGATGCCCCCCCCACCTGCAGCCCCCCCCCCCCCCCCCCCCCCGGACCCCCCCCGGTACCATAAAGCCGGGGGGAGCCCGCTGCGTCCCCACGCGGGATGGGGACCGGGACGGTCCCACGGGGCTCCAGCATCCCTCCGGCCTCCACCCTGGGCAATCCCCCCCCCCCAGAAAAAAAATAAAACGGGGGCAGGCACAGTCGATGCTCTTTTTTGCCCCCCCCCTTCTTTGCTCCCCTCCTTCTTTACCCCCATTCTTTGTCCTCCCCTTCCATACCCCCCCATTCTTTGCCCCCCCACCTTTGCCCCCCCATCCTTGCCCCTCTCTTCCTTGCCCCCCCTCCTTCATTGCCCCCCCCCCCCCGCACTGACACGTCCCCGGCACAGCCTCCACGTCGGCAGGGGGAGGGGAGGCTGCGGGGGGGGGGGGAGATAAAGAGGGGGTAAGGAAGGGGCTGGGTCCATCCCCCCCCCCCCACCAGCACCACCCCGGTTTGGGTCCCCCCCCCCTTCCCTGCAGTGCCTGGGGGGCTGCAGCGCCTGCACGGAGTGGGGGGGTGGGCACGGCAGTGGGGCCATAAGGGTGGGGGGGGGGGGCTATAAAGAGGGCAGCAGGGGGGCTATAAAGGGGGCAGCAGGGGGGCTACACCGTGGGCAGCATTGGATTATGCGGGCAGTATAGGGGCTATAGGGTGGGCAGTGTGGGGGCTACGCCGTGGGCGGGATCAGGGCTATACTGCGGGCAGCATAGGGGCTATAGGGTGGGCAGCATTGGGCTGTATTGTGGGCAGCACCGGGGCTATTCCATGGGCAGTATTGGGGCCATGCCATGGGCAGCGTTGGGGCAGCCTGTGGGCAGCACGGGGGCTGTGCCATGGGCAGCACGGTGCCCATACTGTGGGCAGTTTGGGGGCTGCACCATGGGCAGCACTGGGACCGTACCGTGGGCAGCACAGTGCCCGTACCATGAGCAGCACCGTGCCCATACCCTATGGGCAGCACTGTACCCATACCACGGGCAGCACCGTACCCATACCAGCACCATGCCCCTCTCACGAGCAGCACGGTGCCCATATAGTTGGCGGCACGGATCCCATACCCCATGGGCAGCACCGTGCCCATACCATGAGCAGCGCCATATCCATACCGCGCACAGCACCGTGCCCACCCCACGGGCAGCACCGTGCCCTCCCCACGGGCAGAATGGATCCCATACCCCACGGGCAGCACCGTGCCCTCCCCACGGGCAGAATGGATCCCATACCCCAAGGGCAGCACCGTGCCCACCCCACGGGCAGAATGGATCCCATACCCCACGGGCAGCACCGTGCCCACCCCACGGGCAGCACCGTGCCCTCCCCAGCCCCGTGCTCCATGTCCCGGCGCAGGGCAGGAGGGAGCCCCCGGCCCCGCGGGGCAGGAGGAGCCGCGCAGCTCTGCAGGTGCTGCGGGGCCCCCGGCCGCACCTCGGCAGGTCGGGGCGAGCCGGAGGAGCCTCTCCCACCCCTGCCCGAGGGCACGGCATGGGGGGGGGGGGACCACGCTTCCACTGCAGGCCCGGGCACGTGGGGACACCCGGGGTGCCCGCCCTGAGGTCGGGGGCACGGCACCGCTGCTGGGGGCACCCCACGGGCATGGTTCCCGAGGCAGGAGGGGATGGGGCTTGGGGGGTAGAGAGGGAATAAAGGGGTTTTGTGGAGAGACCTGAGCGTATTTTTTGTAGGGTTTGTTGGTGGTGCTGTTCGGTGTCCCCCCTGGCCATGCTGCAGCCACCCGCTCTCCAGCAGCGTCCCTGCACCCATCGGTCCCTTTTCCCACCATCTCTCCATCCATCCAACCATCCGAGCATCCCACCGCTAATCCGTTCCTCTTTATTTATCCATCCCTTCTTTCCTTCCTCCCTCCCTCCATCCCTCCCTGCGTCCCTCCTTCCTCCCATCCCCCCCACACCATAGACAGGCTCCATTCACACACACCCCAGTCCCCTCCCGTCGCCCAGCCCTGCCCATGGCAGCACCTCGGGGTGCTTCCAGCTGCCGCAGGCTCCGGCTCCCGTCCCCGGAGAGCTGCCAGCAGCCGGCTGGGTGCTCGCCGAGCTCCCCGCGTGCTCCTGCTCCAGCTCCAGCCAGGATGAGGGTGATGGGGATGGGGACGGGGATGGTCCAGCCCCACCAGGATCAGCCCTTGCTGCTGGTTCTGGAGGTGTAGTGTGGATTCTCTGATAGCTACGAGGGGCTTGAGCACCTCCTGTCCCCCCCTTCAGACCATCGGACCCCAAACCAGTCGCCCGCAGGCCATGGAGCACATCAGGCATTGAAGTTCTGATCAGTTGGGCTGAGTGGAGAGAAGCAGCTCCTGGGGTGCTGGCAAAGTGCTGGGGCTTCCCTGGGAGTCAAGTGCCACATTCAGCTCCTGAGCATCCAACCCCCTGCACGTGCAGCCCCTGCACATGCAAAACCTGCACGTGCAAACCGCTGTGTGAGCAATCCTTGCACTTCCAACCCCTGCACGTGCAGCCCCTGCATGTGCAACTCTTGCACACGCAACCCCTGTGCATGCAACCCCTGTGTGTGCAACCCCTGTGCATGCAACCCCTTCTGTGAGCAAACCATGTTCATTGCAACCCCTGTGCATGCAACCCCTGCACACGTAACCCCTATGTGTGCAACCCTTGCACACGCAAGCCTTGCGCGTGCAGCCCCTGTGCATGCAACCCCTCCATGTGCATCCCATGCATGCAACCCCTGCACATGCAGCCCCCATGCAGCCACACACACATGCAGCCCCCATATGTGCACACGAGCGTGCCAGGCAGCACCAGCCCCACACCCGTGCCACACACGTGCACACCCAGGGCTGCGCACACCGCACGCCCCACGCAGGCCACCTCCTGCCGCCTCCGTCCCCACTCCGATGTCCCCATCCCGATGGGGGGACGGGGCCCCAGGACCCCTCTCCGCTGTGCTGCAGCCGCGGTCCCGGTGCCGGGTGGGCCACACGGCCGGGTGTTGCGCGTCGGCCGGCTACCATCCCGGCGGCCGGGTGCCAAATTCCTCCGCCCACACAGGAAGCCGTCGGCGCGCTCTCGGCGCTCTGCACCGGGGCCAGGCCGGCCAGAGGGATGCGAGCGAGTGAGGAAGGGCTGGAGGAGAGAAACCAGGTCAGCCCCGAGCCGCCAGCGTCACCCTGGCACGCAGCAGCCGGCTCCTTCGAGGAAGCAGGGCGAGGATCAGGCCCCGGTGACGTCCCCTCCGGCGCGCACGGCATGCGCCTGGCCGGCGCTCGCTCGCTCGAGGAACCGCCTCGGCCCCGCTGTGGGGTGAGCCCCAAACAGGGGGCACCCGCATCGCCGGGGGTCCGGAGGGGCTGGGGGTGAGGAGGGGGCTTCGAGGGGAGCCACCGCCCCGGGCTGTTTTGGCTGCTGGTGCCCGGGAGCCTCAGCCCGTGCTGCAGCCGAGGGGAGCAGAAGGGCTGGGGCTGCAGCGACGCCTGCGCTGCCTCTGAGTCATGGGCCCATCCCTGGGCATGGCTCCATCCCGGGGTTGTGCTCCCATCCCGGGGTCGTGCTCCTGTCCCTGGGTACCTCCCCCATCCCTGGGTACCTCTCCCACCCCTGGGTTGTGCTCCCATCCCTGGGTACCGCTCCTAGCCCTGGGTACTGCTCCCATCCCTGGTTCTGCTCCATCCCTGGTACTGCTCCATCCCCGGTACTGCTCCATCCCCAGTACCTCTCCATCCCTGGTACCACTCCTAACTCTGGGGTGCAGCTCCATCCCGTGGCACCGCTTCATCCCGGGGTACCACTCCCATCCCTGGGTCATTCTCCTGTCTTTGAGCAATGCTCCCACCCCCAAATTGTGCTCCCAGCCCCAGGTCACGCTCCCAGCCCTGGGTACTGCTCCCATCCCCAGGTCCTGCTCCCATCCCCGGGTGATGCTTCCATCTCTGAGCGATGCCCCCATACCCAAATTGCGCTCCCATCCCGGGTACCTCTCTCATCCCTCGTTCCTGCTCCATCCTTGATGAATGCTCCTGCTCCAGGTGCAGACCCCGCTCCACCCCCCTGCCATAAATTCACCTTCCCACCCAACCCCTGCCCATGGCCAGGCCCACGGGGATCTCTCCCTTCTCGCGCTCCCTCTCCTCCTCCCCTCCTCCCAGCCGCCTTTCAAACACAAACACGGAGCAGTGGAAAATGTGACCGCCGCGGAGCTGCAGATAACTCGGGGCCGAGCCGTGGCCAACTGGAACAGCAGAGGCTTGGCTGCGGCCCCGGCTGGAGCAAGCAGTGGCCGGGGGGGGCCGGGGGACCCGGCGGGGGACAGCGCGGGACTCCCTCGCGCCTCGCTCCCTCCGCTCGCCTGGGTTTCCGCGTCACTGCTGGCCGGCCTGGCACTGCTCTGGCCCCAGCAGCTTCCCCAGGGGCCAAATCCAGCCGAGGAGGAGTCTGTGGGGACCCCAGCCTGGGGGGAATGTCCTTAGGATGGGGATCCCAGCGGTGGTGGCGTGGGGGTGGGATGGAAGTGCCATGAGTGGTGCTGAGGGAGAAGGATGGAGATGCCCAGGGGTGGTGCTGGATGGGCAGGTTAGAGGTGCTCAGCGCTGGTGCTGGGTGGGCAGGATGAAGACACCATCCCAGGGATGATGCCGGGGTGAGGACCAAGGTGCCCAGGGATGGGGCCAGATGAGAAGGATGGAGCTGCCGTGGGCAGGATGGAGAGGCCTGGGTGCGGTGCCAGATGGGCAGGATGGAGAGCCCGGGGATGGTGCTGAACGAGGACGGAGATCCCAGGGGTGGTGGCAATTGGGCAGGACAGATGCCAGGGGTGGTGGCACTTGGACAGGATGGAGATGCCACAGATGGTGGCACATGGGCAGGACGGAGGTGCCAGGGATGGTGGCGCATGGGCGGGACAGATGCCAGGGACAGTGACACTTGGGCAGGATGGATGCCAGGGATGGTGGCACTTGGGCAGACGGAGATGCCAAGGACAGTGGCACTTGGACAGGATGGAGATGCCACAGATGGTGGCACACGGGCAGGACGGGGGTGCCAGGGAGGGTGGCACATGGGCAGGACAGATGCCAGGAACCATCCCTCGTGGCCGCAGCGGTGCCCGCGGCAGCCCAGCAGCGGTGATGCCCACGGGAGCACGACGGAGCCCCGGCACTGGGCTGCCCGGAGGTGTGTGGGCTGGGAGCAGCAGCGGTCGGAGCAGCCCGTTTGTTTCTCATTAGCGGCTCTTGGCAGGAGCTGTGGAAAAAATAGCTTCAAACAGCAGAGCTGGAAGGGAAAAGGCTGGGCTGGAGGGAGGGGAGAGGGGCCGCGGTGGGGAAGGGGGCGCAGGGCCAGGCGGGGTGCGGGGAAGGGGCTGGGGGTCTGCGGCCTGCGTGGGTGCAGGGACAGGGAAGGGGACGGGGTCCCCGTGGTGGCATCCCGTTCCCCAGGGAGCAGCAGCCGGGGAGCTCGAGCACACGCGTGTGTTGGTGTGTGCTTCTGTGCACGGGGCCAGCGAGCCCCGCGTGTGCGCGCACACCCGGTGGTGTGAGCATGGCCGGGGAGGGGACAGGGCCCCGGGAGGTTCCTCGCGGCACCGGGGCTGATTCTCACGTTTTTGGGGGCGGCGGGAGGCCCCGAGCCGCTTACGCAACCGCGTGTCTGCGAGCTTCGAGGAGCGCCGCCAAGTCCCCCGAACACGAGCTGGGGGAGAGCAGGGCGAGGACCGCCGCGAGCTCGGCCCTGCTGCTCCTCCTCCGTGGCACGGTGGCTTGTCCCCAGTGCCATGGTGGTGCCAGGGTGGCACCGGTGCCACACGGCCTCTCCCTAGGGCTGGGAACCGGCAGCGTCGGGATGGGGTCATCTGGGGACAGTGCCCGGGCGCGCCGCTCGTCCCCACGGACGGGGCCATGCCAATGGGAGCCGGTGGCACTGTGGCAGCGGGCACACGGACGCGGTCCCCATGGGTGTGGGGACACCTCAGCATGGCCAGGAGGGGGTCCTCGCATGCCCCTCGCCGTGTGGCACGCGTGCTCGGTGTGCGCGTGCAGCCCCGTGTGTCGGTGCACACAGCGGGCACACGCGTGGCCCCGTGGGTTTGGCACAGGTACGTGGCCTCCGGGAGCCACCTGGCTATTTCTGCCTCCCGCCTGGCTTTAATTCTACCCTGGCTGCTGCTGGCGTGTAATTAGGAGCCCAAAAAAAGGCCGGCAGCCTCCCCGGGCACCGTGTAATCTGTGGCACCGCATGGACACGCAGCACTGCGGCCCCAGGGAGGGACCGGGGCACTGAGGGGGGGGGTGCAGCGAGCACCCGTAGCCCCATCTGGGAGCCGGAGCACCCCTGGGCTTGAGGGGGCCGCAGCAAGCTGGGGGAGCTCTGCTTTGGGTTTATAGTATGGGGGGGTGTTGAAAATGAGGGCCCCCACCACAACATCCCCGGTTTGGGGACCTGCCGGCAACCTCTAGGGAGGGAGCACACACGCAGCAGCAGTGCCTTCGTTAAGCCCCTGAGCCAATTAGCCCAGCACAACCACCCCGTGCACCCCCCCAGCAAAGCCCCCGCTCCCTGGGTGCCAATAAACCCCTTAAGGGGATGATCCTGCTTAAGGCAGCACTGGGTGGGCAGGGCGCTGTAGCACCCACGGGTGTCACCTCTGCTCCCTGCTTGGTGTCACTGCAGGGGCTTCACAGCCACCCCCTTGTCCCCTGGCTCCCCACGTGCTATGGGGCAGCCCCAAATCGCTGCACCCCCACCCCCACCCCTTGGGTAACTCACCTGGGTGCACGGCCCCTGCCTGCGTCCCCACGGCCCCCGGCTCGCCTGCTGGGGGGGGCACAGCGTGGGGCAGCCCCATGGCCCTGTCCCCAGCCCCACGGCAGCCCCGGTGGTGCGGGGCTGATCAGCTTTGGAGAGCTTAAGGTCCTGAGCCAGCAGCTTCACGCCTGCGAGGAGATCCCGCTCCTTCGACCTCACCACCGTCACCTCGCCTGACCTGGGGACATGGCTCCAGCGGGGCAGCGGGGCACGACCAGAGGGTGTGCAAGACACGGCACCCCCTGTGCCACCCCACATGCATCCCGTGCAGCCCCTGTGCCATCTTGAACATCCCTGTGTCACCCCGTGTGCATCCCATGGTACCCCCTGTGACACCCCGAGCACCCCCTGTACCACCCCATGCACCCTGCACGCATCCCGTGCACCCCCTGTGCCACCCCATGGGCATCCCATGCATCCTCAGTGCCACGTCCTGTGAACCCCCTGTGCCACCCTAAGCACCCCCCGTGCCACCCCATGCACTCTGTGTGCGTCCCATGAACCCCCTGTGCCAATCCATGTGCACCCAAAGCCATTCCCTGTGCCACCCCATGCACCCCCTGTGCCACACCGTGCACCCTGCATGCACCCCATGCACCCCTTGTGCCACCCCATGTGCATCCTGTGCAACCTTGTGCCACCCCAAGCACCCCGTGCCACCCCATGTGCATCCCGTGCACCCCCTGTGCCACCCCAAGTGCACCCCATGTCACCCTCTGTGCCACCCCATGCACCCTGCATGCACCCTGTGCACCCCCTGTGCCACCCCGTGCCCCCCCTTCGCACACCCAGAGCGTGCACCGCACGCACCCCTGCACACGCACACTGCTGTGGGCACACATGCGTTGCACACACCACGTGCATCATACACCACTGCCCCCCCCCCCCCTTCATGGACACCCCCCCAGCTGCATTTTGGTTTTGGGGGTGCTGGCACCCCCCGGGCTCCCCTCCCCGTGCCACCCAGCCACGCTCCTGCTCCATCACAGTCTGCAGCAGCAGCTCCCATGGGCACAGCCTGACCCCCCCCCCACCCCAAAGCTGGCGGGGGGGGAGCAGAGTTGCTGGGGCTGGGGGGGTTGGGGGGGAGGTGGCAGGACCCCCCCCCCCGGACAGCCCCGGCCCCGCTCCAGCTCCCACGGCCGGGGACACGTGGCCTTTCCCTCTGCCAACGGGAGCCGCCTGCCCCTTGGGAACCAGAGCAAAAAGCCTGGAAATGCCCCAAAATCCACCCGTACCCAGCGGGGAGGGGGGGTGACACCCCCCCCAGACCCAGCCTGCAGGGCTCAGAGTCCCCCCGCTGTCACCAAAACGTCCCACAGGGCCACTGGGAGCAAACGGGGCACCCCCTGCTCCCAGCATCCCCCCCCCCCCCAAGCTGCCCCCCACAGCCCCACCGAGCCCCAAGGTGGGGGCAGCAGGAACCAGCTCGGGGGCACCCCAAAATTCTTCCCCTCCCCCCCCCCCCCCCCCCAAGCAAAGCCAAACCCTGAGACCCCCAAAAAATGGAGAGGGGGATTCTGGACGGGAAGGAGAGATGGGGGCGTTTGGGGGGGGGCAGAGGGGGAAATGGGGGGCAGCGGGAGGGGGGAAGCACCATGGGGTGGGGATGGGGACAGGGGACGGGGACGGGGACAGGGACAGGGATGGGGACATGGGGACAGGGACAGCGCCGGGGCTGCCACATCAGCAGCGGGGAAGGGAAGCGGCGCCCGCAGCTGGGAGCCAGATGGGGAGGGGACGGTGCCGGGAGGGGGGCGGCGGGGGTGGGGGGGGCACCCCGGGGTGTTCCCGTGGGTGGGGACCCCTCCCCCCCCCCATGGGGAGGGCACGGGGACACCACGCTGAGCACCCCCGGCTCTTGTCTCCCAGCTCCCTGGACCTAAATTTTTTTTTTTTTTTTTTTTTTTTGGGGGGGGGGGAATGGAGGGAGGGAGGGAGGGAGGGCCTGAGGAGGGAGGGATGGACCGGAGGGATGGACGGAAGGATGGACGGAAGGATGGACGGAAGGATGGACAGACAGACAGACCTGAACAGAACCCAAGCACGGCGCGCTCCCCGCAGCCCCCTCGGTGCCCTCTTTTGGGGTCATTCCCCAGATGGGGGGGGGGGGTGACAGCAGCACCCCTCGTCTCGCTCCCACCCCAACCACCACAGCCAGCATCACCCAACTCGCCCCGATTCACCCCATTCCGGACACCCCCCCCCCCCCTACACCCCCACCCCCACCCAGGGCCCCCACCCAGGGCCCCCACCCAGGGCGAAGTCTGTGCGGGGAGGCGCGGTGGGGCAGGGCGCGGGGTGACCCGCACCCATGGGTCCAGAGTCCGGCGCGGGCACGGCGGTGCCAGGGATGCCAACGCACCCGGGTTCGTCCCCAAACCCCCGGGGGGGGTGGCGGTGGCCGGGGTCACCGGGGTAAAAGGGGGGCGGTAACGGGACGGGGAGGCCGGGAGGGATCCTTTGGGTGACAGCGGGTGCTGGAGGGGGGGTGGCCGGCACCCCAGGGTGGCGGGGAGCGGGGGGAAGCTGCCTGCCGCCGGCACGCGCCTCTCGGTGTCCCCAGGACCATGTTCATCCTCATCATCGTCATCGCCATCTCCATCATCTTCCTCATCATGATCTTCCACATCTGCCGCAAGCTCTGCCACGACGAGCCCCTGCACCCCGCTCCCTACATGGACCCCCAGTCCCCCGCGTCCCCCCAGCTTGGCCCCATGCCCGCGCTGCCCAGCCTGCCCGGGGGGGGCATCCCGGTGGGCCTGGAGCCCCCGCCCTACAGCGAGGTGGGTCCTGCGTGGCCGGGGGGGGTGGGCACCGGGTGGGTATGGTGGGGGTGGCGTGGGGAGGGTGGTGGGGTGGTGGGTGCTGGGGCTGTGGGTGCTGAGGCTGTAGGGTGGTGAGTGCTGGAGTTATGGGTGCTGGAGCTGTGGGGTGGTGGGTTTTGGGGCTATGGGTGCTGGAGTTATGGGTGCTGGAGATATTGGGTTGTGGGTTCTGGGGCTGTGGGTGCCGGAGTTATGGGTGCTAGAGTTATGGGGCTGTGGGTGCTGGAGCTATGGGGTGGCAGGTGCTGGAGTTATGGGTTAAGGGGTGTTGGGGTTATGGTGCTGGATGATGGGGCTATGGCGCAGTGAGTGACAGGGCTGTGGGTGCTGGGGCTATGGGGTGATGGGTGCTGGAGCTGTGGGTGCTGGGGCTATGGGGTTGGGGCGCTGGGGCTATGGGATGGCAGACGCTGGGGCTCTGGGGCTCAGGAAGGCATGGGGGGCACCATGGGGGCCACAAGCCACCCCCGTGCCGGGCACCCAGCCCCTCCACCCCGCTGCTGCGCCATTGCCCAAGGTGGGAACCCCAAGGTGGGGACTCCTCGGGGGGGAAGGGGGTTGGCATGGGCACCCTCCTGCCCCCAAGGACCCTGGGGTCCCAGCAGCCCCCCCGCACACACACTGGTGCCCTCTCGCCCCCCAGGTGACGGCGAAGCCCTTCCTCTACCCGCTGCCGCAGGGGCCGTGCCCCGAGTGCGGCCACAACCCCGAGCCTCAGCGCGCCCCCCCCACCCAGACCAACTTCTAGGGGGGGGGGACACCCCCAGCACCCCCACGGCGACCGGCGGCTCCAGGGACAGCATGGGGACACCCCCTGGGGCCAGCAGCGGCCCTGGATGCAGAGGGGCTCCCCGCACCCCTCACTGGGGGGGCACCCCGATGCTTGCGTCTGTGGCCCCCCCCCCAGGTGCCTGCGGCCACGCTCCCCAAAGCTGTGCTGCTGGTGCACAGCGGCGGGGCTCTCTATTTATTGTTTGAAAAGAACCCAAAGCCCTCCCTGCTCTGCTGTTTTGGGGGAGGGTCTGGAGGGGGGGCCTTGGGGTGGGCAGCTCTGAAGCCCCCATAGGGCCAGAGGGACTTCACCAGCTTGTGGGGCTGGGAGGCACAGGAGTGTGCGTCAGATGGGGCTCTGCCAGCCTGTCCCCATCCCATCCCATCCCATCCCATCCCATCCCATCCCCTTCCCATCCCATCCCATCCCATCCCATCCCATCCCATCCCATCCCATCCCATTGTGCCCATCCCATCCCATCCCATCCCATCCCATCCCATCCCATCCCATCCCATCCCATCCCATCCCATCCCATCCCATCCCATCCCCATCCCCATCCCCATCCCCATCCCCATCCCATCCCATCCCATCCCCATCCCCATCCCATCCCATCCCATCCCATCCCATCCCATTGTGCCCATCCCATTGTGCCCATCCCCATCCCATCCTATCCCATCCTATCCCATCCTATCCCATCCCATCCCCATCCCCATCCCCATCCCCATCCCCATCCCCATCCCATCCCATCCCATCCCATCCCACCCCATCCCCATCCCCTTCCCACCCCACCCCCTCCCATCCCATCCCATCCCATTGTGCCCATCCCATCCCATCCCATCCCCATCCCCTTCCCACCCCACCCCAGTAAGAGAAGGACCCGGGCCAGCTGAGCATCCCAGTTTATTGAACTGGGAGCTCGTTCCCCAGCGGGGAGCTGTCCCCACCGGGGGTGTCCCCGGGCTCTCACGCCGCTTGCCGGCCCCGGCGCCTCTTGATCTTCTTCTTGAGGAGCAGCAGGTCCAGGTAGAGCACGCGGCCCAGCACCGCAGAGGCGCAGAGCAGCCCCCCGTGGAGGGCCCCCGCCAGCCCACAGCTGAACACATCCTGCCCTGGGGACGAGCCCGCAGCTGGGACGTGGCCACCACCATGGGGGACGTGGCCACCGCCACTGGGGACGTGGCCACTACCATGGGGGGACATGGCCAGAACCATGGGGGGACGTGGCCACCACCACGGGGGGACATGGCCACCACTATGGGGACACGGCCACCACCCCATGGGGACACAGCTGCCACCATGAGGGGACACGGCCACCACCCCCTGGGGACACCCCACGCTGCAGGGAGCCCCCCTCGGGGCTCTGCCTCCTGCCTGGAGCTGGGCATGGGGATGGGGGACATGGACATAGGGGACACGGGGACACGGGGACACGGGGACATGGGGACATGGGGACAGGGCCCCTTACCCGTCAGGTAGAGGTTCTTCACGGGCGTCTCGGCTCTCATGGCGGCCACCACCTCCGGGGTGAAGCGGCCGACGTCGTGCTCGCTGCCGTACATCTCGCCGCGGGGCGCCGCCAGGTAGTGCTCGTTGGTGAGCGGGGACGCCGCCTCCACGAACTCTACCTGCCCGGGGGGGGGCACAGGAGGGTGCACGGGGAGCACCGGGGGAATGGGGAACACCGGGGGCACCGGGCATGCCGGGGTGCACGTGGGTAGGGCAGACCCCCCCACACCGAAGAGCAGGTCCCACTCTGGGTCCAAGCCCACCCCACAGGGCACCCCGTTCCCAATTGGTAAGCAAATATCACAAGGCCCCCCGTTCCCAATGGACACCCCATTCCCAACAGACACCCCATTCCCACAGGGCACCTAAACCCCACAGGGCACCCCACTCCCAATGGGAACCCCATTCCCACAGCACACCCTATTCCCAATGGGAACCCCACCCCCAACAGCCACCCCATTCCCATGGGGTACCCTATTCCCAGCTGATACCCCATTCCCACGGTGCACCCAAACCCCACAGAACACCCCATTCCCAACAGCCACCCCACTCCCATGGTGCACCCAAACCCCACAGAACACCCCATTCCCACAGGACACCCAAACCCCACAGTGCACCCAGCCCCCACGTGCACCCACATTTCCACCGTGCATCCCACCCCGTGGGGACACCCCACCTCTGAAGGAGCACCCCAACCCCGTGTGCCCCCCAATCCCACGGCCCTCCCCATCCCCACCACCACCCCCCCGTTCCCCGGGGACGCCCCCCGCCCGCCCGTCACCTTGTCTCGGAGCTGGGGGAAGCGCTGCAGCGCACGCTCCAGCAGCCGCTGGGCGATGGCCCCCTTGTACTGCTGGTACTCAGCACCACGGTGCTTGGCGCGGGTGCCGGCCCACTCCTCGAACCACTCGTACCGTGCCATGGTCAGGATGGTCATGCACGAGCGGCCTGTGAGGGGCACGGTGTCCCCACGCTGTCCCCAACGCCCTCCCCATGTCCCCTTGGTCCCCATCGTAGGGTGCCCCATGCCGGTGTCACCCCCGGACACGCCGGTGCCCTCCCCGCAGTCACCGCCGTTGGGGTTGAGGAGGTGCTGAGCTGGTGATGCTGAGCGGATGGAAGCCCCGGGGGGGGGGGACACATGGCACCAGCAGCACCCCCCCGGCCCTACCTGGGTGCCTCTCCTCGTAGGTGGGGTCCTTGGCGGCGGGGAAGGTGATGAACATCATGGCCAGGTTCTCGGGGACGTCGTCGCGGTGCAGGGCAGTGTAGCGGGTCATCCTGCGGGCACGGCGTGTGGCACCCGCCCTGTCCCCGTCCCCGTCCCCGTCCCACAGCCCCCCGGGGGGGGGGCCCTTACATGGTGTCCAGGTCGTTGTGGGGGTAGATCCAGAAGCTGGTGGCGGGCAGGGCCAGCTCGGCCGCGCTGCCCCGCAGCCCCACGAACACCAGGAAGGAGCCCATGCCGTGGCGCACCATGGCCAGGCGGGAGCGGACGTCTGCGGGGACGTGGGAGGGCTGGGGACGATGCCACCCCGCTCCCGGAGGGGACGCTGGGGACACTGGTGGTGATGGGGTCGCTTGGGACACCAAGGATAATGGGGATGCTGGGGACAATGGGGCTGTTGGGGACACAGGGATGGAGAGGATGATGGGGACACTGTGGGTATTGGGGACTCTTGGGACACCAGGGATAGTGGGGGTGCTGGGGACCATGGGGCTGCTGGGGACACCCGGGGATGCTGGGGACACTGCGGGGTGTTGGGGACAATTAGGACACCAGGGATAATGGGACAATGGGGCTGCTGGGAGCACCATGGTCCCTGGGGACTCTGGGGACACTGCGGTTGTTGGGGACGCTTGGGACACCAGGGATAGGGGGGATTCCGGGGACACTGCGGGAGCTGGGGGACACCCGGGGGTGGTGGGGACACCGGGGGACAGTGGGGACACCCGGGGACAGTGGGGACACCGGGGACTCCATACCCGGGAGGCTGCGGAGCGGGGGGGGCAGCAGCTTGCCGAAGGTGTTGAAGATGCCGGCGTCGGAGATGACGACGGGCGCCCAGATCTCCACCTCCTCCTCGCTCGGCCCCTTCTGCACGGCCACCCCTGCGGGGGGGGGGGGGGGACACACACAGACACGCGCCACGGCGCTGTCCCCGCTGTCCCCACGCCGTCACCCTCCCCGGGGGCGGGGGCACTCACCCACGGCGGCGCCGGCGGGCGAGACGAGGACGCGGGTGACGGGGGCGCGCACCAGCACGGCCCCCCCCGCCCGCTCGATGAGGGGCACGGCGTGGAAGGCGATCTCGCTGGCCCCCCCCCGCGGGTACCAGGCGCCCCGCTGGTAGTGGTGCACCATCAGCACGTTGATCAGGAAGCTGGAGTCCCGCGGCGCCGTGCCTGGGGGCGCGGGGGGACCGTGACGGTGGTGGCCGGGGACGTGGGGACGTGCCCCACAGCCGGCCCCCACCCCAGAGCAGGGCTGCCATCCCCTATCGCGACACGAGCCTCCTCTATCGCGACATGAGCCTCCCTTATGGTGACATGAGCCTCCCTTATGGCAACACGAGCCTCCCCTATCACAACACAAGCCTCCCCTATCACGACAGCAGCCTCCTCTATCGCAACACGAGCCTCCTCTATCATGACACGAACCTCCCCTGTCGTGACACAAGCCTCCCCATCATGGTACAGACTTCCCTTATCAAAAGGTGCCCTCTCCTATTGCAATATGGTGCTCTCTGTCACCACACATCCACCTGTTATCATGACATGGCCTTCCCCTATCACGATACAGCCCACCCCTGTCATGATATGGCCCTAGTCTATTGCAGTGTGGCCCTCCTGTTTTATGAGGATGTCTGCCCCATTGCAGGTCAGCCCTGCCTATCATGATGCAGCCCTCCCTTATCATGACATAGCTCTCCCTCATCACAACACTGCCCTCGTCTATCGTGATGTGGCCTGCCCTATCACGACACAACCCTCCCCACCATCACACGGCTCTCCCCTACCACCACGCAGCCCTCTTCTATCGCAGCGGTGCCCTCCTCTGTTGCGATGGTGCCCTCCCTATCGCGACAGCCCCCTCCCTATCCCGACGGCCCCTTCCCTATCACGACAGGGGCTGACCGTAGAAGAGGTAGCTGAGCAGAGCGCGCAGGTCCTGGTCGGCTGTCAGCCGGGCCACGGCCTCGCTGTGGCCGGTGGCCGCCATGCGGAAGACGGGCGAGATGCGGTGCACGAGGCCGGTGCGGAGCAGCAGGGCGGCCAGCCACCGCGGCACCATCTTCAGCAGCGCCAGCAGCGCCACGTGCCTCGAGGCCATCTGGGCCGGGACAGGGCCCTGTCACCCCGGCACGGCCCCCGCCCCAACGCCCGTGTCCCCACGCGCCGCCACCAGGTCCCCACCACGCTCGGTGCCGTGCCCCTGGTGCCACCAGCCCTGTCCCCACCATCCCCATCGCTCCAGTACCCAACGTGCCCAATGTTGATGTCCCCACTGTGACCACCCTTGTCCCCAGCATGCTCATTGTCCTTGTTCCCAACGTGCCCACTGCCCGTGTCCCCACTGTCCCCTTCGCTCCAGTCCCCAATGTACCCGATGCTCACGTCCCCACCGTGGCCACCCTTGTCCCCAGTATGTTCATCTCCCTTGTCCCCAGTGAAACCAATTCCCATGTCCCCACCACGGCCACCACTTGTGTCCCCACCAACCCCACCACCTGCATCCCCACCGCCCCTGTCCCCCCCAGCCCACCACCCATGTCCCCAGAGCCACCAGTGCCACCCCCTCCATCTCCACAGCCCCTCCCAACCCAGCCGTGCTGGGGACGTGCCACCTCCCGCCCCACGGACAGCGAGGGGACGCAGAAATCGAGGTGACACCCCGCACACCGGGACCAGGGGTGTCCCCAGAGGGTGTCCCCAGGGCCTCGCACCTTGGAGAGCCTCATGAACTCCCTGATGGCCTCCTTCTCGGCGGGGAACTGCTCCTCCAGCGCGGCGGCGAAGGCGGCCTTGCCGGCGCGGAGCTGGTAGCGGCGGGGACCCAGGGCCACCTCGTCGTAGGGGTCGGGCAGGCGCTGCCAGCGGAGCTGCCCGTCCGTCAGCTGGTCCAGCGCCACGCGCAGCATGCTGCCCTCGTGCATCTGCCCCACGTAGTGGATGCCTGCGGGCCTCAAGGGGTCAGCGCCCACGAGGTGGAGGGGACAGGGCTGTGCCCACCTCGGGGACATGCGGTAGGAGCCCACCGGGGTGGCAGGTGGGAGGTTTAAGTGTTGGGGTTTCCATGAGGGGGAGGTGGGCTGCAAGCAGGGCATGCACGCTGCATGCATACATGCATGTTGCATGTAAATGGCATGCTGGATGCATGCACACTGCATGCACACACTGCATGTGTGTGCAACGCATGCATGTGCTGCACACCGCGTGCACAGACTGCAAGCACAGTGTGCACGCTGAATGCAGACAGTTCACACACCCTGCACATTCAGATGCTGCATGCAGTGTGCACAACATGTCGTGCATTGCATAAACACTGCGTGCAAACATCGTGTGCGCTGCCGACACGCTGCAGACTGCGTGCGTATGTGCATAGTGCACGCACTGCACACACAAAAGCACACACTGCATGCATACAGTGGACACATCACAAAAACACTGCAGATGCTTCACACACACTGCAAGAATACGTGCTGTGCACAAACAGTGCTTGCATGCACTGTGCAAGTGTTTGCACTACAAAAACTGCAGACACAGCACACATGCACTGTATGTACCTGCCTGGTGCAGACTGCAAATGGGCACTGCATGTGCATGCACACAGTGCATGTGATACACACACTGCAGGAACACGCACGGTGCACACAGTGCATACACACACCCCGCATGTATGTGCAAGCACAGCAAACACACGCTGCATGCACACACTGCAAACACGCACCCTGCAACCCTGCAGCACAGCCACAGGCGCACACGGGGACAGGGACTTGACACAGCAGGGACCACCGGGACATGGCGGTGGGGGGTCCTTACCCACATCGAACTCGCTGCCCTGCTCCTGGAAGGTGTGGCAGCACCCACCGGCCTGGTCGTGCTGCTCCAGCACCAGCACCCGCTTGCCCACCTTGGCCAGGGTGCCGGCCGCCGCCAGGCCGCCTATGCCGCTGCCAATGACCACGGCGTCCAGGTCCCGCGGCACGCGCGCGGCGCTGAACCCTGAGCACAGGGCAAATGGGGGGGGTGAGGACACGGTGCTGCACCCCACTGCATCCACTCAGCACACAACATGCACCCACCAGGGACAGACAGACACAGACAGACAGGTGGCGCGCCCCCCCCACTCACCCCGCTTCAGCACCCGGTCGCGCACCCGCTGATCCGTCACCAGCGGCCGGGGAGGGTCCGTGGGGGGCCGGGCGAAGGGGTTGCCAGCAGGGGACAGGAGCCGGTGGGCCACCAGCCCCAGAGCCAGCACGCCCAGGGCCAGCAGCAGCAGCAGCAGCGTGGCCCACATGGCTGCGGCCGTGCCGTGCCGGTACTGCACCTCGTGGACTTTGCACCTTGCGGACAACGCACCCTATAGGCTCCGTGCCTTAGAGTCCGGCACCTTATGGACCTGGTGGCTTATGGACCCGGTGTTTTATGGACCTGGAGGCTTACAAAACCGGCAGCTTACGGACCTGGAGGCTTACGGACCCGTCGGCTTACAGGCAGAGCCGCTTATAGCCATGCGAGCTGCTGGGCACGGCAGCTTACGGACACCCCTCTGCCCAGCGCGGCGGCTTAGCGCGGCAGCTTATAGCCACGGCTGCCGAAAGCTGCCCAGCTTAGGGGGGCTGCACCCTATAGCAGGGGGCCCACTGCCCGGGAGGGGGGCGCAGAAGGCGCGCCCCCCCCCCATCTGAGCCCCTTGGGGGTGGCAGTGGGCTGCGGGCCAGGGCACAGCGTGGCGGGGTGGGGGCACGCGCGTGTGCATGGGGAGTGCGTGCAGGGATGCAACCGGTGCGCGCCTGTGCAAGGAGGCAGGGGCACGGGTGTGCACAGCCATAGGCGCACAGCGCGGTGCAAACACACGCGTGCACGCCCTTGCACGCGCAGGCACAGCCAGCGCTGCCGCCTGCAGCTCTGCTGACCTCTCCCGGCGGCAGCGAGGAAGGGCCTGAGAGTGCAACGTGACACGCGCACACCCCCCGTGTGCACAAACACACCCATGCACACACACACACACACACCCCGTGTGCACACCCCCCCCATGTGCGCACACAAACACACGCACACAGCAGCCACAGCCACCCACGCAGCCCCGCTGCGCACACCCAGGTGCACACCGACACGCGCGCACACATGCGTGTGGCACCCCCCAAACACCCTCTGGGTGCCAAGCGGGGGTGAAGCAGCTTTTTGCAGAGTCAAACCATCAGCATCGGGTGGGAGAGGGCCACACGTGACGCAGGTGACACGGGTGACACGGGTGGCACGGATGGCTGAGCCCCCCTCCCGCTTTGCCCATGATGACACAAAGGCGCTGCTTTTCTCTCCTTGATCTTTAATAAAAGTCACAGCAAAGTACCAAAAAGGAGCAACCCGGGCACGGGGACGTGGGCACCCCGGGGTGTCCCCACAGGACGGGGGCACGGGGACGAAGGGGACACAGCGGAGGCAGTGCAGAGCCCCCGGGCTGGGCACACGCACGTGCACACTCACGTGCACCCACCCACGCAGCCAGACCCTGCGCTCCCCCCCGTGTCCCCGTCCCCTGGCATCACCCCCCCCCAGACACCCCCAGCAGCACCCCAGGGCTTAATTACAGGGCTCATTAATTACAGAGTTAATTGAGGGCTAATTACAGGGGAGGGATCCTCGGGGGGGTTATTGCTACCTGGGAAGGGGTGATGTGGGGCAAAGGGGGGTGGGGACAGCATGAGGGCTGGGTGCAGACCCCTCCCGGGGAGGGGGGGGGGGGGGGCGGGTGTTCCCATGGGGAAACTGAGGCAGGGGCCACCCAGCACCTTGGGCACCCCGGGGTGGGGGCTGGGGGGGGGGGGGGGCACAGCATCCCCTGGAACAAAGTGGCTGGAAGGAGGGGGGCAAGTTTTGGCAGTGAATTAGCTGTGTGGGCACAGGAAGGGGGGGCAGCCCCACCACCTGCTTGTGCCTCCCCCCCAAAAAAAAAACAAAAATAATAATAAAAAAAAACAATCTGGGAGTGGGTGGGAGGGAGAGAGGGGCTGGGCACAGGGACGGGGGGGGGTCTGCAGACCCCAAACCCCCCTCTCAGGACCTCCTTGGCACACTCATGGCACGGGGGGGGGGGGGCACTAGTAGACCCAGCTGACGGGCACCCACTGGGGCTCAGCGCGCAGGCGCTCCATGGCCTGGCGCAGGCGCCCGAAGGTGCGCTCCAGGTCGTCGTTGGTCAGGCTGAGGTCGAAGTAGTGGCCGTAGCCGCGCTGGATGCGGCCGCTCTCCTCCACCGTCCGCCTGGCGTCCGCCTCCTGCCCCGCGCAGGAGCTGCCTCAGTTTCCCCATCACCTCCCCAATGTCCCACGAAGGTCCCCGTCCCATCACCTCCCCAGGGTCCCTGGTCCCTGTCCCATCATCTCCCCAATGTCCCCTCAAGGTCCCCATCCCATCACCTGCCCCCAAGTTCCCAGTCCCCATCCCATCTCCTCGTCAAGGTCCCCAGTCCCCACCCCATCACCTCCCCAAAGTCCCCCCAAGGTCCCCATCCCATCGCCTCTCCCCAAGGTCCCCGGTCCCTGTCCGATCGCCTCCCCAAGGTCCCTGCAAGGTCCCCATCCCATCACCTCCCCAGGGTCCCCGTCCCATCACCTCCCCAAGGTCCCCCCAAATTTCCCATCCCATCAGCTCCCCCCAGGGTCCCCAGTCCCCATCCTATCACCTCCCCAAGGTCTCCCCAAGGTCCCCATCCCCGTGTCCCCGTGTCCCCCACCGTGAGCTGCTTGGTGGCCACGCCGCTCTCCAGCGCCGCCCGGTTCATGGCGCGCAGCGTGTCGGGGCCGGGGGCTTCGATGAACACCACGTACGGCACGAATTCGGCCGTCCTCAGCACCTTCACCGCCTGGGCGGGACGGGATGAGGCTGAGCCCCCCCAAAACCCCATAAACGCCCCCCCGGCGGGCGCTGCCGTACCTGGGGGTTGACGTCCAGGATGCACATCTTGCCCGCGTCCACCACGGCGCGGATGGAGTCGATCTTGGTGCCGTAGAGGTTGCCCTCGTACTCGCCGTGCTCCAGGTAGCGCCCGGCCTTGATGTCCGCCTCCATCTCGCCCCGTGACACGAAGCGGTACCCGTGCCCGTCCTTCTCGCTCTCTTTCGGCTTCCGCGACGTGTCTGCCCAGTGCAACGAGCCTTGAGCACGCCCAGCCCAGGGGTCCTGTTCCTGGGGTCCTGTTCCCTGGGGTCCCATTCCCAAGGATCCCATCCCTGTAGTCCCGTTCCTGGGGTCCCATTCCCAAGGATCCCATCCCTGTAGTCCCGTTCCTGGGCTCCCATTCCCAAGGATCCCATCCCAAAGATCCCATTCCAGGGGTTCTGTTCCTGGGGTCCCATTACCAAGGATCCCATCCTGGAAGTCCCATTCCTGGGGTCCCATTCCTGGGGTCCCATTCTAGGGGTCCTGTTCCTGGTGTCCCTTTCCCAAGGATCCTGTCCTGGCAGTCCCCTTCCTGGGGTCCCATTCCAGGGGTCCTATCCTGGCAGTCCCCTTCCTGGGGATTCCATCCCAGGGGTCCCATTCCCAAGGATCCCACATCCCAGTAGTCCCATTCCTGGGGTCCTATTCCCAGGGTCCCCTTCCCAACGATCCCATCCCAGCAGTCCTATTCCTGGGGTCCCATCCCAGGGGTCCCATTCCTGGGGTCCCCTTCCCAAGGATCCCATCCTGGCACTCCAGAGGACTGCGATGCTTTTAGGGGAACGGCGATGCTCATGGCAGCGATGGCAATGCTTTCAGGGGGACCGCAATGCCTTTGGGGGACGGTGGTGTCCCAGGGGCCCCGGGGGGGGGGGACACACACGGTGACACTCA
The DNA here is from genome assembly GCA_963989345.1 of Clangula hyemalis. The sequence continues at coordinate 3,077,779 of OZ022448.1, forward strand.
CAGGGGATGGTGGTGCCGTAGCGCGCCTGGTCGGACATGAGCAGCTTGTTCTTGAGGCTGCGGCGCCCCACGCCCTGGGCGCCGATGAGCACCAGGGTTTTCCGACGGAAGGGAGGCATGCGCGCCACCTCCTCGTAGATGAGCAGCTCGTGGCGGTCAAACTCTGCCCGAGGGACGGGGGGGGACCCTCAGCGGCTGCTGCGGGGACCCCAGGGTGGCCCCAGGACCTCCACATGGCCCCGGGCCCCCGTGTGGCACAGGGAGCCCCTCATGGCACAGGGACCCCACATGGCCCAGGGACCCCCCTCAGGTGGCCCAAGGACCCCCACATAGCCCCAGGACCCCCACATGGCCCAGGGACCCCCCCAGGTGGCCCAAGGACCCCCAAATGGCACAGGGATCCCCACGTGGCCCAAGGACCCCCTCATGGCACGGGGATCCCTGCATGGCCCAGGGACCCCTACGTGGCCCCAGGACCCCCATGTAGGCCAGGGACCCCTGCATGGCCCCAGGACCCCCACATGGCCCCAGGACCCCCACATGGCTCCGGGACCCTTCGCTGGTGGCATCACTCACCGGCGTTCTTGGTGGTCAGGTACATCATCCTCTTCTTCCTCCTCCCACTGAGGCTGCCGCACAAGGCCCCTGCCGAGGGCACGGGGACACTTGAGCTGGGGCTGGGGACAGCGCCACAGCACGGGGACATTGCCGGGGGGCTTGGGGAGGGGGTTTGGCACCGTACCGGACGCGGGGGGCACCTCCAGGTCCCGCTTCACGAAGGCTTTGCGCTTCTCCTCCAGCAGCTGGCTGGGGATGAGCCCCGCGCTGCCCCCCTCCACGTGGCATGCCTGGGGGGGACAGAGTGGCACGTGGGGACCCCACGTCCCTGGGGACACCCCCGTGCTGCACCCCTGGGAGGGGGGACACAGCATGGCACATGGGGACCCCTGGGGACCCCCCCCATGCTGCCCCCCTGGGGTCAGAAGGACACAGTGTGGCACATGGGGACCACATATCCCTGGAGACCCCCCCCCCCCACACTGCACTCCTGGGGTTGAGGGGACACAGTGGGGAAAATGGGGACCACACACCCCTGGGGACCCCCACCGTGCTGCCCCCCTGGGGTTGGGGGGACACCACATGGCACACAAGGACCCCTCCCCACAGGGACCCTCCCCAAACCTCCGCAGCCCCCAGCTGCTGGGGGACCCCAGGCTGAGGGGGGACAAGGAGCAGCTCCCCCGGGCCCCCCCCCTCACCTGCCACCAGTTGGGGTCATCCTGGTTGACGATCTGCAGCAGGTCCCCGGCGGCGAAGCGGAGCCCGGCCTCCTTGCAGGGGATGAGGCTGTCGGAGGCCGGGTCGTAGTCGAAGTGGCACTTCACGAAGACCTGGGGGGGGTCGGGGGGGGGCACCAGTGGGGACAGGAGAGAGGGGGGAGCCCACGGGTGCCACGTTCCCGTGCTCCCAGACGTCTGCTGGCTTGTGCCTCGGTTTCCCAGCAGCTCCCCGCATGCTCACACGTGCACGCGCGTGTGCACCCTCCGTGCCGCCCGGCGCAGGCAGGCGTGCAAGGCACCCGCGCACACGCAGGCGGCACCCACGACTGCTGCCACGCACCACAGCGCTCCCAGGGCGGCACCCACGCAGAGCCCAGCACCCACGCACAGCCCAGCGCCCACGCACAGCGCCGCGGCGATGGCACACATGTGTGCACGCGTGTGCGCCCGCGGCACCCAAGGGACCCCGGTGCCGGGGAGCAGGGGGGTGCCTGGGGACAGCCCGGTTGGGGATGCGCAGTGCCAGGTGGCGCGGTGCCAGGGGACGTGGTGACAGCGCTGCTTTGTCCCCGAGGGTGACAGCGGGAGGCTGGCACGGTGAGGGGTGGGGGGCACGGCACCTGGGTCCCATGTGGGGACGGGGATGGGGACAGGAGGGGGGCTCCGCGGGACGTGGCAGGAGGAGGGTGTCCCTGGGGGTGCCAGGACATGGGGGGTTGGGGACCCCAGCCTTGGGGGGCTGGGAACGTGGGGAACAGGGGGACGTGGGGCATGGGGAAATGGGACACAGGGTGCACAGCAAGGGGGTGGGGGGAAGGGAGCAGGGGGACAGGGGGCAGAGGGACAGGGGGTGCATGGCCATGCAGCAGGGAAGCAGCACAGGGACAACAGAGGCATGGGGACAACGCAGGGGAAGGGCAGGGACACGAGCCACAGGCAGGGTGCTGGTGCAGGGTGAGGGGTGCAGGAGGTGGGTGCAGGGTGCAGGATGCAAGGTGCGGGATGTGGGAAGCAGATGCATGGTGCAGGACGCAGGGCTCAGGACATAAAGGGTGCACAGTGCACGATGCGTGGTGCAGGATGTGGGATGAGGATGCACGGTGTGGGACACGCACGGTGCAGGATGTGGGATGTAGATGCAGGACGCAGGGTGCAGGACACGCAGGACGTGCAGGACGCACGGTACAGGACACGCAGGGCACAAGGTACGGGACAAATGGTGCAGGGCATGCAGGAAGCAGGGTGAGGGACGCAGAACACAGGCTGCAGGACACGCAGGACACGCAGGACATGCGGGTACCTGCCGGGGCGGGTGCGGCTCCTGGTAGCTGGGCAGGATCTTGAGCACGACGCTGCCGCTGGCGTGGCGCAGGCTGTCCTGCAGCGCCCGCGGGTCGCTGCCCACCTCGCGCCCGTTCACCTCCCGGATGACGTCCCCCACGTGCAGCAGGCCCTGCTGGGCCACCATGCCCCCGTGCAGGATGCGGGCGATCACCAGCTCCCCCCGCTCCACCCGGAACGTCACCCCCTGGGGGCACGGCCCCGCGTCAGCCCCCCGGCAGTGCCCAGCACCAGCAGGGATGGCAGCGAGGGCCCCAGCACCCTGCGAGGTCCTCGGCAATGCTCCAGCACCCCACGGTGTTCTCAGCACCCAGCAATGCCCCCAGCACCCAACAACACCTCTAGCAACGTCACCAGCACCCAGTGATGCCCCCAGCATCCCACAGTGACCCCAGCACCCTGCAATGCCCCCCAGCAATGCCCCCAGCACCCTGCAACATCCCCAGAGCATTGCAATGCCCCCAGCACCCAAAAGTGCCCCCAAAAAATGTCCCCAGCACGCAGCAGCACCCAGCACCTTGCAGTGCCCCCAGCACCCAGCAGTGTCCCCAGCACCCAGCAATGCCCTCAGCACCCCCGGCACCCTGCAGCACCACCAGCAATGCCCTCAGCACCCCCAGCACCCACCACCCTGCAATGCCCCCAGCACCCAGCACTGTGCCCAGCACCCCGCAGCGCCCCATGCAATG
>OZ022448.1:3081288-3104533 GCA_963989345.1 Clangula hyemalis
CTAAAAAAAATAATAATAAAATGGGGAAAAGGGGGGAGCAACCTCACAGACAGCCCGGCCCTCGGGGGGGCTCTGCATCCCTGTTGCCATGGAGGGGGGGTTCTGAGGCCCCCCCCCCCCCCCAATTTCCTTCCGGGGGAGGATTCCCCCCCCCTGACCCCCCCCCCAGCATGGCAGGAGGCAGCACCCTTCCTGGGGGGGGGCTCTGAGCTGGGATTTTCTCCTGGCCCCCCCAAACCCCCTGGGGGTCCTGGGGGGGGGGGGCAAGAGGAGGGGTGGGGGCTGGGGGGGGGCCTGGGGGGGCTGAGAGGGGTGGAGGAGGCCTGGGGGTCCTGAGGGGGGTGTTTGGGGGTGGGGATGGGGGTCCTGGGGGGGGGGGGGGTTGAGGGGGTCCTGAGGGGGGGGCAAGAGGGGGGCAGGGGGTGCCTGGGAGGCATCTTCGGGGGGGGGGTCTGAGGGGGGTGGGGGAGGCCTGGGGGTCCTGAGGAGGGGACTAGGGGGAGATGGGGGGGGGCTGGGGGTCCTGGAGGGGCCTGGGGGGGTCCAGTGGGTCCGAGGGGGGGTGGGGAGGCCCTGGGGGGGGGCTGAGGGGAGGGGGGAAGGCCTGGGGGTCCTGAGGGGGGAGATTGGGGGGGTCCTGGGGATCGGGGGGGGGGGGTGGGGAGGCCTTGGGGGGTCCGAGGGGGGGCTGAGGGGGGGCGGGGGGTCCTGAGGACAGGATTAGGGGGAGATGGGGGGGGGCTGGGGGTCCTGGGGGGGTCCTGGGAGTCCTGAAGGGGGAGATTGGGGGGGTCCTGGGGATCCGGGGGGGGCTGAGGGGGGGCTGGGGGTCCTGAGGAGGGGATTAGGGGGAGATGGGGGGGGGGGTCTGGGGGAGATGGGGGGGGTCTTGGGGATCCTGAGGGGGTCTGGGGAGGTCCTGGGGGGGCCAAGGGAGCCTGGGGGGTGTCTGGGGGGGGTCTGAGGGGGCCTGGGGGTTCCTGGGGGGGATCTGGAAGGGGTCTGGGGATCCTGGGGGGGTCGGGGGGGGGCCGGGAGGGCCTGGGGGGGGTCTGGAGGGGGTCTGGGGATCCTGAGGATCCGGGGGGGGGGGACGGGGAGGTCCTGGGGGGCCTCGGGGGGGGGGTCTTGGGTTCCTGAGGGAGGGGTTGGGGGGGTTGGGGGAGATGGGAGGGTCGGGGGGGTCCTGGGAGGCCTGGGGGGGGGGGGGGGACGCGCAGCGAACAAAAGCGCTGAGGGAGGCCCCACGGGGGGGGGGGGGGGATGCTGGGGGGGGAAGGGGGGGGGCGCGGAGCCCCTGAGGAGGAGGAGGAGGAGGAGGAGGAAGGAGGGGGGGGGCACTCACCGGGGGGGGCCCGCTCAGCGCCCCCCGCCGCTCCGCCGCTCCGCCCGGCCGCGGCTCGCCATGGCTGGGCCGGGCTGGGGGGGGGCCGGGGGGGGCCCGGGGGGGGCCCGGGAGGGGTCCTGGGGGGGGGTCCCGGGGGGGGTCCTGGAGGGGGGGGGGGGCCGGGCCCGGCGCTCGCTGCCTCCGCCCGGCGGCGGCCTGAGGGGGGGGGGGGGGGGGACGGGAAGGGGAGGGGGGAGGAGGGAGGGGGCGGGGCTTGCCGCTCGTCCCGCCCCCCCCGCCGCGCGCCGCAGCCAATGGGGAGGCGGCGCGCGGGGCGCGGCCAATGGGGAGAGGCGGCTGCGGAGGGGGAGGGAGGGAGGAAGGGGGAGGGGGGGGGAGAGGAGGGGCGTGGGGTTGGGAGGGGGGGGAGGAGAGGGGGAAGGGGAGGGGCTGAGAGGGGGGAGGGGCCGCGGGGAGCCGGGGGCGGGGCTGGGGCGGCGGGGCCTGGAGGGGCCTGGGGGCCTATAGGGGCCTATGGGGGCCTATGGGGACCCTATGGACCCCTATAGGGCCCCTATGGACCCCCGGGACCCCCTATAGGGCCCCTATGGCCCCCCTGCAGCCCCCTATCGAACCCTACAGGGCCCTATGGACCCCCAGGACCCCCCTATAGGCCCCCAAGGACCACCTATAGGGCCCCACAGACCTATAGGGACCCTATGGACCCCTGTAGGGACCCTATGGAACTCCAGTACCCCCTCTAGGGATCCTGTGGCCCCCCTATAGGCCCCTATGGACCCCATGCAGTGCCCCTATAGACTCCCTATATGCCCCCTGCCCCCCTATACGGCCCTATAGGGCCCCCATGGATCCCCGGGACCCCCTATAGGCCCCTAAGAGCCCACTAAAGGACCCCTAAAGAACCCCTATAGGGCCCCTATGGACCCATGCCCCCTATAGGCCCCTTAGAACACCCTATAGAGACCTTACAGACCCCATACAGGGCCCCTATGGACCTCCACCCCCCCTTATAGGCCCCTATGGCTCCCCCCCCAGGGCTCCATAGATCCCCAACCCCCTATAGGGTCCCTATAGACACCCGGGACCCCCTATAGGGCTTCTATGGACACCCAGCTCCCCTATAGGGTCCCTATGTCCCACCTGCAGGGCCTCTATGGTCCCCCTATAGGGCCCTATGGCCCCCTGTCCTCCCTGCAGGGTCCCTACAGCCCCCCTATAGGGTCCCCATGGCCCCCTATCTCCCCTTATAGGCACCTACAGCTCCCCCGCAGGGCCCTATAGGATCCCTATGGTCACTTGGGACCCCCTATAGGTCTCCTACGGACCCCCTGCAAGGCCCCATGGCCCCCCTATAGGCCCCTATGGACCCCCAGCCCCTCCATAGGGCCCCTCTGCCCCTCAATAAGGCCCCTATGGACCCCCAGCTCCCCTATAGTGCCCCTATGCCCTCCCCTGCAGGGCCCCTATAGACCCCCTATAGGCCCCTATGGGACCCCCAGCCACTCCATAGGGCACCTATGACCCCCCCAAAAGGACCCCTGTGGACCCCCGGCTCCCCTATAGGGCCTCTATGGCCTCCCTATAGGGGCCCTTATGGGCCCCCTGCCCCCACATAGGGCCCCCATGGACCCCCCGTAACTCCCCCCAGCCCCATACACCCCAGGGGACGTATACATCCCCCAGACCCCCAAACCCACCCCCCGGCCCTATAGGGGGGGGAAGGACACCGCTGGGGTTGGGTCGGTTTTGTTGCCTTTTTTGTTTGTTTTATTTTTTTTTTATTTTATTTTTTTTTTTTTTTTGTTGTTTTTTTTTGTTTTTTTTTTTTATTTTATTTTCGTAGTAACGACACGAGAGCAGGAGCAGCGTTTTTCACTTTATTATACAAAAAAAAAAAAAAAAAAAAACGAAAAAAAAAAAGGAAAAAAAAAATCCTAAAACCCAAAAAAAAACACAAAAAAAAAGAACGAAACCCAAGCGCACCAGGGAAACCGCACAGTCCCGCCAGCCATACAAAGCCGAAATTGGGATTTTTTTATTTTTTTTTTATTTTCTGCATTTTTTTAAACCTACAAAAACACTCTTTAAATATTAGAAAAGAAAGGTGATTTTTTTTTTTTCTTTTTTTTTTTTTTTTTTTTTAAGGTAATTCACGAGAACTTCCACCTCGGGGGGACCCCCCCGGGGCTCGGTGGTGGCAGTGCCAAAAAGCACTCAGCTTCGATCCTCTCGCAGCGCAAACGCCTTTTCCCCCAATTGTCGGCGCTGTAAGAATTTGTCAGTTTTTTATTTTTTATTTTTTTTAACAGAAAAAAAAAAAAAAAACAAAAACACGGAAAAATAAAACCCAGAAAAAAAAAATAATGGTGTCTTTTTTTTTTTTTTTTGCCTTTTTTTGTTGTTTTTGTTTGTTTTTATCGTACTAAAAACACATCCACTAAAACACGATGGGTGCTGGGGGGGGGGGGGGGGGCAGCAGAAAAAAAAGGGCTCGGGGTTCCCCTTAGGGGATGGGGGGGGGATTAAAAATTGGGGGAGGGGGAAAACCCCAAATTTGTAATTTTTTTTTTGGGGTGGGGGGGACACGCGGACGGACAGACGGACATGGAGGAGGGGGGGGGACACTGGCCGGGTTTTTTTCTGAGCCCTGGTCCCGTGGGGGGGGGACACACCTAGGGAGGATTGTCCGTGTGGGGGCACCTGGGTTAGCCCCCCCCCCCCTCTTCTTGCGGGGGAATTTTCCCCAAAACGGCGTTTTTCAGCCCGATTTGAGGGGAGAGGCCGTGCCCCCCCCACGGCGTTGAGGGGGGGGGGCCCCGGTTGGTTGGGGGGTGACCCAAAATCTTTGGGGGGAGTGGGGCTGGATGAGGGGGGGGGGGGCACAGAGCTGGGAGGGGGGGGGGCAGGAAGCCCCCCCCTGCAGCCAAAAGAGCCCTCGGTGCCCCCCCCAATAGACAACCCCCCCCCCCAAGCTGAGATTTGGGTCAAAAAAAGAAAGAAACGGCTAAATTAAAGCACAGAAGGTGCCCCCCCAACCCCACCCCCCCATCCTGGGGGGGGGGGGCCCTGCAGAGCCCCCCCTCAAAGCCCTGTCCCCCATCCCAGCTCCTCTCCAGGGACAGGATTTGGGGAGGGGGGGGGGGGGTTTACACAGTTTATGCCCCCCCCCCCCCCCCAAACAGAGTGGGGGGTCGGGGGGGGGGGCGTTTTGGGGAGGGGGGGGGCCAGGAGCCCTGCGGGGAGGTGCCCTGGGATTGCTGGTGCTCGGGTCTGCTTAAAAAAAGGGGGGGGGGTCCCCATTTAAGGGGCCGCCAGGGCCCCCCCCATGCACCCACCCCGGTCCCCACGGCCCCTTTCACCCCCCCCCATCCTCATAGGGCGGGGGGGGGGGGGGCATCGAACCCCCAAAATGAACCCAAACCGCACCAATATTTACAGTGGGGGGGGGGTGAGGGGGGGGGACACACAGGACCCCCCCCCCCCCCCAGTCCTAGAGGGTGAAGGGAGAGGAGCGGCTTCACTGGGGATGGACGGGGGGGGGGGGGGGGGGAATAAAATATATGGGGGAGGGGGGGGTAAAAAAGGGGGATGGGGGGGGTAAAAAAAAAATAAAAATGGGATTTTTCTCGTTTTATAAAAAGGACAAAAAAATAATAAAATAAAATACAACGGCACAACACCCACCGACAACACGGCCCCCCCCGCCCCCCCCCCCCCCCCGCATTGGTCACTGCGCAGCCGGGACCCCCGGGGGCAGCTCCCCCCCACCCCAAACCCCCCCCCCCCGCAAATCGTCCCCTCGTCGTCCCCCCCCCCAGCCCGCGCTTCGACCCCCACCCCCCCCCCCCAAAAAAAAAAAAAAGTCCCCAGCGGTGGCGCTCGGTGCCGTGGGTGCGGAGATCTCGGTGCAGCTTCTGTACAAGGTGGGGGGGGCCCCCAAAATTCGGGGGGGGCGGGGGGTGCGTATAAAGGGAATTGGGGCCGGGGGGGCTTACGGGGGGGGGGGGGGGGGGGGGGGCATCATCCCCACGGCTGAGTCCTGAGCATCTCGGCTCGTGCCCCGCGCCCCGGCCAGGAGGGGGTTGGGTTTTTTTTTGGGGGGGGGGGGGGGGTTAAGTTTGTTTTTTTTTTTTCCTGTTCGTTGATTTTTTTTTGTCATTTTCTTAAAAAAAAAAATGGGGGTGGGGAAGGGGATTTTTTCGTGGTTTTTTTCCTACTTTTTTTTTTTTTTTCTTTTTTTGTTTTTTTTCTCCTCGTTTTCTTTCTACAAAGTCCGGAGCTGGCAGCGAGGGTGAGGAAATGGGGGCGAACCTCCGAAAATAACGACCGGGAAAAAAAAAAATTAAAAAAAAAAAAATAATAATAACGTCGTAAAAAAAAAAATCACGTCCCTCCCCCCCCCCTCAACGAGGAGGGATCCGTGGGGGGGGGCGCGGGGGCCACACACGGGGCTCGCCCCCTCCTCTCCCCCCCCCCCATAGTGTGAGCGTGGGGGGGGTCCCTCCGGCTCCTGGGGGAGCTGGAGGAAGAGGAGGACGATGAAGGAGGGGGGGGTGAAAGGAAGAAGGAGGGGGGGGGGGGCAGGAAAAAATGGGGCGAAAACCGAGGAAGCGGCGGGCGTTACGGGGGGGGGGGCTCAGTTGGAGTCGGAGTCGGAGGAGTCCCCCGAGGAGGAGGAGGAGGAGGAGGAGCCCTCCGAGTCGTTGTCGTCCTCGTCTTCATCATCCTCATCCTCATCGTCCTCGTCGTTCTGAGGAGGGGGGGGAAAAAAAAATACCGGGGGGGGGGGCACAGATCAGCGTGGGCACCGGCCGGCGGCTCCCCCCTGACCCCCCGCTGTGTGTGTCCATGTGTCTGTGCCCCCCCCTCGCCCAGCGCGGTGCCCGGGGGGGTGCCGGTGGGGCTGGGGGGGGGGGTCAGGATGTGGGGGGGGGGGATGCGGGGCTCAGAAATGGGCTGGGGGGGGGGGGGGGGGACACGGGGACACCCGGGGGGGGGTGCGGAGCAGCGCGGCCGCGGGGCCCTACCCTCACCTCTGCGCCCCTGCTGCGGACCGGGGGGGGGGGGGCCCCCGTTTTTTTTTTTTTTTGGGGGGGGGTTGGGGGGTGGGGGGGGGGGGAAAGGAGGCGCCTCACCTGCGGGGGGGCGAGCACAAGGCACGGACACGGTTTCTGGCCCCAGCGCCATCCAGCACGCTCTGATTTCGGCTGCCCCGGCGTAAAGCTCTGACTCTGGTGACTTACTCGGCATCCCCACTGCCGCAAACGGAGCCGAGACCAGACTCAGTACCGCCGCCGGGGGGGGGCACAGGGTGAGGGGAGGGGGGTGGTGGGGGGGTGGGGGGGCTCTGCTCGCCGGGATTTGTTTGGTTTGTTTTGTTTTGGGGGGTGGGGGGCTCCCCGCGCCACCTCTCGCGCCCCGCGGCTGCTCCTGACTACGCCCCGCGGCTGCTCCTCCTGACCCCCCCCCGCCCCCCCCCGGGGACACCCCAGCACCACCGCGCCCCCCCCCTTTCACCCGGTCCCCCCCCCCCGCGATTGGATTTCATTTTTCATTACTTTATTTAATTTTTTCGTTATTTTAATTTCATTTTTTCATTTTTTCATTATTTCATTATTTCATTTTTTCATTATTTCATTTTTTTTCATTATTTCATTATTTCATTTTTTTTCATTATTTCATTTTTTTCATTATTTCATTTTTCCTTATTTTATTTCATTTTTCCTTATTTTCATTTTGTCATTATTTCACTTTTCCTTATTTCCTTTTTCCTTATTTCATTTTTTCATCGTTTTATTTCGTTTTTCCTTATTTCGTATTTCATTTTTTTTCCCCACCCCGAAGCCCACCCCGCAGCCCTGTCCCCGGAGAAGGGGAGGGGGCCGAGCTAGCGTGACCCCCCCAAAAAACTGTCTCTCCCCCTCCCCCCCCCCCCCGCAGCCTCACCTCGTCCCCGTCCTCACTCTCCTCCTCGCTGCTGGACTCCGAGGAGTCGCCGCCTTCCTCCGACGAGTCCCCGTTGTCATCGTCGTCGTCTTCATCTTCGTCATCATCCTCCTCCTCCTCTTCCTCGTCGTCGTCGTCCTCTGACTCCTGTGGGGGGGTCGTGGGGGGGGGGTTGGTGGTTTTGGGGATGCTGGCACCCCCCGGGGCTCCCCGTCCTCATCCACGAGCTTTTGGCTTTTTTTTTTTTTTCCCCCACCCACAACTTGTTTTTCCCCATTTATGCCCCAAATGTCCCCAAAACAGCTCCTGGAGCAAAACCCAAGCAGGGCGGGCTTTGGGGTGGGCTTTGGGGTGGGATTTGGGGAGGGGGCTCGTGCTGCTGCCCCCCACCCGTGGTGCCCCCCACCTGCGCCACCGCGGGACTCACCGACTTGGACTGCATCGTGGGCTTCATCTTGGGGTTGGGGCCTCGGATCTTCCCTATGCTCTTGCGTTTCTGCCGGGGGGGGGACGAGGAAAATCCTTTTGAGCAGCGGGGCGTGAACCCAGCGCCCCCCCCAGCACGGAGAAAACCCCACCCCCGACCCCTCGTGGGGGCTCCCCGAGCCCGGCGCACCTCCCGCATGGCCCCAAGGGGGGGGGTCAGGATGTGGCTGTGCCCCCCCCAAACCCACCCCGAGCCCCCCCCCCCAGCCCCACCGCGGGGCAGGACTCACGTTGGAGGTGTGCTCCTTGTAGGCAGCCCGCTCCTGGGGCGACAGGCTCTGCGGGACAGAGGGGGGGGGTTAGGGACAGAAGGGGGGGGGGTCAGGGACAGCGCGCCTCGCACGGGGCGCCCCTCCCCAAACGTGCATTTTGTTAAAGCCCTTTTAGGTTAAAAACCAGCTGCTTTAGGTTAAAAAGGCCCCCGCTTTAGGTTAAAAAAAACACGACCCCCTTCTGCTTAAAAACTGCCCCCTTTGGGTTAAAAACCAGCCCCTTTGGGTTAAAAAAAAAAAAACAGCCCCTTTAGGTTAAAAACCACCCCTTTTAGGTAAAAAATCTCCGCCTTTATGTTAAAAATACAACTCTTTTGGCTAAAAACCAGCCCCTTTTGGCTAAAAAACACCAGCTTTAGGTTAAAAAAACCCACCTCTTAAAAAAAAAAAGCCCCTTTTGGTTAAAAACCACCCCTTTTAGGTAAAAAAAAAAAACCTCCGCTTTTATGTTAAAAATACACCCCTTTTGGTTAAACCCAGCCCCTTTTGGCTAAAACCCGGCCCCCTTTTGGCTAAAAACCACCAGCTTTAGGTTAAAAACCCCGCCCCTTTTTAAAAAAACAGCTCCATTAGGTTAAAAACCAACCCTTTTAGTTAAAAATCTCTGCCTTTATGTTAAAAATACACCCCTTTTGGCTAAAAACCGGCCCCTTTTGGCTAAAAAACACCAGCTTTAGGTTGAAAAACCTGCCCCTTTTAAAAAAACAGCCCCTTTCGGTTAAAAACCACCCCTTTCGGTTAAAAACTGGCCCCTTTTGGCTAAAAACCCACCAACTTTAGGTGAAAAATCCAGCCCCTTTAGGTTAAAAACCACCCCTTTTTGGTAAAAAAAAATCTCCACCTTTATGTTAAAAATACACCTCTTTTGGCTAAAAACCGGCCCCTTTTGGCTAAAACTCGGCCCCCTTTTGACTAAAAACCACCAGCTTTAGGTTAAAAACCCCGCCCCTTTTAAAAAAAACAGCCCCTTTAGGTTAAAAACCAACCCTTTTAGTTAAAAATCTCCGCCTTTATGTTAAAAATACACCCCTTTTGGCTAAAAACTGGCCCCTTTTGGCTAAAAACCGGCCCCTTTTGGCTAAAAACCACTAGCTTTAGGTTAAAAACCCCGCCCCTTTTAAAAAAAAAAGCCCCTTTAGGTTAAAAACCAACCCTTTTAGGTAAAAATCTCCGCCTTTATGTTAAAAATACACCCCTTTTGGCTAAAAACCGGCCCCTTTTGGCTAAAAACCAGCCCCTTTTGGCTAAAAAGCAACAGCTTTAGGTTGAAAAACCTGCCCCTTTTAAAAAAACAGCCCCTTTAGGTTAAAAACCACCCCTTTTAGGTAAAAAAAAATCTCCGCCTTTATGTTAAAAAATACACCTCTTTTGGCTAAAAACCGGCCCCTTTTGGCTAAAACTCGGCCCCCTTTTGGCTAAAAACCACCAGCTTTAGGTTAAAAACCCCGCCCCTTTAAAAAAAAAACAGCCCCTTTAGGTTAAAAACCAACCCTTTTAGTTAAAAATCTCCGCCTTTATGTTAAAAATACACCTCTTTTGGCTAAAAACCGGCCCCTTTTGGCTAAAAACCGGCCCCCTTTCCGCTAAAAACCCACCTAATTTAGGTTGTAAAACCCCACCCCTTACAAGTTAAAAACTAGCCCCTTTTTGGTTCAAAACCGGCCTCCTTTTAGGTTAAAAACTGCCCCAAATGGGTCTGGAACCGGCGTTTTCTCGGGGTCAGCGACCGCACCGCACACCCCTCGGTCCGGGCCACCCTGGGGTGTCGCGGTGGCACCCACCTTGAGCCAGACGTCGAGGTGCACCTTGTACTGCTTCTGCTGCTCCTCCGCCAGCTTCTTGTAGTGCTCCTTCTGGCCCTGCGAGATGCGCTGCCAGCGGCTGCCGATCTCCACCATGCGCTCCTTCAGCGGCAGGTGGTTCAGCTCCCCGTTGGACAGCAGCTCCTGGGAGAACTTCTGGTAACCGTTCCTGGGGGGGTCACGGGGGTGGGGGGTGGGGGGGGCACCGAAACGGGGGGTCAGGCAGGGTGGCGGGGGAGCGAGGCCCCCAGCAGCACCCCTCGTGCCCAAAGCGCGCCCGCGGTCCGAGGGATGCTCCCCAACCTCCCCAACCTCCATCCCCGGGGATGCTTGGGGGGGGGGGGCTTTTTGGGGCCCCCGTCCCCGCCGTACTCACATGGGGGGCTTCTTGGGCTCTCCCTGGAACTTCATCTTCTTGGCGGAGTTGGTGGAGCAGGGGGGGGCGCGCATCTCGCTCAGCTCCCTCTGCGCAAGGGGAGAGAGGGTGGTGAGCGCGGCACCGGGGGGGCTGCACCGAGGCAGGGGGGGGTGAGGGGTGGGATTTGGGGGGGGGGAGGGAGCCCACCTCGTATCGCTTCTGGTCCTCTGCCGCCTTCTTGATCCACATCAGCTTCTCCTTCTTCTCCATGTTGTTCCAGGTGGCCTCCATCGCCTTCAGCGCCTTCCCCCGGTCATTCTGCGGCAGGGACCGGGTTAAACGCGCCGAGGGCACGCGGGTGCCACCGGGGGGGGGGGGGGTCACCGGGGGTGTCAGGGCCTCTCCCCACCTTGAAACGAGCCAGGTAGTCCCCGATGACGCTCTGCTGCCAGATCTCCTCGGCTGTCTTGGGGGACTCGGGCAGCTTGCCGCGCTCCTCTTTGTCCGAGCCGTGCTTCTTCTCCGACTGCGCCTTCATCGCCGCCTCCCGCGCCTTGTACTTGGCCTGCGGGGGGCGGGCAGGGGGTGAGGGGGTGCACGGCCCCGGGGGGCACAAAACCCACCGTGGGGGGCACAAACCCTGCCATGGGGGGCACAAAACCTACTGTGGGGGGCACAAACCCCATTACGGGGGGCACAAACGCTGCCACCAGGGGCACCAACTCCATTGTGGGAGGCACAAACCCCATCACAGGGGGTGCAAACCCTGCTACGGGGGGGACAAATCCCATCACAGGGGGCACGAACTCCAGCACAAGGGACAGAAACTCCACCACAGGGGGCACAAACCCTGCTCTGGGGGGGCACAAACCCCATCACAGGGGGCACAAAGCCCACCAAGCACCGGGAGAGGACAGGACGCCCTTCCCCAGCACCACCACAGCAGCACCCCACCATGCTCAGACACCTCAGGACCGCCCCCCCCCAAGCTTCCAGCCTTTAAACTGAGGCTCAAGGACCCCCCCTCAGTGCTGCAGAGTTTTAAGCCATGAGGCTGCATGGAGCGGGCACAGCCAGCAGCACCCGGCACCGGCACCTCGCTGGCACCATGATGCTCCCAGGGGACAACCCCCCTGGCTTGGGGGGGGCAACCCGAGCCCCTGGCAGCAGGACGGGGACAGGCGGCGTCCCCAGGGGGTGCAGGATGGGGATGGAGGCGGGGGGGGGGGGGGGACACCGACCTTCTTCTTCTCGGAGAGGTCGTTCCACATGCGGGCCAGCAGCCGGGTCAGCTCGCTCTCTGACAGCTCCGGCCGCTCCTCCTGCAGCTGCTTCCTCTTCTCCTCCGAGAAGATGAACATGGCCGAGATGGGCCGCTTGGGCTTCTCCGAGCTGGCCTGGGGGGGACACGGGGCGTGGGTGGGGGCGAGCACATGGCAGGACCCGCATGGCACCTTGGGGTGCCAGTAACCCCGTGCCACGTCCCCATCCCGTGCCCACCCCGTGCCACGTCCCCGTGCCATGCCCACCCCGCTCCCCTCTCACCTTGCCGGTCTCTGGGGAGGATTTTTTGGACGCGGGACTCGTGGCACCTTTCCGGTTGCTGCCCAGCATCTTCTCCTCGCCCAGCACCCGCTGCTGCTCCTCCTCGGGCAGGCTCTGGGGTGCGGGGGGGAGACGCGGTTAGAGGGCTCCGGGCATGACCCTAACGAGGTGCTGGGGCAATTAGGGACTGGGGACACCGGGGACAGGGCACCAAAGCTCTCAGCCGGCTGCAGAGGCCACAGCACGAGCTGTCCAGCCCCAAAACCCACTGCGGGGGGGTCCCCACACCTCACCACCCCCTCCCCGGGCACCATCCACCCTCCCCATCTCCACCCCCCCCTGCAGCCGGTGCAAGGCTCCTGCCGGGTTTTCCACCCCGTGCCCTCGCCAACGGGGCCGGGGCCACGTCACGTCCGCAGTGCCGGGGCTGGGGGGGCCGGGGGAGCTCCCCCACCCACGCTGTGGCCGAGGGAAGGAAGCGAGAGGCTGGCAGCACCCGCGCAGCCTCCGCTGCTCGCAGCCTCCCCCCTTCCTCCCGCGCCGCCGGCTTCCTCCCCGTGCCCCGTGGGGTTCAGGCTCCGGGGATCACACCCATGCGCACCCCTCCTGGTGTAAAGCCCCTGGTTTTGGGGGAGCAAAGCGGGGCAGCATCAGGGCACCCCCTTTCATGTGCTGCGTGAGCCCCCCCCCCCCCCCAAGCTGAGGATCCCCGTTTTTGGGGTCTCCATCTCCCCCGTGCTCACCTCCAGGAAGCGGAGCAGCTCGATCTCGTAGTCTTTCTTTTTCTGGGGGGACAGGGAGGGGCACAGGGTTATGCAGGGATCTCCCCCCCCGGCCCTACTGCTGCCTCGTGTGCTCACTGACACCCCCCCCCAACAACACCAGCATCCCCCCCCCACCACGTGCTGCTCCCACGTGCCCACAACCCAGGGCGAGGACACCTTGGGGACGCCGAGGACAGTCCCCAAGGAAGGCGGGGGGGGGGGGGGGGGGCTCCTTCCTACCCCCAACTCCTCCTGCCCTCCTTCCCGCAGCTCCCCGCTGCCCACCTGGTCGCACTTTTTGTGGTAGGCGTCCTTCTCCTTCTGGGAGAGCAGCTTCCACTGCTGGCTGCACAGCACCATCCGCTCGGTGCTGGGCACGTCCTTCATGTTGGCCATCAGCTCGGCGCAGTACAGCGAGTAGCTGTTCCTGCAAGCCACCGCGGGGCGTCAGGGGC
This sequence comes from Clangula hyemalis, assembly GCA_963989345.1. Next base: position 3,094,265 of record OZ022448.1, read on the forward strand.
AGCCCGCGCCACGCTCACGTCCCCCTCCCAACCCCACGGAGCCGGTGGGGTGCTGGCAGCTCCCCCCCCCCCCCTCCCCCAAAATATCCCGGCCACCCCCCAGGATGGCACCAGCAAAGCGCTGCACGGGGGGAGGCTGCGCTGCGGGAGAGGAGGCTGGGTTATGCCCCAACCCCAAGCAGGCAGCATCACCCTAAACCTCATTTATTTCGGTGTTAATTAATTTAAGGAGCAGATTTATGGGGGCGATGCCTGCGGTCCCAGAAAGGGCACTCAAAGGTGGGCAGCCCCTCCTGAGCAGCTCCGAATGGGGGAGGAAAACCATTAAGGGACTCGCAGAGCCCAAAGCAGTGGCTCCAAGATGGGGATAAAAACCCCATAAGGGACTCGCAGAGCCCGAAGCAACAGCTACAAGAGGGGGGGGAGAAAAAAATCTTTAAGGGACTTGCAGAGCCCAAAGCAGTGGCTCCAAGAGGCTGGGGGGGAAACCCCATAAGGGACTCGCAGAGCCTGAAGCAGCAGCTCCAAGAGGGGGATAAAAACCCCATAAAGGACTCACAGAGCCCGAAGCAGTGGCTCCAAAAGGCTGGGGGGGAAAAACCCCATAAGGGAATTGCAGAGCCCAAAGCAGCGGCTCCAAGAGGGGGGGAAAAAAAAAACATAAAGGACTCACAGAGCCCTAAGCAGTGGCTCCAAGAGGGGGATAAAAACCCCATAAAGGACTCTCAGAGTCCGAAGCAGTGGCTCCCAGAGGCTGGGGGGGAAAAAACCCATAAAGGACTGGCAGAGCCCTAATCAGCGGCTCCGAGAGGGAGATAAAAACCCCGTAAGGGACTCACGGAGGAGGCTTGGTGGGTCGTCCGTCGAACTTGTCCTTGAGCTGGCGCTCGGCCTTGGTGAGCGTGGAGCGGGTGATGCCCTCCTCGCTGAGGTTCAGCTCGGGGTGCTTCTGGATGTAGTCGCGCATGATCTCCTGCACCGAGGGAGGCGAGGAGAGCGGTCAGGGCTGGCTGCCGCGCTCCCCGCCTGGCCGGGGGCCGCAGGAGGAGGAACGAGAAGCCAAGCATCGCCCTAAATCCTCTCCCCTGGGGGCTCTTCGCCCGTCCCCAGCGTTGCCTGGGGAGGCCGGGCTCTGCCTAGGGACCTGGCTGAACCCCACGCTGCCTATCGGGGCGGGTGTCGGGGGGGGGCTCGGAGTGAAATGGGGGGGCCAGCGTGGCGGGGACGGGGCGAGGCTGCTCCCTACCTCGTACTCCTTCCGCTGTTCCAGGGCCTTATGAATCCATTTCAGCCTCTTTTTATCCGAGAGTTGAGACCACTGCTTGCCCAGCGACTCTTTCACCTCCTTCGTGGTGGCCTGAAAACCCAAAGCCAGAGGTGAGGGCAGAGGGGTAAAACCCACAAAAAAAGGGGAAGAATGGGGGGGGGGGATTAAAAAAAAAATAGCGGGGCTTGCCCTCAGCCCCGGCAGGAGCCGGGGGGGCCGCAGGGGGGCCACAAGTCGAGCTCGTGGCCAGGGAAGGGGGTGCGTGCGAGTGGGGGGCATGGCCGGAGGTGGTCGGGAGGGATGGAAATCTCTGCGCTGGCAATCTGCCCTGCCTGGTGCGGAAGGCTGTGGTCACCCCTTCAACTGCAGGTAATAAAAGGGGGGGGGGGGCTGACCCCCCCCTCACCCCGAGCCTCTCCTAGGTGTGTGGAGCCCTTCCTTACCTCCATCCGGACCGCTGGCAGCTCCTAGCGGCTTCTTCTCCCCTGTGTGTGTCCCCCCCCCTCCCAAAAAAATGCTTCTCTCGTTCCCCCTCGTGCCCCCAGCGGCGGGGTGCGGGACCCCCCCCAGCACTCACGCTCACACTCACTCCCACCCACCGTACTCACATCTGGGCGCACTTTCAGGTAGATTTTCTTCTCGTGGTTGTACCACAGCTGCTGGGGGGTCTTGGGCTTCTCGGGGACGTCGGATTTCTTGGCGTTCTGGATGAGGTCCGGGTGGTCTTCCCTTTACCCGGCGGGGATGGGGGGCAGCGTTACGGACGTCGCCAGTAAGAGGGGAGCACCCCTAAGCCCCCCCCCCCCCCCTCGAAGGGTGACCCACCCTGCAGGGCTGGCCCTGCGCAGGCTCGATGCCAGGGCGGCCCCAAAAAGAGCAGGAGGGTTTTGGGACGGATCTGAGCCCGTCCTTCTGGGGGGTGCCAGCCACGAGCATCCCCTCGAGGCCCTGGGGCTGCACCCCTGGGGCAGCAGGAGGTGGGGGGGGCACCGGGACCCCCCTGGGCGGCAGCAGCCAGGCTCCGGGGGGGGTTTGGGGGGAACGAGGTGGTGGCCTCAGCATTTAACAGGGCCACCAGCAGAGCTCCTGCCCTCCTTTTGCAGCCCCTTATCCCTCAGAGCTCGGCTGCTCCCCGGCTCTCGCTGCCTGCTGAGGCTCCCAGCCACGGGGCTGCTCTCGGGGAGCCTTTTTCCAGCCCCCCCTTTCCTCCCCTGCCTTCAAATCGCAGCCCCCGGGGGGGGGTTTCCACGGGGGTGGCACCCGGCGGGGGGGGGGGCTCGGTGCTTCCTGCTCACCTGAACCTCGCCAGGTTCCTCTCAAACTCCTGCTTCTCCCGCTGGAAGTCCTGGATGTATTTCATCTGGGGACAGCCGGGAGGCAGAGGGGGCTGTCAGCACGGGGAAGGGGCACGCAGACCCCACCGGCCCCGCTGCCCCCCATGGGGACCGGGGGCTCCCCAGCCCTGGGACCGTCCCTACAGCTCTGAAATCCCTCCCCGATCTCCTGCCTCCATCCCATGGGCAGCCCTGGAAGGGCACCAGCCATGGGCGAGAGGGCACCGAGGACTTTTTTCTGCTGCTGGTGACAAACCCAGCCTGGGGGGGGGCTCCTGGGGCAGCCGGGCTCCGAGCCCCCGTGCCCATGGGGCTGGAACGTGATTAACCCGGTGGGGGGCTCCCCACGGCACAGCCACCACCTGGTCCTACGGGGACAGACAGACAGACAGCCTGCACAGCTCTGGGAACCGCGACTGGGACCAGCAAGGACGCCTTACTGGTCTGGCTGGGCTGAGCAAGCAGCCGGGTGCACCGCCCTGCCCAGGCAGGAGCTGGGCCCTGCTGGTTTTACTGGGAGAGCTGGAGGCGCTGGCACGCCAGGGGAGCCTCGCTGCCCCCCGCCCGCCCGCCGTACCTTTTTCTTCTCGGGAAGCTCCTTGTATTTCTTGGAGAGGATCTTGGTGAGATCCAGGTTGCTCATTTCGGGGTGAAGCTTGGCGTATTTGGCCCGCTTCTCCATGAAGAAGCGGAAGTAGGGGGTCAGGGGCTTCTTGGGGAAGTCGGGGTGTTTCTGGGGAGAGGGCGGAGGGGCAGAGCTGAGTGCCCGCACACCGCACGGCCAAACCCAGCCCCTTCCCAGCCCCTGGACAGCCGGGGGGATCAGGCCCCCCAAACCAGCCCCCCATGTGGGGACAGCTCAGCCCTTTGGGGACACGCTGGGGACAAGGGCTCCCCACCCAGGAGCTACCCCAGAGCTGGACAGACATCTCCAGCACATCCTCCAGCCCTCAGAGCTGTGAGCACGGAGGGGAAACTGAGGCAGGAGGTGGCGAGGTGACCCCCCCCCGCTACAGCAGCAGTGCCCCCAGGCTGCCCGGCTGGGAACAGGACCCGGTGTCCCTGGGGCTAAACTCGGACGCAGGCTCCTGGCGCCGCGTCTGGCCACATCCAACCTGCCCCAAACCTGGCCCGAGCCCAGGGCCCTCAGCCACGGAGCTGCCTCGGGACGCGGGCACGGGGCCAGGCGAGCCCTGCACAGCTCCCACGGGACCCCCAGCCAGGGTCCGTCCCCCTTTTGCTGCCCCCCCGTTGCCTCCCCTTGGCTTTACCTTGAGCTTTTTGCCTTTGTAGGGATTCTTCACGTGCTCCTCGGCATCCATGATGAGCTCTGTTAGGGTCCGGAACTTCCTCACCTGTAGGGAACGAAGGGACACGAGCGTGAGCAGGGTTTCCTCGAGCCAAAATCCCATCCCAGCACCCAGATGCCTCCCACGGGGCCACGTCCAGGCAATGGGGACAGAGGAGCTTGGACCCCAAGGATGCCCAGACCCTGAGGATGCCCAGACCCCGAGGATGCCCCGACCCCGAGGATGCCCAGACCCCGAGGATGCCCAGACCCCCGAGGATGCCCATGCCCCCCGAGGCAGTGAGCGTGGTTACCTCGTTGGAGATCTCCATCCACTTCATCTTGCACATCTCCCCCGAGAAGTCCTTGAAAGCCACCTTCTCCCAGTCGAGGTGGGACTCGGTGGTCTTGAACTTGCTGCCGTCGTTGGAGGGCAGGTTGTTCTTCATGCACTCCAGCAGGGTCAGCATGTCCTCCTGAGACCAGCGGTCTGCGCGCGGAGAAATGGGGTCAGCCGCGGGCACGGGGGGAGAGGGAGAGGGGCAGGAGGGGGAGAAGGAGGAGGAGGAGGAAGGGGAGAAGGAGAGGAGGAGGAGAGGAGGAGGAAGGGAGAAGGAAAGAGAGGAGGAAGGGGAGAGGGAGAGGAGGAGGAAGGGGAGAGGGAGAGGAGGAGGAAGGGGAGAAGGAGGAGAGGAGGAAGGGGAGAAGGAGGAGAGGAGGAGGAAGGGGAGAGGGAGAGGAGGAGGAGGAAGGGGAGAAGGAGGAGAGGAGGAGGAAGGGGAGAGGGAGAGGAGGAGGAAGGGGAGAGGGAGAGGAGGAGGAAGGGGAGAGGGAGAGGAGGAGGAAGGGAGAGGGAGAGGAGGAGAGAGGAGAGGAGAGGAGAGGAGAGGAGAGGAGAGGAGAGGAGAGGAGAGGAGAGGAGAGGAGAGGAGAGAGAGGAGAGGAGAGGAGAGGAGAGGAGAGGAGAGGAGAGGAGAGGAGAGGAGAGGAGAGGAGAGGAGAGGAGAGGAGAGGAGAGGAGAGGAGAGGAGAGGAGAGGAGAGGAGAGGAGGAAAGGGAGAAGGAGGAGAGGAGGAAGGGAGAAGGAGGAGAGGAGGAAGGGGAGAAGGAGGAGAGGAGGAAGGGAAGAAGGAGGAGAGGAGGAGGAAGAGGAGAGGGAGAGGAGAGGAGGGGAGAGGGAGAGGAGAGGAGGAAGGGAGAGGGAGAGGAGGAGGAGGAAGGGGAGAGCGAGAGGAGGAGGAGGAAGGGGAGAGCGAGAGGAGGAGGAGGAAGGGGAGAGCGAGAGGAGGAGGAGGAAGGGGAGAGCGAGAGGAGGAGGAGGAAGGGGAGAGCGAGAGGAGGAGGAGGAAGGGAGAGAGCGAGAGGAGGCAGCGCCATGCACGGGCCCATCCCACCCGCGGCTCCCCGGCCTGCAGCTCCCGTTGTGCCGTGCCGCTGTCCCGGCCGTGCCGCCCCCACACCGAGCCCCGGGACCGCAGGGCCGTGGCTGCCACCATCGGCCTGGGCATGGCTCAAAAATCCACGGGGAGCCACCCGCAGACACCCACCCGCCCCGGAGCAAAGCCCCACGGGGCCGGGGCCGGGTGGCAGCAGCGCCCACCAGTCCCGGGGGAATTGGGAAACCCACCCAGGGGGTGGGAGCGATGCCCCCCGAGCAAGGGGACCCCCCCAGCACCCACCAAGGGGAGCGCCACGCTGACCTCCGCCAAGGTCGAGGCGCAGGGACCCCCGTGGTGATGGGGAGCAGGGGGTCCAGCACGGCCCCCGTCCCCCCGCGGGGTCCCAGCGGTGCAGGGTGATGCTTACAGCACCTTGGGTGCCCCCCTGGCTGCCACCTCCCCGCTGGGGGCACGTCCCCTGCTCCTCTCCTGTACACGGCCGCTTCTGGGGGTGTTTTCCCCCAGCTCCCCCAAAACTGAGCGCCCTCTCCCCCCCCCCCCGACCTCTGTACACCCCCTGCCCGAAGACCCCGGGGGGCTCCATCCCCAGGCGTTAGCCCCCTGGGTGCACTTGGGGGGGGGTTCCCTCTGCTCCAACTCCCCCAGGACAAAAAAGCCACCTCACGGCTGCCCCCACACTGGGCTGGGGGTGGGAGAAGCCCCCCGGGGTCCTAGACCCCATTAAAGGACCACTGGGACACACTGGGGGGGGGGGGGGGGGCAGCGCAGCCAGGAGCTGCTCCCATGAAGGAAGCCACTCCGCAGGGATGCCCCAGGCCCAAATTTTGGCTCTTCCCCTCTTCCACCCATTTCTCAGCAACGAGGCGGGATCAGGCCTCGGGGGCTGACTCCGCTTTGCTTGTGGAAATCGGGGAGAAACAACCAAAATCAGCAAAACCACGGCGTGAAAACGAGCAGGGGCAGGCGAGGCCCCCAAAATCCTGCCCCAGCAGGGCAGGGCAGAGCCCCCCTGCCTCAGTTTCCATCTGGGGGCACCCCCAGACCCCGGAGACCCCCCCCCCCAGCCGGCTGCATCCCAAACAGCAAAAATAATAAAACCCCTGAAAATAATAAAATCCATGGAGGCCGACGCGGCACCGCCACGACCAGGCCGGGCCACGCGTCCCCCCCTCCTCATCCTGCCCTCAGCGTGGCCTTGCAGCAGGCACAGAAGGGGACAACGGGGCACAACGGGGACCCCCGTGTCCCCCCCAGTACCGTGTGTCCCCCCCCCCCTAGGGCCAGGCCTTGCCGGAGTTCACCGCGAGGCTGAACCAGGCCTGATTTATCCGTGCCTGGGCCCGATTTATCCCGGCCCCGCTGGCACCGGCCGGGCTGCTCTATATCGGGATCGCCGCCCCGCTGTAATTAAATCCCCTAAAGACCCGGCGAGGGACACGTGCTGCAGCCGGCGGCGCTCAGGGCACCCAACCCACGGCGACAAAAAGAGGGGACGGGGCAAGGGGCACCCCGAGACACCGGGGACGGGGGATGGGGACGGGGCCGGCACCTGCCCGCAGCGGGGATGGGGTCGGCACGGGGGGCTCCGGGCTGGGGTAGGGAGCTGGCAGAGCCCCTCTGCCCGGGCAGGCTGCCCCCACAGCCGCCCATTTTATTATAATTATTTTTTTTTTCCTTTTTTTCCTCCCCCTTTTTCAATAAAAGCCCAAGCTCTGATGTCATCCCCGGGGTCTGGAAGCCGGGGGCCCAAGGTAACGGCTCGGCGGCTTAATTCAGCCCAGATGTGCGCGGGGCGGCTCCGGCACCTCTTTGTGCCAGCCCTGACCCAAAAACAGCCTTTCTGATGGCAAAACAGCCGTTTCCACGGTGGGGGGGGCACCACGCTCCCCATAGTGGTGCCGGGCAAACACCCCCTTGGAGGATCAGGATTTGTAGGGTGCATTTGTAGGGTTGGATTTGTAGGGTTGGGCACAGAGCTGTGTGGGTCGCCCCCCTCCCCTAAAAACCGCACCCCCCAGCCCCCCCCCAGCACGGCATGGGAGGGGGGGGTCCCACACGTCTCACCTTGGTTTTTGGGAGCTGTCATTTCCAAGTCTGCAGGGCACTCGGCGTCGCCGTTCATCCTCCACCTGCCTGAGGCCAGCGCGGTCCCCGCCGGTGCCTGGCGCGCTACCCTCGCTCAGTGCCGCTGGGCTCTGCGGGCAGACCGAGACCCCACGCTAGGCACCCCCTGCGAGGAAGGGGGGGGCAGCACGGGGTGCCCACCCGGGACCCCCCACCCACCCCCAAAACCCACCCACCTGCCCACCCGTCTCCCCCCCCGGTTCTGCTCCCACACCCTGGATGCTGCCAGTGCTGTGAGATTTGGGGTGGGGGCGAGGATGGGGGATGGGGGTGGGGGGGGGTGCAGGGGGGGCAGCTCGGTGCCCCCATGGATGGGGGGGGTGGCAAAATGGGGTGGGGGGGTCCCCGAGGTGGGGCAGGGTCCAAGGGGGATCCCAAAAAAAGCCTGAAAAAGGGGATCTGCAGGGAAAACGCATGCGCCCCCAGACCCAATGGGGCTCAGAGGGGACCCCCCCAAAGGGGAGGGGGGGCAAAGGGAGGGAGCCCCCAAAAGGGGGGCTCAAAGGGAGGGAGCCCCCAAAGGGAGGGGGTCCCGAAGGAAGGGGGCCCCAAAATGGGGATGCCTGAAGGGAGGAACAAGCAGATCCTATGAGACCCCCACAGAGGGGGGGGGTAACGTCCTTTTGGGGAGCTCTGGGGAAAGCCCCCCCACACCTCTATGGTGGGGGGAGAGCAAAGCAGGGCCGGGGGGGCACTCTGACGGGGGGGGGGACCCCCACAGATCCCAGGGGGGTCTCACAGATCACTGGGGGGGGGGCAACTGGGAGCCCTCAGTGGGGCACCCAGAGCTGGGGGGCACACTGCGAGCCTGGGGGGATTTGCGGGGGGGCTGAACCCCACGGGGGGGGGGTCACAGGGGTGGAACCCCCGGGGGGAGGAAGCCTAAGTGGGGGGGGGTGCAGGGCTTAGTAGCAGGCTGCAGGCCCTGCAGGATGGCAGCGGGGGGGTTAAAAAAAAAAAAGAGGGGGGGGGGAGGATGAAAATAAGAAAGGGGGGGGTGAAAAGGGGGGGGGGGTCACAACGCGGCGGCGCGGGGGGGCGGCGCCGGGGCACGGCTGGGTGGGATCGCGGCGGGGGCCGGAGGGGAGGGCGCGGGGCGGGGCGGGGGGGGGGGAGGACGGGAGGCGGGGGGGGGGGGCGGTCGGAGTGGGGGGGGGGAGGGGAAAGAAAGGGGGGGGGCTCACGGTGCGCGCGCACGGGGATCCCCGGGCGGGGGCGCGGGGTGGCCCCGGGGGGGGGGAGGAGGAGGAGGAGGAGGAGGAGGAGGAGGAGGAAGGGGGGGGAGGAAAAGGGGGGGGGGGAAAGGGGGGGGGGGCCGGTCCCGGTGCCCGGGGGGGGGGCCGGAGGAGGAGGAGGAGGCGGGGGAGGAAGGGGCCGGGCCGGCGGGGGCGGGCAGCCCGCACATGCCCTGCGCAGCCCCGCGGCGGAGCCTCCTCCTCCTCTCCTCCTCCTCCGGCAGGAACCGGGTGGGACCCGCGGCGCCCCCCGGCCCCTCCAGCCTCCCTCCAGCCCCCCCCCCTCCTCTCCTTCCCCCCCCCCCGGGCAGACAATGGGGGCTACCCCATCGCCCCCCCCCTTTTATTTTTTCCTCCCTCCCCCCTTTATTATTATTTTTTTTTCTCCTGCCCCCCCCCATCCCCTCCAGCCCCCCCCCCCTCCCCGCGGTTACCGGCAGCGGGGGGGGGGGATGAGGGGAGGGGGGCTCGGGGCCGCTCCTCCGCCGCCCCCGCGGCGCACAATGGGCTCGGCGCCCTCCTCCCTGCGCAGCCCCGGGTTATAAAGCCGAGCCAAACCCCCCCCCTCCCGGGGCTGCAGGCGGGCGGGGGGGGGGTCCGGGGAAAAAAAGGGTAAGGGAGGGGGGAAAAAAAAAAATAGGGGGAAAAAAAAAAAAAGAAGGGGGGGGAGCAGCCCGACACCGCCGCAGCCCCAGCCCCGGAGCCGCTGGGGGAAGGAGAAGGAGCAGGAGGAGGAGGAGGAAAGCGGGGGGGGGGGGGGCAAGGGGGGGGCGGGGATGCCCGGTGGGGGCGGCCGGGCAGCTGCAGAGCCGAGGGCAGCGCGACCTCCCCGCGCCGACCCCGGGGAGCGGCTCCTGCCCACCGCCAGCAGCAGCAGCAGCGGCCGCCCCCCCCCCCCCCAACCGAGCCGCCCCCCCCTCTCCTCCTCCTCCTCCTTCTTTCTTTCTCCCACCCCCCCCCCGCCGACCCCTCCTCGCCCGGCGGAGCTCAGAGACCCCCACCCACCCAGCGGGGGGCCGGAGCCCCGCTCCCGGTGCGGGGGGGGGGGGAAGAAAGGGAAGAAAAGAAGGGGGGGGGGAGAAAAAAAGAAAGGAGGGGAAGGGGGAAAAAATGAAGGGGAGATGGGGGGAAGGGGGGAAAAAATGAGGGGAGATGGGGGGGGAAAAAGGGAAAAGGGGGAAAAAAAAAAGGGGAAAAATGGGGGAAGGGGGGAATGGGGGAAAAGGAGGAAAAAAGGGAGAAGGGGGAGCAGGGGAGGAAAAGGGGAGGAAAAAGGGGAAAAAGAGAGGGAAAAAGGAGAAAGGGAGGAAAAAAGGGAAAAGGAGAGGGGAAAAAGGGGAAAGGGAGGGGAAAAAAAAAGAGAAAAAGGGAAAAAAACGGGGGGAAGGAGGTTAAAAAAAAGGAGAAAGGGGAGGAAAAAAGGGAAAAGAGGAGGAAAAAAAAAAGGGAAAAAAAAAAAAAAAGGAAAGGGAGGAAAAAAGGGGTAAGAAGAAGGGGAAAAGGGGGCAAAAAGAGCCGGGGGGGGCAGCGGAGGGGGGAGCGGGCGAGCCCGGGCACGCAGCCGCCGGAGCGGGGCCGCAGCGGCCGGGCGGGACTCACCGGGGCCGGGGAAAAACAAGCG